>CM065136.1:7424867-7894867 GCA_033026305.1 Cirrhinus molitorella
TTGTTTGTTCCATTGTTCTGTCTATCTGTCATTGTATTTTTCTGAAAAGCCTATAAAGCTTTGAAAAAAACAACAACTTTCAGACAAGATAACAAGCAAAAGTTTGCATGGACAGACTTTTGCTTTTCTAGTCAAAATTCCAATATACTTTTATTTAAATGACAGTTTTATTAAGAGTTTATATTTCTATGACTTCTGAAATCTGGAATTTCTATTTCTATTCTGTTTGTTGCCTCAATTAGGAATAAAAAAAACATTCTCACTGTCATTTCTGAATGCCGCACAACCCTGCTAACATCTGATTCCGTGGTTCTCCAGGTGTGAGGACTCCTCAGAGACAGAGAAGGTGAGAGAACTTGTTCAGATTCATGATTGGGTTTTACAGATATTTCTTGTCTGAGTGAGACGGCTGGTAAGAGCCAGATCCCGTTTTATGGCTGTTTTTTTTTTTTTCTTTTTTCTCTAGTTTATTAGAAGCATAGTGCTTTGCCGGCTGTAAAATGATGTGATAAACCTCTTTGAAATGTTCCATAGTCACAGTGACATTGTTAATATTAGGGCATATGAGAGAGAGAGAAACAGATTTTTCTTGTACAGAAGCCTCATCTCATTTGTTCAAATCTGCTGCAGCACAGAAGGCTGGAGTCACTGTAAATTGTAACAGCTGTAAAGGCTGAGATGTTTTTGTAGCGCAGACCTTTCGGGAACACTTCACATGAGTATTATATCCCGTCTGGGGTGTTGTACTCGTCCTTTAAAATATGAAATCTGGGATAAATTTTTCTCTTGGGATCTAGAAAGCTAGACTCTCCCCGTTTTTCTTGTAAAACTACAATTATGCTCAAAGATAAACTTTGCCGTGCCTTTGAAAGTAAATATTCACTCTTTGGTCAGTTAGAGAAACCTTCGAGACTTAAGTTTTCACAGAGTTTTAATTAGCTTGATTTTGCTCATTTGGTTTAAAAGACATTTAAAAATAATAATTGATCTATTGATGTGGAAGTTTTTATTTATAATTGCTGAAGTAATTTCACAGAAGAGACAAAATTTAGCTTGATAAAGTCCATCCGTGCTCTTCCTGTATGTTGACAGATATTTCACTAATTTCTCAAAGCTGAAAAATCACCATAATATAGGTTGAATTGAGCTAGGCAAACTATTACTTATTTATTTATTTATATGATATGGCAAAATTGCATAGCTCAAGGTCTGAAGGTAAGCTTTTAAAAAATATGTTCCTGGATTTGACAAACACACCAGTGTAATTAAATTGTCTAAATTTTGCCCATGTTGGAAATACATAATGGCTTTTTATCCGGACAATGACGGTCTTAAATGAACATGATTAAATTGGGCATTAAATTGTGGAGTCTTGCAAACATTTAAGAAGTCAGTTATATTTCTAATTTACATTTTTATTTCACTACAAATGTTTTCAGTTAAATTCAAAATTGACCCTTAATGCATGTTCCTGGTCTTGCGTGTGATTCATTAGTGCGCTTTATTCCGAGCAAAACATTCATCAAAAATATAATAACTTTCTTCACATTTGAAATGACTTTATTTTTTTGGCTGATGACCAATTTCAAAGTTTGTTTCACTTCTAGAAAAGAATGGAGAAGGTCATGTTAAAATGTGATTACTCTAATCGAAAATAGAAGCTACAATATTGAAAAGCATCTTCCACATGTCAGTCATTAATTCCCACATGTTGAGGTGAAATGGCATCACATGATCTCGTGTGGTGCCGATTACACATTCCCATTCGAGCCTAAGGCAACCTGAAGGCCATAACACCTAATGGGCTATAAAAAAATCATGCTAAAAAATTTATGAAGAAAAAAATCTGAATTACATGGTAAAACCAACTGATATAACATGCAACCCCCATCACATATACACCAGAAGCAGTGTGCTATAGACACAGTGCTGTAGCATGAATATGAAAGTTAATTACTCAAACGAGTGCTAAAATGTTTGTTGGTCATAAGCATATTTCACCGTTTCACTAAGGCTGAAAATGGCATTGCCGCTGCCAGTTGTATACCTGCATGCGATCCAACAGTATATGATTGACAGGTGGTTGTCTGACAGCAACAGAGTAGCAATATATTTTCTGATGTTTTATAAATTTAAGTGTAGCTGCCTTTTACAGATTCTCCTGGGAATCCAAGGTGGGATTTCTTTTTCCTTTTCATATGAATCTCTCTTTTTTTTTAGTACATCGCTGGTGGCTGGAACCTGTGGCTGAACCTGTGCTGGATTTGGATTTGACCGCAAGTGGACACATATATACTGATATGAACCGCTACCATCAGCTTATGGACAAAAACTTATGTAACCTAGGGCCCTATGAAATCCATTTGATTTTTTTTTTCCCAAATTCCGACTCCTTTTTAATGGTTAAATAAAATCTTATTAATCAAAAAAGCATGTTTAATTAAATCAAATCATTAAACTTATACAATTTAACATCAGTTTATTAAAGGTTTAACAAACATGACATGTTCAGGGTCCTATGAAATATTGGATTTTATTGTTACCAAATTCTGGTTTTAGCATGTCTGGTCTAGCAACCAGCGCGTCTGCGCCATTCATAAACACGCGGAACATCCAGGATTCATATTTAAATAGTCTTTTTGCGGCTTAATGTTTACACATACTAGTTCATATTGCGATATAATTTAATTTGATGACATACTTTTGATTAATTCTTCCAAACTTTGACAAATTCCGTGACATAATACATTCCATTTTTATGACCGGATTCCGTGATTCCGTCCGCCTTTTCCGTATCGCAGAAATCCTAGGGCCCTAGTAACCAAGTTGCATTTGTATTGTAGACACTAATGCGTCCTCTGATGCATCCTTAATGGCACAAAGGACCGCCTACACCTGTCAGTCAACCTTTGTGTTAAAACAAACGTTTTAAAGTTATCACCCGAGACAGATGCTAAAACCAGGTGCAGGGGCGTTTCCAGCCTTTCATTACTACAGGGGCACTTGCTCCTCATCAAGTAAATAATCCTACCTTTATTTGGTCACAGTCCCCTGGGAGAAATTTGCTTCAAAATCACCAGGCTGGTGACTTTGGGAGCACACTAATGCTTTTCATGTGGTGTTGTATAAATGTGGGCAGCAGATGATGCAAGTTCAGTCTGCATATCTACAACATACACTACCATTCAAAAGTTTGGAATCAGGAAGATTCTACTCCTATTCCTTTTTTTTTTTTTTTCAGCAATGACACCCAATTTCACACAATGATTGCCAACACAGAAATGAATTACATTTTAAAATAAGTTCAAAATAGTGATTTTACAATATTACTATTTCTCATTATACTTTTGATTTAAAAAGCAGCCTTGGTGAGCATCAGAGACTTATTTTTTCATATCGACCACAAACTTTTAAACAGTAGTGCAATTTAGAAGCTTGTTTTCCTGATCCAAACAGACGGAAACTTTATAGCAGTGTTAATTTTGATTTAGTCTTAGTCACAGACTAAATTGCCTTTTTAGTCATATTTAGGTTTAATTGTTTTAGTTTTTGTCTACTTTTAGTCGACTAAATATCATAAGATGTTATTTGAATTTAGTCAGCTAAAATCAAATGTGTGTTTGTTTGTTTGTTTGTTTTTTTACAGTTTAATGCATTTATTAAGCATTTCTCTAAAATTTCCAAACTCATTATAATTGACCCTGGACCACAAAACCAGTCATAACCGTCAGTTGTTCGAAATTGAGATTTTTTCATCACCTGAAAGTTGAATAAATAAGCTTTCCATTGATTAATGGTTTATGTATATGATATATGTATATGACAATATTTGGTTGAGATACAACTATTTGAAAATCTGGAATCTAAATGTGCCAAAAAATAAAAATGAGAAAATTGCATTTAAAGTTGTCCAAATTAAGTTTTTAGCAATGTATATTATTAATCAAATTAAGTTTTGATATATTTACAGTAGGAAATTTACAACATATCTTCATGAAACATAATCTTTACTTAATATCCTAATGATTTTTGGCATAAAAGAAAATATCAAAATAATCAATATTTTTGACCCATACAATGTGTTTTTGGATATTGCTACAAATATACTCCAACGACCTATGACTGGTTTTGTGGTCCAGGGTCACATATAGGTTTGATATTAAGGTTTTATCATGATAGACACAGATTTAACTGCTGTTGCATGCACCATGTCTATATATTAACATTAAATGCAACCACTTCTCATTAAAAAAACAAGAGAACGGTCTTCTTTTCAATAAAATACCAATGTTATATAGTCTAATTACGAATTCCTTATAACAACTTGTTTACCACATTCTTTCAATTAGACATATTTATTTATATAAATAAATGTAGATTAATCTTAACATCTATTAACATCGATACCACAGACAATAGCATCTAAATTAGGCTGCTGTCCGTATTCTCCTGTTTACATTCATCTAAGATGTAACTGAGTGTGTTTACGTAAATACTCATCAAAGTGCATTATTTCATGTGTATTTCTCCATTCATACAATGCGAATAAGTACTTGTGCACTTTGCGCTGCTTCAGGGTAGGTGTTTGCGCTCAGAAAACCGGACCAAATTTCTCTTTTGTTAAATTAATCTATACGTCTGCTCTTTTCTTACTCCCAAATATTGATTTTTTTTTTGTTTTTGTTTTATGAGACGTGCACCAAATGTATGCTAGCTCATGTCCCGCTGGATAGATCAACAGGCTATGATACAGTTCAAATGTAAAAAATTTAAATTGTACACTGTAAAAAATTACTGTGAATTTAACTGTAAAAAACTGCAGAACTGCTACAGTAAAAACCTGTTAAATGGTTAACGGTAAAAGGCTGTAAAATTTACAGTGAATAACCATAAATTGACATTCCCAGAATTCCCAGTGTTACTTTTTTTTTTTAAATGTTTTTTTTTTTTTTTTTTTTTGGTAAAATAACTTTTCTTAGCAGGTTTGTACATTAGGATTGCTACATCCAATGTTGTTAAATGAATGTTTATTGCATTATTTCAGATTCATGTGTATCATGATGGTGTTTAGTGTTTGTGTGAGTGACACTGTGCACCTTCTATATATGTTAATATTTAACAAATATTACCATATATAGACTGTAAAATGTTGCTACTGTATTTTTTACAGTTTTATACTGTAAATTTCAGACTTTTTTTTTTCACTGTAAAAAATGACTGAATTTAACAGTAAAAAACTGTAAAAATGATAGTTCAAAACTGTTAAATGGTTAACGGTATTGACATTCCCAGAATTCCCTGCGTTACATTTTTCAAAATTGGATGTGTTTTTGTTGAAATAACTATTTCTTCTTAGTTTTTTCTTAGCAGATTTCTACATTAGGGTTGTATGTTACATCTAATGTTGTTAAATGAATGTTTATTGCATTATTTCGGTTTCATGTGTGTTAACATGATGGTGTTTAGCGTTTGTGTGAATGACACTGTGCACCTTGTATATATGTTAATATTTAAAAGTTGCTTGTGATGGGCTTTTCTTTATCATGCAGCTTTCTCATCACCACCTGGTTTTGGTGGTTATCAGTTAATTCGTTAATTAAAATGTTGATATATCCTCATCATAGTTTTTGTCGTTCAAAACTAGTTTGTCTTTTTTGTAGGTGAATAAAAATGCTGTTGATGAAAATGCTAAAGAAAATTATTTGTCAACGAAATTAACACTGCTGTTTAGTTTACCTTTACTTCTTTTCTTTTTTTTTACATTGGCAAAACTGCATCTGTCCAGTTGCATTTGTTCTCAACATAATTGACCTTTGGCCTTTTAGATAAAGTGTTTTGGGTTAGAAGAAATGGTGCCAGTGATAGAGACAATTCAGCCACCTAAGCCTCTTACATTTATCATTTTCTGTGCTTTTCTGTTCATTTTTCTTGATTACTGTCAGAAAGAAAGTATCAATCTGGAGAGTCACAGCTGGTTATTAGCACAGAAGATTTAAAAAAAAGTCTTTAAAGCTTGTGAAAGGCTCATACAGAATCATTACGATGCTGTTCTGCCATGTCAATCAGCATGTATCTGCATTTTATTTTCCTCTTTGCGTGCGAATCAATAATCAGCATTTGAGAGCATGCCAAACATTTTTTCCTTGTGATTATGATGTGTAAATACATTCATGTTGACTCTGTGCTGCATAAAAAAATCTGTGTAAACACGGTATTTGCCACATCTATGTTTCGTTAAATTCTTTTAAATAGGCAAATTTAACCGTACCACATAATTGGCTCCTAATGCTGTGAGCGACGCCACTGACCAAACGTAAAAAGATTGAATGGAGTATGATTAGGAAAGACATGGTGAGGCCAACACTCAGCGTTTCAGTCTGCAGGCTAAAACCTATTAGTGGCGTATGTGTAGCATCAGTCTTTCTTCCCATTCACCAAATGATCTTCCCTTCATTATCTCATTACTTCATCGCCCTCGAGACGAAGCAGCATGCAGAAAAAGCCAAACTGTCGAGCTCTTAAAACTGTGTGAAACTTTCCTTGCAGATTTCTCGGCATGCGGTCTGAAACCTGTAGTCTCGGTTGCCCTAGGTTTCACCTGTTCCACTGTTCACTCCAAGCGAGCTTCAAAATGACAAGACAAATTCACCTCGGGCGTTCTGTAAGAGTTCAATTAATACGGGTTACGCCAGTAGATGCAAATTTGCCCATGTGTGTGACAACTTCATTTACGAGGCCTAGAGAGAGGTTTTTCCCTAGACACTGGACTATTATGATTGGATGTCTGTTCTAATTCCTCATTTAGACACCGACATTGGCTCTCAAATAAGCCGCTGATAACGTGGATTCTTTTCTCTTTTTTTCTCTCTCCCTGGGACAAACAGAGCCTGAAGAATGATATGGCTGACATTGACAGGTCTACATATGATGCAGTCGGCGAAGGAGATTCTTTCTCCTCTGTTAATGTCAGGTAGGGAATGAGTTCATTTAAATGATAGAGGAACACCAGAATATTAATGAAGAGGGAGTTCTGGCAAGGAAATCCTGAAGGATTAAAGCCAAGATGAGTGTTAGCTATGTCGGTTAGACTCATTAGCAATATTAACAAACATTAGGATGTTATATAATACCAAACAGATCATTAAAGGAACAGTTCACTAAATTTGAGAATTCAACCTTGTGTTTCAAACCTGTATGCTTTTATTGTTTCACATGGATTTCAAAAGAATATTTGTTTTAAAATGTTCACACAGCTCTTACAAGATCAAAAAATCAATAACTGCATGAAAATAACAGCATATGGATTTGATGTGAGGTTGAGTAAACAATGGCAGAGTTGTTTTTAGATATTTTCAAATTCATTGCTTTTTCATGCATTTTTCTAAACATACAAAAAAAAAAAATCTAAATCAAGAGGAAAAAAGATCATTACAAGGTAAAAGAAGAAAAAAAAAACTATTAGTCATAATAATAATAATAATAATAAAATAAAGTAAAATAAATTGTGACACACTGACAATGTCACAATTAGGACATATAAAGTCAAAATTTTGAAGGTAAAGAGGTAAAAAACTACAAGATAATTAGGTCAAATTGTAAGATATAGTCAGTACTGAGAAACAAAGTTGCAATTACCTTTGTATTTTTATTTATTTGCCATGTATTTATTCATTCATTTTTTTTATTTTTTTTATCATAGGTTTCTTTCTTTCTTTCTTTCTTAGTTGTTTGCAGTAACTTGGAAATAATTACAGTCAAACCAAAATGTTTTCAGATACCTTCAGAATTTCCAACATTATCACAGTTTATTTGCTATAGTTTAGAAAATGGTAATAAAATATGACAAGAACTCAGGAGTTAAACTGTGTCAGAACTAGGGATATGCCGGTATCAAATTTTCAGTTTATTTTTACGGTATACGGTATTATCGCAATATTGAAATTTAGTTGCAAGAAAGTGATATATAACAGGTTTAATAACAAAAATTTCTAAACATTAAAACACAATAAAGCAATATACAAAAAAAATGATAAAGTTACAAATTTTACACAGATTAAAGTGCAAAATAATTAAAAGACCAATAGGCATCACTTTACAGTAAGATCTTATTAGTTAATGCATTAACATGATCAATAAACAAAAGCTACATTTGCTACAGAAGTTATTAATCTTTGTTAAAAATAACACAACTTTTAGTTCATGTTAGCTCAGGTTCATTTAAAAAACAAAACGGTTTATAACTTTTGATTTTAACAACGTGTTGTTATTATTATTATTATTATTATTATTATTGGAATTATCTAAGATTAATGAATGTTTAAAATAATTTTTCATTGGGAGTTTGTTAACTAATTATATCTAGGGCATGTTGTAGTCCAGATTAAAATGTAAAAAAAAAAAAATATTAAAATAAATAGCCTATTGAGTCAATATTACAAATATATATAAATATATATATATAGTGCAAGTATATATAGTTTATATACTTGCATAAATAAACTATAGTTTCCTGCACCCACTAATAAAAAATTATAACTGGTGTCTGAGTAATTTTGGGTTTGACTGTATCTAAATTGTTGCACGTAAACCTCTCTAAATTATGCTTATACAGACTTTTGTTGTTTAATTATAAAATGCATTATTAGCAAAAAATCATTTTTAGATCCCAGGGTTATTTTAATACTGTCATATCATATTCAGAAGTGTATATTGATCATCGATTCCTGTTGTAGTTGTATCTTCAGTTCATTTTGTGTACTTGATGTTATTCTTGTCCAACATGAGGTCTGACACTGTCAGATCTCGAGCGTTAGATTCTGACAGCATGGTGTTTAGAAGCTCAAATCAGTTGCCTCCAGGAGGCAAGCCTTAAAAGCCTCTAAATTTGATGCACAGATGAAGCATCTCCTCCTGTTTCATCTCAAACATCTCTGAAAAGCTGACACTTTTGTTAAGACAACTTTTTTGAGAATTGCTGTTATGATTTAGGGATATCTAAGCGTGACAGCGTCTACATGGGGTTCAGGGATCATAGTGAATTCCCTTTAGAACTTAAAGCGTGTGTCAGGCTCAAACACACACAGGCATGTACAGAGCAGATGTAAAGCCTGGCTGTGATCTCATGCTAATGACAGTGAAACAGTATACACAGATATATACAAAAAGAACTAAATAAAACTTCTCTTCCTCAAACAACATCAAAATGTGTGGCAGAGGCATTTGTGGAGTGGGTGTGTGTCACAAACAGAAGAATCTGCTAAGCACAGAAATGAAATGTGTTCTGTTCCTTGACAGGCCAGTAAAGGGGAATGTTAGATTTGGAACTACACTCAAGGGGATTTCACTGTGAATTAATAAGACTGTGTTGCTTTAGCACCCGATTTACTAATGGAATTATGAGAATCACACAAGGCATGTAAATCAGCTGGTTGAAACCCAATATTACATTTTTAAAGCATTTTTCACAGAAAGCAGGTGCGTTTTAATTAAAGGAATAGTTCAGCCACAAATTTGCTCAAATTTACTCACTTCTAGGCCATCCAAGATGTGAATGAGTTTCATCTCTAAATTTCTAGTTTTGGAGAAATTTTGCATTACACCACTTGCTCACCGATGGAATGAGAGTCCAAACAGCTGATTACACATCACAAAAATACTCCACACTAAGGGGCTGCAGCTGTTTATTGAACTCAACCCTGATGATTTTGAAGATTTTAATAAACATTTAATCTTGAATGCAGTTAAAGCCTATCCCTTTAACATCTTTTGCTACATTTCAACCAGTGTTGGATTTCAACCATTACAAATAAAGCGAGTTCTTTGTAATAATATTACTTTTTCCAAGTAACTAGTAAAGTAACGCATTACTTTTTAATTGACAAGAAAATATC
This sequence comes from Cirrhinus molitorella, assembly GCA_033026305.1. NCBI lineage: Eukaryota > Metazoa > Chordata > Actinopteri > Cypriniformes > Cyprinidae > Cirrhinus > Cirrhinus molitorella. The sequence goes on from CM065136.1 coordinate 7,434,758, forward strand.
TGAGTTACTTTTTTAAACAAGTAACGGCAGTTACACAATTTTATGATAAACACAGATAAAAAGTCAGATTTTTATATACTTTTTTATTATTATTATATTTAAAAATCTGTAATTTAGGATCTGTTTGGTCTATATCCCAGCAGAAAGTTTATTTTGATTCCACTAGGTGCCAGTAAACAGAGGAACAAAGAATATAATTGATAACGCCTCCTAAACAAAAGTTAATGAGATTTTACTGAAAGGAGGTATTGTTGTCTTCAAGTGTACCTTTACCATCTCCGTTTTTGATTTCTGAAAGAATCTGGCATACCTGAACTTAAAAGAACGCCCAACCCATATATATTGGAATAAAAGGATAAAAATGGTGTCAATTTACAGAAAACCCTCTAAATTTTAACACAGTGGTGGAATATTGCATGTATTTTATTGAATATATTCACAATTGTATAATACATGCAAATAAAAAAAATAACTTTTTTTTTCTTTTTTTTTTCAATAAGTTTTATTTATTTATTTATTTTTTTTAGTATGTAATATGGCCCCACCTCCTAACTTTGAAAGGAGAATTTCAGGCTCTGAATGGTCTAGAAGCTATGATCGTTTACTGACGTTGACGCAATACCCGATGATCATCAACAACTGCAGCTAACAAAGATCATTGAATCTAAGGGTAATACACGTTTTTGGCTGCATGTTAAATCTGCACATCTGAGACATATTACAGTGTCGTTTAGCCATGCATGCTCACAGACAAGTGAAAATAGTCTAATTTTGAATTGTTTTCGTGTTCACAGGAGTCAATTTAATCTTCGTGATTCTTTTGATAATTATGTTACTGTAAAGTGTTGGACCGGTGAAATAAAGCAGTATAATAAATACTAAATACAGTAAATACTAAGCAGTGCTATTTTGGAGAGTGAGAACTTTCATTTGATATATGACTTGTCTATGTTTGGTGAGTTTGTGTAATATTAATATGAAATTGAATATTATTACTATGATTTTCTCAAGGGGGGGTCGTTGCGGGGGGGTCGAATTCAGACCGTATTATGTTCTTTCATGTGTCATAAATGCAAAAGTGATGCTGAGGTTCTAAGCTTTTAAAAGATAACATACTTTTCTAGTTCCCTTATCAGTCGGTCTCTCCGAGTCACGTCGGAGACCGACGGATTGGGATCTCGCTTAGAGAGACCGACCTACTTCGTGTGTATTGAACACGCCAATGCAATTGGCATGCGCTGATTGTGCCCAGCTGCAGCTGATCACAGCGTGAGTATATAGAGGCGGCTGGCACAGCGCATAGTCAGCTTTTCGCTTCGGAGCCGACTTCACTACGGAGTGTGTTAGAAGCAACATCTTTTCGTTCTTTTCTGTTGGTGGCACGGCGTTTCAGCGGCGTTGGTCCCCGTGTCGAGTGGGTGAGCACACATTAGGCTGCACTACTCTCCTTCTGTGTGCTGCGGCCATCTCCCCTGGGCGCTTCAGCACAAAAGAGCAAATTCTAAAAGAGTGCTACACGGGCCGTCTTTTTAAAGACGAAGGCATTTGTAGATACGAGAATGCCTTTCCACCCGTGCGTTTCTGGATGCGGCCGTTTCCTGGCGCCGGGCGATGGTCACGATCGCTGTCTCACGTGTCTGGGCATTGCGCACGCTGAGGCGGCTTTCGTGGATGAGTCATGTTCTCTGTGCGGGAGGATGACCATCTCGGAGCTGCGGACCAGACTCCGTTTCCTGCAAAGGGGCGGGGTGCCAGTTCCTTTGCCGCGATCCAATGTTCCTCCCGGTAAACGCCGGGGAGACGTTGCGTCGGGCAAGGGGCTGACTGGTCTAACGGTGACGGTGGAGAATTCCCCGGCGGGAGATCCGTCGGGGGTTCCCCCCCCCACCGGCGCTCCGGTACCATCAGAGCGCTCAGAGGGGCAAGCTGGGCCTTCACGGGTACCGCTCGTTTCCTTTGGGGCTCCTCCCGACGAACAGATGTCGACCGCGGCATCGGATGGGGAGTCAGTAGTCTCCGGGGAGGATGTATCTGGTTCAGGCCGGTCGTCCAGACGATCGTCCGTTCCAGATACGGACCCTGAGATGATGGCTATGCTTTCCCGGGCGGCCGGGAAGGTTGGGATCGAGTGGAAACCTCCATCAGATCCCGAGCCTTCTCGCCTGGACGATTGGTATCTTGGGGTGGCTCGCGCCGGTTCTCGGGGCCCCACCCCAGTGCCTTTCTTCCCGGAGGTGCATGATGAGCTTACTGGGACCTGGAAGGCACCTTTTACTGCCCGAAACAGTTCCGGAGGTTCATCCTCCATCACCACCCTTGACGGCGGTTCAGCGCGGGGGTATACGGGCGTCCCGCCGGTGGAGCGTGCAGTAGCGATGCAATTGTGTCCTGGTGCCGCTTCCACCTGGCGGGGCGATCCGTTGCTCCCCTCCCGGGCCTGTAGGCACTCGTCGGCATTGATCGGCAGTGCCTATGCGGCTTGTGGAGAAGCTGGTTCCGCCGTACACGCTATGGCGTTGTTACAGGTCCATCAGGCCAAGGCTCTGAGGGATCTGTGCGAGGGTGGTCGCGACCCAGAAGTTCTGAAAGAACTTCGTATCGCCACGGACCTCGCGCTACGTGCGACGAAGGTGACCGCGCGATCTCTGGGTCGTGCCATGTCCACTATGGTGGTCCAGGAACGCCATCTCTGGCTGTGTCTGGCTGACATGAAGGATACCGACAAAGTTCGGTTCCTGAATGCTCCCATCTCCCAGACCGGCCTTTTCGGCGACGCGGTGGAGGACTTTGCCCAGCAGTTCTCTGCCGCCCAGAAGCAGTCTGAGGCGATAAAACACATCCTGCCCCGGCGCGCAGCTGCTGCCTCCACCCGGCCGCCGGCCGCAGCGCCTCAGTCTGCTCGTCGCCGAGGGCGGCCCCCTGCTTCCGCCTCCGCTCCACCGCAGCCGCCGCAGCAGCCTTCACAACGGCGCCGTGGAGCCGGTCGCAGGGCAGCCCCCCAGCCCGTCCAGGCCCCCACCAGGACCAGTGGGAAGCGAAAGAGCAAGCGACCCTGAGACGGGCGACCCAGAGATGGAGGAGACAGCTCTTCGGGAGATGGTGGACGCACCACTCCCTCCCCCGGAGGAGGGCCGGGTGGAGAATCTTTTGTTTCATTTTTCCCCGCCACTGGCCTCACGGTCAGTGGCACTCAAAATCTCGACAAAAGAGCAGTTTCCTCTATCTCTGGGTCACCAGAGCGGTTGGGGTGCGATGCGTGGGCCAATCCCCGACATCGCTCACCCTCCTCTCCTGCCAGCTGCCAGCTGCGGATGGTTAGAGTGTGTACACAAGAACAACGGCACTACTCCCGTCCCGGCGGCCAGAACGCAGGTACGTGTCTCACACACACATCACACAGACACACAGACCCCGCTTCGGACCGGCATAGAGACGCCCGAGCGGGGTCCCTGCGTTCCATCTCGCTGCCCCACCGCGGGTACGCCGGTGGTTCCGTTGGTGCCTCTCGTACGGTATCTGGAAGCATGGTCAGGTCTTCCCAGTCCGTCACGATGGCTTCTGCGGACCATCAGGCTCGGCTATGCGATTCAGTTCGCCCGGCGCCCTCCCAAGTTCAGCGGCATCCGCTTCACCTCGGTGAGGGCTGCGGATGCTCCTGTTCTGCGGGCAGAGATCGCTACCTTGCTGGCGAAGGATGCGATAGAGCCGGTCCCTCCAGCCGATATGAGGACGGGGTTTTACAGCCCCTACTTCATAGTACCCAAGAAAGGAGGTGGGTTACGACCAATCTTGGATCTGCGCGTCTTGAACCGAGCACTTCACAGGCTCCCGTTCAAGATGCTAACGCAGAAACGCATCTTCAGATGTGTCCGTCCTCAAGATTGGTTTGCAGCGATAGACCTGAAGGATGCGTACTTTCATGTTTCGATTCTTCCGCGCCACAGACCATTTCTGCGGTTCGCGTTCGAAGGACGAGCATATCAGTACAAAGTCCTTCCCTTCGGGCTGTCCCTGTCTCCCCGTGCCTTCACGAAAGTCACAGAGGCGGCCCTAGTTCCCCTCAGAGAGCAGGGCGTTCGCATCCTCAACTATCTCGACGACTGGCTCATACTCGCGCAGTCGCGGGATCAGTTGTGCGAACACAGGGACATGGTGCTAGCACACCTCAGCCAGTTGGGACTTCGGGTCAACTGGGAAAAGAGCAAACTCTTGCCAATGCAGAGGATCTCTTTTCTCGGGATGGAACTGGACTCGGTCGAACAAACAGCACGCCTCATGCAGGAACGTGCTCAGTCAATGTTGAACTGCTTGAATACGTTCAAGAGCAGGGCAGCGGTCCCACTGAAACAGTTTCAGAGGCTCCTGGGGCATATGGCAGCGGCAGCAGCGGTAACTCCGCTAGGGCTGCTCCATATGAGACCGCTTCAACATTGGCTCCACGACCGAGTCCCGAGGAGGGCGTGGCAGCGCGGCGCTCACCGGGTCAAAGTAACACCGGCCTGTCGCCAAACCTTCTCCCCGTGGTCAGACCTTGCATTTCTTCGGGCTGGAGTGCCCCTAGAACAGGTCTCCAGGCATGCTGTGGTACACACAGATGCCTCCACCACCGGTTGGGGGGCCACGTACGACGGGCAGCATGTGTCAGGGGTCTGGACGGGCCCTCAACTTCACTGGCACATCAACTGCCTAGAGTTGCTTGCAGTACGCCTTGCCTTGCTGCGTCTCAAAGGGCGTTTGCGGGGCAAGCACGTGCTAGTCCGCACGGACAACACTGCGACCGTTGCGTACATCAACCGACAGGGTGGTCTGCGCTCCCGTCGCATGTCGCAACTCTCCCGTCTCCTCCTCCTCTGGAGTCAGAAGCATCTGAGGTCGCTTCGTGCTGTTCACATTCCAGGCTTGCTCAACCGCACAGCCGACGAGCTGTCGCGGGCTGCGCTCCCTGGGGAATGGCGACTCCACCCCCAGTCGGTCCAGCTGATTTGGAGACATTTCGGGGAGGCTCAGGTAGACCTGTTTGCTTCACCCGAGACGTCCCATTGCCAGTTGTTCTACTCCCTGACCGAAGGAACTCTCGGTTCGGACGCGCTGGCACTCAGCTGGCCGCGGGACCTACGCAAATATGCGTTCCCCCCAGTGAGCCTAATCCCACAGATACTGTGCAAGATCAGGGAGGACGAGGAGCAGGTCCTGCTAGTAGCACCATACTGGCCCAATCGGACCTGGTTCCCAGAACTCACGCTCCTCGCGACAGCCCCTCCCTGGCCTATTCCTCTGAGGAGGGATCTACTGACTCAGAGACGGGGCACCCTATGGCACCCGCGCCCAGACCTCTGGAAATTGCATGTCTGGTCCCTGGACGGGACGCGGAGGTTCTAGGTGATCTACCCCAAGGAGTGGTAGACACAATCACTTCAGCGAGAGCTGCATCCACGAGACATGCTTACGCCTTGAAGTAGAACCTGTTCGTCGATTGGTGTTCCTCTCACGAAGAGGACCCCCGGAGATGCCCGATCAGAGTTGTGCTGTCCTTTTTGCAGCTAGGGTTGGAGCGAAGGCTGTCTCCCTCCACCCTCAAAGTTTACGTTGCTGCTATCGCTGCACACCACGACCCAATAGATGGTAAGTCGGTGGGGAAGCACGACCTGGTCACCAGGTTCCTTAGGGGGGCAAGAAGGTTAAATCCTCCCAGACCCCCGTCCATACCCTCTTGGGACCTGTCCCTGGTGCTCACAGCGCTACAACAGGCCCCATTTGAGCCCTTGCAAGCAGTCGAGCTGAAGTTTCTTTCAATGAAAGCCCTGCTCCTGCTGGCATTGGCCTCCATCAAGAGGGTAGGGGACCTGCAAGCATTTTCGGTCGACGAATCGTGCCTGGAGTTCGGGCCGGCAGATTCCCGGGTAATCCTGAGGCCCCGGCCTGGCTATGTGCCCGAGGTTCCCACCACTCCCTTCAGAGACCAGGTGGTGAACCTGCAAGCGCTGCCCCCGGAGGAGGCAGACCCAGCCCTAGCTTTGCTTTGTCCCGTCCGAGCCTTAAGATGCTACGTTGACCGGACACAAAGCTTCAGGACCTCAGACCAGCTCTTTGTCTGTCACGGGGGACGGCAGAAGGGGAATGCCGTCTCCAAGCAGAGGATGGCCCACTGGATAGTGGATGCCATCACCCTGGCTTACCAAGCTCAGGGTGTGCCCTGCCCCCTCAGGGTACGAGCTCACTCAACTAGAAGTGTTGCATCATCCTGGGCGTTGGCACGAGGCGCCTCGCTAGCAGACATTTGTAGAGCCGCGGGCTGGGCGACCCCTAACACGTTCGCTAGATTCTATAGCCTTCGTGTAGAGCCAGTATCCTCCTGTGTTCTCACCTCAAACGGGTAGAAGCACTGAGTGGCCCTGGCTCAGGTCGGCTTGTAAACTGCTCCAGAGTGTCCAAAGTAGACCCTGTCGAGCTCCTCCGTCCCCTCGGTGCTAACGTAGCGGAACGTTCGGTGCCAGGCCCTCTCTCGATGAATCCTAGAGAACCGGGTTGGGCTAAGGGCCATATGAAAGACCTAATTGGATCTCATATGTGTATATTCCACGGTATAAGACTTAGAGCCTGTGTTCCCCGGCGAGTAATCGCGTTTAGAGGATGTAACATCGCCTCAATATTCCATATGTTCCAGAAAATGAGTCATATGTGTATTGCCTTTAAACCTTCGGGAGATTAGGCTCCGCATCTCCAGTTCCAGCTTCACTGCAGAAGAGTAGTGTTAAGACATATAGTGACTGGTTTCTTGTTGCGAGCCCCCGCCTAAGCCACAAAGGGGGCGTAGAGGCTTGCTCAGGACACTGGGGGAGGCCAGTAGACATGGCGTTTTCCATAGGGATCCCAATCCGTCGGTCTCCGACGTGACTCGGAGAGACCGACTGATAAGGGAACGTCTCGGTTACGTATGTAACCCTCGTTCCCTGAAGGAGGGAACGGAGACGTCACGTCCCGTCGCCATGGCTGCTGTCCCGCCGCTGTACTGCCGAGCCGACTCGGCTCCTCAGCGAAAACCTGACTATGCGCTGTGCCAGCCGCCTCTATATACTCACGCTGTGATCAGCTGCAGCTGGGCACAATCAGCGCATGCCAATTGCATTGGCGTGTTCAATACACACGAAGTAGGTCGGTCTCTCTAAGCGAGATCCCAATCCGTCGGTCTCCGACGTGACGTCTCCGTTCCCTCCTTCAGGGAACGAGGGTTACATACGTAACCGAGACGTTTTGTGCTCCACAACTTATAGATTTTTTTAAATAATTATGATGATGCAATATTGGACCCATATGTGGGGGCGCAGACCACTGTCTTTGCTGCTGATATTTGATGATCCAATTCATCCATACTAATAAGCCAAAATTACTCAAGTGAATCTAAGATTTTTCCTTTTTTGACATTTGACTTTTTTTTTTCCTTCTACTTTTTCTGTGGTTTACTGTACAGACGTGAATTTACTTTTCTCTAAGCCCGAGGCTTTTGGTGTGAAAGGCTTTTATTTTTGCTAAAAATAGAACTTTTTATATTAAAAACAAACAAGCAAGCCCCGCTCAGATTTTAAAAAGTAACGCAAAAGTAACGTAACGCAACGCATTACTTTACATAAAAACTAAGCAACATAATTTTTTAGGGAGTAACTCAATATTGTAATGCATTACTTTTAAAAGTAACTTTCCCCAACACTGATTACAACAATGTGATGTGTGCGTAGCCCATTTCACGTTTAGCCTCTACCATTGTTTGTTTATTCGATTTAGTTTGTTATATATATTATATTTACATTTATTCCAGTGTTTATTGGGTATCGTATTTGATTTAGTTATTTGTTACATTTAAATCCCCTTAGTTATTATAAAAAAGGCGCAAGGTGTATTGAACATAGAAGGGTGCACACTTCTTATGTTTCTTTGTCTGTACTTTACCTGAGTCCTAGAGTCTCTGGTCCATGGAGTGAACGGCCACATTCAGTGTGTCACCAAACAAAAGGAGAGGTGGGGCTTCCGCTCCCTTACTTGTGCTGTCCCAGAGGGAATTGGACTGTACCATCATTACTCCAATTCTGAGGGGGATCATTTGTCTTTTTTTTCCCATTCTATTTTTTTTTCCTGTGTGAATAGATCCCTTATTTTGGCTTTGGTGCTGATTGTATTGTTTTAGGTAATGTCAAAGTGTATGTTGATTGTGAATATTATTGTTATTTTAGGGTTAGTTATTAAAGTGTTATTTAATGGTTTACCTTTAATTTTTGTTTGGTAGAGTCTACATGAATATGTGCAGAAGTTGTCTGCTACATGGCCAGTTTTTAACTCACCTGGGCTGATTCCAGTTCTTTGTTTGTTACTTTGTTAGCAGGGCAGATTTATTTTTTATAATTTCAGTTATTTTTCTTTTCTTAAATTGAGTGTGTTTGTATGGACTGTGTTGATTTGGATTTTTTGTTATATCTGCTCCTGTGGATTTAATTCTTATTTTTGTTTTTTGTTGGAAGAAAAAAAGTATCTCTGATTTTTAAGGGTAACTCAAATAAATATGCATTTAAAAAAAAAAATGCTCAGTGCCATGCAGCCTTTTCCGAGGATGCTCTGGTGCGTGTACAATTAACATTGCATTGTTTGATAATTTGCTTGCTTAATTCTTATTGTTGTTGTTTAATTGTTTTCTGGTGTCAGAAGTGTCTGTTCATCTACTTAAAATGATAGTTGATTGTTAGCCTTGTTGTCGTTATGCCAAGTGTTGAGGTCTGTGACTGGTGCTTCAAGGATAATTTATTTGTTCATTGATAAGTTGATGGTAGATTTTAATGCAGTTTGACAAAAGTCAGAGAAGACATTTATGTGTGTGACTTTTTTTTGGTTTTTATAGCGTTTAATGTCAAGAAACCATCTTGTCAGAACCTCAGTCATACATAATTGTTATGGAATTAGTTTTCTTCTGGTCCATTTGTTTTCTTGTTTGATGTAGCGTATAAATGGTCCAGTTTTCTCTGAATCCTCAGCTGAATATCAAACCGAAACGGAACAATTTCTTCTCAGAAAGACCACGTCCCGGGAGGTCGACTCAGTCACGTATCCTGGGTGTGGATCAGTTCTGGTCTTCTGTAACACTTATAGCTGTTGCTGACCTAGAAAAGTGGCGCGGTTTCCGTATCCAGTCCAGCTGTGGAAAAGATGCTCTAAGAAAAAAGCCTCACGGTCAAGGGTGAGAAACCAAGTAGGACAGGCAGGTAATTTTTATAAAGAAACAAACACCAAGGAGGGTGAGAAGGAACGCTGGGTTGTGGAATGCTCAGCCAAGCTTCAAAGTCAGGAGGGAAAATGTTACACAAAGGCCAAACACAAAGAGAGACTCACCTCAAAGACTTGCAGACAGACCAAAGGAAAAGACGAATCAAAAAGAGGTCAGCTGGTTTGCCGTAAGGGACTTAAAAATATACATACATTAGAAGCAATATGGGCCATTAGATGTTCTGATTGTATCTACAGGCTGGCAGTTTTAAATGGGTGGCCTGTAGGTAATATTGCTGGTTCGATTACAGAAGTCCTCTGCGTTGCAGAATATTTTATCTGGCCTATTAAAGGAGCACTTTGTATTCCCTCAGGGTAAATGCCTGGCTTGCAAGATGCTCTGCTTTTTGACCTCGCCATTTTTTCTGAATCATTCATTTAGTAGGCTTTTAACTTGTGATGTTACCTAGGATGCAAGATGTATTATTTACAAGCAGTAGTTTTGCAGTCCAAAGCTGCGAACAAGATGTTTGTGGCATAAAAATGGCTTCGTGTCGGAAGGGATGCTTCTCCAATTTCTTCTGCTTATATTCTCATTATACACAGAGGAAATGTTCAAATGATGTTAAAAAGGGGCACACAGGTGCATAATACACCCATTTTTTGTTTTAAAGTTGGCACAAGGGTGAGTTAAAACTAAGTGAAAAAAAAAACTTTTTTAATTATGCATAATTGAATTTTTTATGGTAATTTTTTATGTTCCCCTAATGCAATACATTTTGTTACAAATTTACTCATCTTCAGGCCATCCAAGATGTAGATCAGTTTACTTCTTTATCACTTGCTCACCAAATGGATCCTCTGCAGTGAATGGGTGCCGTCAGAATGAAAGTCCAAACAGCTGATAAAAACAACACAATAATCCACAAGTGATTCACATATCTCCAGTCCATCAATTAGCGTCTTGTGAAGTGTAAAGTTATGTTTGTAATGAACAAATCCATCTGTGTTTTAACTTGTAAACCATCAGTTCCGGTCTAAATACTAGTCAGTAATACATTAATAACACTAAAAACAAAAAAAATTAATCGATGGACTATAGATGTGAGGATAATGTGTGGATTGTGTTATTTTTATTAGTTGTTTGGACTCTCATTCTGACGGCACCCATTCACTGCAGAGGATCCATTGTAAAGTGATAAAATCCATCAAATCTGTTCTGATGAAGAAACTCATCTTGAATTGCCTGAGGATTCATTTTCATTTTTGGGTGAACTATTCCTTTTTACTTAACACTTTTTTTAACCTACAATAATCCATTTTTATAAAATATTTAAATACTTTTTGGTGTGTTGCATTATAAATCCATTATAAAATGAATATGATGCCTCTCTGCATATGTTACTATAAGTTGTGCTAAATGGTGGTCATTAGCAGGTCAGTATGACCCACAGACAACCCATGACTTCGCTAACTCGTTGTGGCCTTTACATATTACCAGAATACTGTTTAAACTAATCAATAACAGGAAAAAGATACTTATTTGTCGCAACGAAACCCAATAAGCAGTATTAAGGAGACATCTTCATATAAATGATATTGAGCAGAGGTTTTGTTTGGCTACCTTGTTAAAAAAAAATCTATTTGCTGAAAAGCAATACAAAACCCAGGAGTGAAATAAAACACTGACTTCAGTACCCTTAATGTATATATATTTCTTGAGAAACAAAGGAGATTGTTCAATATAACATGCATACTAAAGTTCACTAACTTGTTTGTCGAAAATACTGCTGTTTTGCCCTTCATTGTCTCTGTACTCTCGGCTGATCACATTTGTGATCTGTATGACTTTCTGGCTTTCATATAAACCTGTTATAGGTTCTGTTTGGGTGAGCAGCAGCAAAAAATAAGCAGAGATTGAGTAAAACTGTGAGACGCTGGGCTGCACATTCATTGACTGAACAGATACCATAGAGTCTGGTTGTATTTGATAGGAAGGAGCGTTAATTAGCACTGTTCGGTAAGATATCATCATTTTAGTATGTGTGGCCAGTGCTGGGACTTTGCTAATTCCCCCAGTTATTTCAGATCACCTTGGTGTAGGATTTGTGTTGACCAATTAATCTCTAGTCTGACTTAAATCTGGGTCTTTTCCCTTACACAAAGATATCATTTGGCTTCAGGTAACTTGGAATATATCGGCGAAATTTTATATTTTAGCTTTCATGATTATATATGTTTGTCTTTTTACAGAAAAAAATTTAAAAAGCCAATTTTAAACTATATTGCAGCTATTTAATGACATATTTTAATTTCCAGGTCTTTGTATTTCTTCACATACTCTGTACCATACAGTTGAGGCTAAAAGTTTACATCCCTCTTTTAGAATCTGCAAAATGTTAATTATTTAATCAAAATAAGAGGGATCATACAAAAATTGTGTTATTGTTTTAGTACTGGCCTGAATAAGATATTTCAAATAAAAGATGATAAATAATAAAGAAAATAATAGTTACATTTGTCAAACTAAACCATTCAAAAGTTCCCCTTGATTCGTAATACTGTGTTCTTAACTGAATGATCCAGAGCTGTTTTTTATTTTTTTTTTTTTTTAGTGATGGATGTTCATGAGTCCCAGCCTGCTGTTCTTCAGAAAAATCCTTCAGATCCCACAAATTCTTTGTTTTTTCAGCATTTTTGTGTATTTGAACCCTTTCCAATAAAGTCCAGAAAAAAAAAAACATGCATTAAGAGCTGGGGAGTGAAAACTTTTGAACAGAATGGGGATTTGTAAATTTTTCTCATCTGTTGCCTAAATAAAATATTTTTTAATTTAGTACTGCCCTTCAGAGGCTACAGAAGATAGTTACAGGTTTCCCAGAAGACAAAATAAGTACAATTTACCCTGATCTTTGAATAAAAAAAAAAAAGTTAATGCATGTTTTTTCCTTCTGGAGCATCAGTGAGCATTTGAACCTTTCCTCAGTGTGAAAAGATGGATCTCAAAATCATACAGTTATTGTTGGAAAGGGGTTCAAATGCACAAAAATGCTGGAAAACCAAAGAATTTGTGGGACCTGAAGGATTTTTTGAAGAACAGCAGGCAGTTTAACTGTTCAGGACAAACAAGGGACTCATGAAGAACAACTGTCACTAAACAAAAAAAAAAATCACAGCTGTGGATCATTTTTATAAATTCAACTATTATTATTTACATCTTTTATGTGAAATCGTATTCAGGTCAGTCCTAAATAAACAATAACATTCAATTTGTACAATCCCTTTTATTTTGGTAAAATAATTAACATTTTGCAGATTCTGAAAGGTGGATGTAAACTTCTGACCTCAACTGAATGTCCTTAAATTAAAGACTCCAGGTCAGATTTGCACCTTTAATATCTATACAAAACACATATAGGCCTACCTTTGCTGCTTAGGTTATATGATATATTCAAACATAGCACTTTTATCTGCTAACAGGTTTGTCTTAATCCTGAAAGATTACAGCCACCATCATGCGTCATTCTGTGCACAATTGGCCGTCATCCAATTCATTACATTAGCAAACAATTGCTTATCCCCCATTAAGCAGGGCCAAATGTTGACTTCTTGTTCTCGATTGTAATGTGCAGTCTGTAATTTCAAAGGTACATCACACTTCACTGTTAATGAGGCAATAAATCTTATTTATGTGCTTTTACATGAACAGACATGAAATTGACAGCGCTTTGAATCATCTGAATAAGCGGGTGAGGTACAGGAGCGACGTACTGAAGCCTCGTCCCAGCCCTCCTGCCAAGCTTTAAAAGGAAGACTTCTAAAAGTTTTATGAAGGAGCAGATCAAAAAGGGTTGAGGCACGATTCCAATTCTACTTGTGTCTCTGGCTGTCGTGTTATTACCTGATCAGCGCTGGAGTGGGGAGACCACATCCTAAACAAACTGGTTTTATGCTTCCATAGCTTCCCGCTTATTTGAACTGATAGGAATCCGATAAACCTAAATATTTGAGCTACTGTATTGAACCGTCGTTTCCAATCTTTGCAATGGGAAAAAAAGACCCTTGTGCGGTCTGCCGTAGAGTAGACCTCCTGTGTCTATTTATTTGTTGTTTGTAGAGGATACCGACCATGTAATGTTGGCTTTTGCTTTATATTTCACTGTATTTTAATAATTTCTGCACGGGAATTTAATCACCTCATTAATATTTAGTTATTCACGTTCTTACCAATATCACAAGAATTGCGAAACGAGATGACCATGAGACTGCTTTTGCCCATCTGGATGTAAATTCATGCTCATTTATTTTGTATAAAAATCTGTCTCATTCTTGTTCCAGAAATGCGTTTCTTTGGTATCACAGAACCCAGAATGTGTGCAAAAATATTAAACGGCGCAACTGTTTTCAGTATATAAGAATGATTTCTGAAGAACCATGTTACACTAAAGACTGGAAAACTTACTTGCATCACAGGAATAAATAATAAAATAAAATAGAAAAAAGTTATTTAAAATTATGATAATATTACTGTATTTTTAATCAAATAAATTCAGAAAAAAAAAACTCAGACCTCTTTTTTTTTTATTTTTAAATTTGTTTAAAATAATGTTTTTCTATTTTATATATGTTTAAATATAATTTATTCCTGTGATTCGGAGCTGAATTTTCATCAGCCATTACCAATCATTTTCAACGTCACATGTTTCTTCAGAAATAATCCTAATATGCTGATTTATTTCTTTTAGTATCATTGTACTGCTTAATATTTTATTTGGAACCTGTGATACTTTTTACAGGATTCTACAGTTTTTAGAACAACATTTATTCACGATAGAAACCTTTTCTAATAATATTAGTTTTTGCTATCACTTTTCATCATTTTGTCACATCCTTGGTGAATAAAAGTATTAATTTCTTAAAAAAAGAAAAAGAAAAGAAAGACACACAACATCACAAGAATCATGTGACACAAGGTTGGAGGAAAAAATCAGCTTTGCATCACAGGAATAAATTTCATTTTCAAATATATTCACATACGAAACAGTTACTTTACATTGAAATAATATTTCACAATATTACCGTTTTTTTCTTTATTTTTGATCAAATAAATGCAGTCTTGATGAGCATAAGCATAAACTTTAAAAATTTTCTGATCCCAAACTTTTGAATGGCAGTGTCAGTGTGTATAATATTTAATTGTAGTCATCTAAATAATGTATGTTCATTGCTCATTGTGTTTTATTGCAGGATACAGTGTGTCACAACAAATATGAGTCATTTTTGATTGATGTTCTGGATTTATTATTCAGGTATTTGGGACATGGTGCACTTTTTACTTTTGCTGACAGGAACATCTATTATACGCTCCTTCAGGAGGCAATATTGACATCGTAACGTTTTTATATTCCATATCTCCCCAGTTTCTGACAAGTCCACCTAAAGAACTGTTGCTTATTGACAGTAATGTAAATGCAACAAAACATACTGCGAGTCCTAGATCTCATCTGAATTCACTAGACGCATTCTAACTAAAGAAAAACACAAGCAAATCAGTCGTAACACAACAGCTGTAGTATGCGAATATCCGTGTATCTGTTTTGCAGTAATGCAGTTAGGTAAGCATTAAACAACTGCCTTCAACAGCTGTTGGCCTTGAGTTCCTCACCATTACCGCTTATGTGAGCCAAACCAAATTACTGAATGACAAGACACAAGGAGAGAATTTCAATATCGCCGCCTAAGCGTCTCTTCTTAAAATCCTCTCACATGTCAAGCCCTATGATGAAATCGGCAAGTTGGCTCAAGAAATGACAGAACGCCGTCTGTCTCTAGCAGGCCAACAAGACACTATCTTATGGTTTCTTCTTTTCTTTACTTCTCCTCTCCATCTGTGCAAGTCTTTTCTCACTTCAGGCTCTGTTTGCTTGCCTTCTGATTTAGCGTCTGCGAGTTGATTTTAATTAAAGCGATATTAATCGCAAGCGCAGTGTCCTGTGTTCTTCAAACCATAGAGCCTTTCACACAGTCTGCAAGCATATGACTCTGAAGTATGTTGCAATGTTAAAGTAATGTGGAGATAACACCTGTCTTACCAGGATTAAAGGTTACTTCAAATATTTGAGTAGCACAGGAGAGTGGCTCTCATTAAGCGAGCACACATTTAGACCCAAGGACCGCTGGCGTGACTAGAATGCAACAACATCAGTGACTAAACCTATATAGGGCCCTCCTTAGACAGCATGATTCAACTAGTCATCCCAGTTAAATCAATGATAAAAATGGTAATAATAACAACAGTTGCATAATATTAAGTTATTTAATCATTTATATGTGTAATATGTATATAAATGTATTTATTTAAATATATTTTGCTACATTTATAAAATTACATTAGAATATTATATTTTTGTATGAATAATATAATATTACAAATTTCCTTTGTGTCTGTCCCTGATAATATTGCTATGCAACACACTCTGTAAATTTAAAATAATTTAATTTGTCCAGAACAGGTCAATTGCCTGCTGTTCCCACAAATTATTTAGTTTCCCAGCATTTCTGTGTATTTTAACCCTTTCCAACAATGACTGTATGATTTTGAGATCCATATTTTCACACTGTGGACAACTGTGGGACTCATATACAACTATTACAGAAGGTTCAAATGCTCACTGATACTCCAGAAAGAAAAAAACATGAATTAAGTTGGGGGTGAAAACTTTTGGAATTTGAAGATCAGGGTAAATGTAACTTATTTTGTCCTCTGGGAAACATGACACTCTCTTCTGTAGCCTCTGAAGGGCAGTATTAAGTAAAGGAAATATGATATTTAGGCAAAATAAGAAAAGTGTACACCTTTCCATTCTGTTCAAAAGTTTACACCCCCGTCTCAATGCATCGTTTTTTTTCTTTCTGGAGAATCAGTGAGCGTTTGAACCTTCTGTAATAGTTGCATATGTGTCCCTCAGTTGTCCTCAGTGTGAAAAGATGGATTTCAAAATATACAAAAATGCTGGAAAACCAAAGAATTTGTGGGACCTGAAGGATTTTTCTGAAGAATAGCGGGCAGTTTAACTGTTTAGGACAAACAGGGGAGGTTGTTATGAACAACTGACAGAGAAAAAAAAAAAAAAAAAACAACAACTGTGGATCATTCAGGTAAGTCAAGTGGATGTAAACTTTAGAAAGGGGTCATTTTTATAAACTCAACTATGTGTCTATTTTCACATTTAAACATTTTTAAAAAGTTTGATTCAAATTTAATTTTAAATTAAATTACCTTTAAATGTATTTATTGATGTACTTATTGCTCTCTGTTAAATTGCATGTGTCTTCACGGTGAATTAATTTAATTTCCGTTCAGTCTTTAGAATTTTTCGCTTGTCTTATTGCAACATGTTACAACTCTTGCCTCATCCGTGAAATTAAATAAAAATATAAATAAATAAAAACAAAAGTCAAGTACGATTTAGAACGACCCTTTTATTCTAGAGAAGTTTAAGCATTGAGCTGCTCATTTGGATTCCTGCACTAACTCTATCTCTCTTCTTTCGACCTTTCTTTCAGATTCTTAAATATGCTAGTCAGTACTCCTTTTGAACGTGGAATATTTTTTATTCTGAGAGCTTCAAATATTGCAGCCGAGGGATTTATCCTCTAATTATCGCATTGTGATGACAAAAAAAAAAGAGGCAAAACTGCATAAACTGCAAATAAATCCCAGACTGCTGTGCAGAACCTGAGCGTTGAACATTCTGACACTGTTCGCCTGACGCATGTCAACATCCTCTTTTAGAAAACATATTCACCTCGTATCCTCGGAGGAAAACAGAGACAGAGGGGAAAAGCCGATGCTAGCGTGACGGCCATGCCACATTACTCAGTAAATGCTGACTGATTACATTTCACATGCAGCTCTAGCAAATTTCAAATTGCTAACCTACTCTTGTCACATTGTTTGCACTGTGAAATAGATAAATATGTCCTGATTCTAAAGACTTTCAGCAACGGACATTTACTCTGTCTGTAAAGCTGATTCAAGTATTAAATTAATTCTCAGTATACCTGAAAAATGGCCTATTTGACAGTGTAGAAAACATAAAGGACCTGCTGTTGTGCTTCTAAAAGGATCTTGAGACAACAAAGCGCTATTTCAAAGTTGTAGACTGGTATGTTTGGCCACATAAAAGACTGAATTTACTCACCTTAGGCCAGCCAAGATGAGTTTGTTTCTTCATTGGAACAGATTTAGAGAAATTTAGCATTATATATCACTTGATCACCAATGGATCCCCTACAGTGAATGGGTGCCGTCAGAATGAGAGTCCAAACAGCTGATAAAAACATCACAATAATCCACAAGTAACAACACTCCATCAATTAATGTTTTGTGAAGTGAAAAACTTTGTTTGTAAGAAAAAAATCCATAATTTCAAATGTTAAACCTAAAATAGAAGTCCATAAACCATAATAACATGAAAAACCCACCGACAAATTTGTTTAGAGCTCTCTTGGACCGTTTTTACTTATAAACAATGTTTTAATGAGCATATTTCTGTCCTGATTCAGACTAGACAACTTCTTCACTGGAGGATTGAATTTTATGGATAAAGGACCAAAAGCAATGGTTTGAAATGAAAAACATTTTTATACAGAGTTCTGGCATGAAACTCTAGAATGCAGTTTGATGGGCCTAACTCAATCTGACAATATGATATCATAACAGTGTTAATTTCGTTGACGAATAATTTTCGTCAAAAAAAACGTTGTTTGTCAACAACATTTTTTTCACAGACTAAAACGAAGCGATAACGAACTAAAATTCTTCTTGAATGACAAAAACTATGACAAAAATCTACTAGCATTTGCGTCAACGAATAAAAACGAGATGAAAATGTTAGGGAGGGACGATTTGGAAGATTTGGAAAGAGATTCTTTCAGAATAAACTGCTTAGATGCGTGCAAACCGGCGGGACACAAGCTTAAATACACTTGCTGCACGTCTTATAAAACATTCAAAAATGTCAATATGTGGAAGAAGTCAACTCAATTCGGTTGTTTTCTGAGCACGGACACCGACGCATACACACAGAAAACATGTCTCACACTCTTTCGCGTTGCGTGAACTGAGAAATACACACAGAATTGTCTCGAATTGTCCGTTTTGACGAGCATTCACATAAACACAGCCGATTAGGTCTTAAATGAACGGAAACTGTAGGGAGAAAGTGTATCAGTGCATTGCATCCATTGCATTCGTGCTTTTGGTTTTAAAGGGATAGCGGCCACATTTAGTTGCTATTGCCCGAGTCACAGATAGATGTTAACTAAGCAACAAAAGAAAGACAGAAAACCACACACTGCTCTTGACTGAATCACTTACGTAGCCCTAAAGATTAATCTAAATTAATTTATAGAAAAAAATATGTCTGTTTGAAAGAATGAAGAATATGGTAAAGAAGTTACTATTAGCCTATATAACCATTGGTATTTCATTGAAAAGAAGACCATGTTCTCTATGAGAAGTGGTTTTATTTCATTTTAATATTAAGGCATGTTGTGTATCACCACAGTTAAATTGTGTTTATCACGATAAAACCTTAATAACAAACCTATATAATGAGTTTGGAAATTTGAAAGAAATTCTTAATAAATGCATTGCACTGTAACTAAACCCATTAAATTTTAGCCGACTAAATTTACTGTAAATTTAGTTGACTAAAATCTTATGATATTTAGTTGACTAAAACTAGACTAAAACTAAAAACAATTCAGATGACTAAAATATGACTGAAACTGAATGGCATTTTAGTCAAAAGACTATGACTAAAGCTAAATCAAAATTTGCTGTCAAAATTAACACTGCATCATAATCACATGGCACAGCTGATTGGTTCTTTCCTGTATTAGTAGCCAATGAGCTCACTGCTCAACATTCAAATATATGACTAGTGCTGGATGTAGCAGTTTGCAGCATGCTTCAGAAAACCGCATGTTGTGGATGTATTGGCAGTAGCAGTGTAGCAGATCTATTCTGCCAAGACCAAATACTTTAACATTGTCATGTACATTACCATGCCAATCCCTCTGAGAGTTGTCATGACAGAAATGTGTTTCTTACAAACTCACAACTTTTCTCTTAAATGGAGTCCTGTGGATTAATGTGATGTTTTTATCAGCTCTTTGGACTCTCATTCTGATGGCACCCATTCACTGCAGAGGACTGAGCAAGTGATGTAATGCTATATTTCTACCAAAAAAAAAAAAAGTTCCAATGAAGGGTCAAACTTATTTTAAATCTCAATGGCCTGAGGGTGAGTGGTTTTGGGTGGCAATTCCTTTAAACAGCTTCAGATTTAAACAGAAAATGTTTTTTGTTTTTTTATCAGGAGTACCAATGACAGTCTCGTCCTTTTTAACTTTCTCAAATTTCAATCGATGCACTCTCTGTAACCACAAAGGTGCTACAGCACATAAATAGACTGTCTCTGTTGCTTTCGTGTTGCATCATGGGTCTGATGTCATGCTTTTCTTTATTTTTTCTTGTATTTCATGTTTGGATGTTTATTTATTAATTTATGTATCTCTGCCTCTGATCATATTGATCACAAGGAATATAAAAAAACTGGAGTCTTTTACCACACCAAAGACTTTGCCTGGAAATGTATAAAACATTACCATTAGAATTTTAAAATGATGGTTGGTTTGGTTTTACTAATGGTCCAGTGTCAGGATGAGAGGGCAAGGCGCTGAACGTTTTGTTGTTGTGAAGTCGCTGTAACTTTGATGAGGGATAAAGCCCCAATACAACTAAAAGTCACAGAAACAAATTTCAAGAACTTTGTCTGATGTTGAATTTTCATCATTCTCTGAAAAGGTCTGGATCGAATAGATGACGATGTATCACAGCAATACTGTATCTCAGACTTGACTCAAGGGAGTATGATGAAGAAACTGTAAAACACTTCATAATATTGTATAACTAATATATTGACATTTATTTATTTATTTTTTTTTCTGTTAAGCTGCACTAATTCATACTCTCCTCTGACTTCCTCCCTGCTTCTGAAAGCAATTAATTTGAATGTTAAACTGCTTCTAGGCAGGGCAGACATCATTTAATTAATTTGAAAAATGTTAATGTTGCTGTCACAGTTATGGATGGACAGGCTAAAGATATCTGACACTTAAACCACCTTTATCTTTTTAAGTTTTTTTTTTTAAGAAGTTAGAGAAGAAAAACTATCGTGTGATTCATTCAAACACTGTACTAATGCACTAACACTGTTTCTTTTTTTCCCCTCCATTGCAGACAATTAAGTTTTATAGTGGTCTAGCACTCACCGTTTCGTGGTTCACAGCTCTGCAAAACCAGGCTCATGTCAGGCAACAATAGAAGCACTAATTGCCATGTTTCCAGATGGATGAGCCAATAGCAAGTTACCTTCACCTGCTTTACACAAGTCACCCCGACTGCTCCTGTGGCAATGAGCCTCCTGTGGATTGTAGACTAGTCGAAGAAATAAAAAGTGGGCCTCCACTCTTTCTGTTCCCTAGTTGGCCTAAAGCAACAAAGAAAAGATGTAAGCAGCAGGCAATAACTTTATATTGAATATAATAATTCAAAAATAGCAATATGGGTTAATTTAACTGTGAATCAAGGTGTATTTGACCTAAAAAGTAACACTTTGTCATTATTTATACACTCATGTTGTTCCAAACCATATGATGTTCTTTCTTCTGTTGATTACAAAGGGAGTATTTTGGACTCTCTTATTAAATGTAAGTTTTACATTTTCTTTTATTGAAAACCGAGGCCAGAATATTCAGAAGATAGAAAGTCATGTGTGTTTAGAATGACACGAATGTGTCTAAATAATAACTGAATTTTAATTTTTGCTGAACTGTCCATTAAAGTACAGGGTTAGGGTTAATTAGGTTTAGGATTACAAAACACATGCACAAACATGCAGAAACGGATTGGACTGAGTTCCCCTTAGGGTTCATTGTGCATAAATAATCTCAAAATAACTTTTTTTTAACTTTTTTTTTTTCTTAGCTCTCGGCTTTTAAGTAAGTAAGAGGAAGTAGGACTGCTGGGACTTCTGTGAAAGAACAGAGTGGCACTTCATTCAAATTACATTAGAGTCACCATGATGCCCACATGAGCTTTGAGATTGTGAGACATTCGTTCTGAATCTATCTACAGTTGAAGTCAGAAGTTTACATACATCTTGCAGAATCTGCAAAATGTTAATTATTTTTCAAAAATAAGAGGGATCATACAAAATGCATGTTATTTTTTTATGTAGTACTGACCTGATTAAGATATTTCACATAAAAGATGTTTACATATGGTCTACAAGAGAAAATAATAGTTTAATTTATAAAAAATGACCCCATTCAAAATACTATGTTGTTACCTAAATGATCCACATCTGTTTTGTTTGTTTGTTTGTTTTGTGTTGTTTTTTTAGGGATAGTTGCTCATGAGTCCCTCGTTTGTCCTGAACCGTTAAACTGCCTGCTGTTCTTCAGAAAAAATTATTCAGGTCCCACAAATTCTTTGTTTTTTCTGTGTTTCTGTGCATTTGAACAATTGATCCAACAATGACTGTATGATTTTGAGATCCATCTTTTCACACTGAGAACAACTGAGAGACTCATGTGCAACTATTACAGAAGGTTCAAACACTCACTGATGCTCCAGAAGGAAAAACTATGAATTAAGAGCCAGGGGGTGAAAACTTTTGAACCGAATAAAGATGTGTACATTATATCTTTTTTTTTTTTTCATTTAGTACTGCCCTTCAGAAGCTACAGGAGATATGTACATGTTTCCCCCCACAAGACAAAATAAGTTATATTTACCCTGATCTTCAATTTCAAAAACTTTTCACTCCCTGGCTCTTAATACTGACTCATGAACAACTATCACTAAACCAAAAAAAAACAAAACAAAAAAAAACACAGGCATTCATTCAGGTAACACCATTTAGGTAACAATAATCAAGTGTATGTAAACTTTTGAACTGGGTCATTTTTATAAATTAAACTATTATTTTATCTTGTGGACTATATGTAAATGTCTTTTATGTGAAATATCTTATTCAGGTCAGAACTAAATAAAAAAATAACATGCTTTTTGTATGATCCCTCTTATTTTGGTAAAATAACTAACATTTTGCAGATTCTGCACGGTGTTTGTAAACTTTTGACCTCAACTATCTATCTATCTATCTATCTATCTATCTATCTATCTATCTATCTATCTATCCATATATTGATTGATCTTGTTTCCTTAAGTATTTGCAGTTTTTTACTTTAAATGACACAGTGAATAGAAGATCTTTGAACCAAATATGTGAGAACTAAGGATAATGATATAATCTAGACATTAATTTTAAAGATGAAAGAAGTTTCCATATACGAGAAAAGAAATATCCACAGAATGGAGTCTCTTCACAGATAAATTGCTCTCAAATTGGTCGAGAAAATAAATACAACACTGAGAGCGAGACAAAGAAATCAGCACTGACAAGCTACTTTAAGGGAAAACAACTCGCACACTCATACACACACTTGTGTATTATCACAATGACTCAATCTGATATGATGTACAATAATGGGAGAGTGTAATCTCCACAGCTCTATTGGTCTAATCTCTGTGCCTCTGCTTTATGCTTTCTGTCAGGTAGACAAAGTTGTCAGTCAGGTTGGCAAAGCCATTTTCGGTTGTCAATAGGACAGAGGGGGAGTGCTGAGCGTCTCAATAGAAAAGGAGAAATTACAGCGTGACTGAGCTCAGTAGAGACCCGTCCTACTGATGATGGATCGACATTCCAAGGAGCCTTCGCCCGTCTCTCTCACCCTTTCCCTTCACCACTATGATTGAAAGACTCTCCAGGAGTGAAAGAAAGAAAGAAGGAGAAAGAAAGAAAGAAAATGGCCGTGGTAAATCTGAATAATAGCAGTATTGTTGGATGAGAGAGAGCAGAATGTTTTTGTATATATTCTGGTGAGGGTTTCAGATTTTTTTCATGTATAGCAAACATTGTGAATGTGGTGTGCTGTCAGACGTCTCTGAATGTCATTTCAATCTGTGCTGTATAGGGCTTTTGTAGTCATGTTACTGTTTGTACCTGGCACAACAAGTCTTAGGCAAACCACAAAGTCAAATAAAACCTACAACTTTGCCACACTAAGGCAGAATGTTACTGATTTTGTTCACTAAATGCATAGATAGATAGATAGATAGTTATCCTTTCTGCAACTGTTTCCATATTTTAATTATTGTGGTTTACATACTTAAAGTTCCTTAGCCTTAAGGTTATCTCTAAGCTAGAGTGTTTCAAAACAATGACAAAATTTGCATTTACAGGATATGAGCATTCAAAACTTAGTCTCATTACCTCCGCCAATATGAATCAATGACGATTCAATATGAGTTTTGATGACATCACGCTGCACTTCAGCTTCTCATCAAATTTGTTTAGAGGCACTTCAGTGTACCTTTAAGGTCAAAGTCCGAACACTGAGTCCGAAATTTTCGTATTCGTAATCCTAAAAATTCGTCACGCACAGAAACCTTGCTCACCAAGTCCGATGCGTACTAATTAATCCGTTGCGGAAAAAAAAATCGCAAAACGGAATCTTCAAGCAGCGGGGTCATTTTGTTGTCCACTCTCTTCTCAAAAAGAGAAAAAGAAAGGACATACTGGGTCCACTCATTCATAAGAATATAATATAAAGAGGAATGACAGAATACTTTTTATGCGCACCTCCTTATTAATGAGCTGCGGGATTATCCTGGACTTCAGAATGTCAGTAACGTACACTTTTATGCTTTGTTAGCGTTATTGGAGCCACATATTATAAAGAAGGCCACTAATTTATGTGAACTCAGTGTACAATGACCTTTACAGTGCTTTGTGCTGCGAGATGAAGTCCATGAATTTGTCAGACGCAATTCTGGATTTTGGCGTTCGCTTGTACGGTGGCTCTGAAGGGTCAAAACACCAATCAAAATGTATGCTACGGATGCGAAAAGCGCAAAAAACCGAACCCGGTCCGAATTTTTAATGACGGACGAAAATTTCGGAAGCAGTGTGCGAACGTGACTGACATAACGTGAGGCCGTATTTATTTTGTAACGTGTGAAATATTCAGACAAAAATTTCGGCGTTTCTGGCTTTTTTTAAGGCGTAGTAGTTTATTTTTATGAAATGATGATTTTTTTCTCATTGTTCAGTGAAAATAACCTCAGAATATTTCATTTTTCAGTATAATATTATTGCAGGGTCGTTTTGTTGGTAGGATGATTGTTTTGTACATTGTAACGGCCTATTTTTTCGTGGCTGAAGCTTTAGGATTCACACACATAAACAGTGCGTTTTCAGGTCGGCGAACACATTACCAGATTACAGGATTCACACCGAGACCGTGAGTTTTGCACGTCACAGAAATGAAGACATCTCCTTCACTCATTATGTTTAAATCTATAATTTTGATAATATACAGTTAAGATTATAAAAACAATTGACCATTTGCAGGGAGATTGATTGACAGACGATCTGACCATCTTTGCAAAGAATCAAATTCAGCACAAATCAATCTTTTATAAGTGTATTCATTTGGTGAGTAGCCATGTATAAGTGACAGTCTGATTGTAGGTGGAATTTTAAACATTGATTATTAGTATTATCAAATGTAACCATATGTTGTATTGCTACATGGATTTATTTGAACTCATTCATTTTCAAGCATAAGTTCAGATTTATTTGCATTTTTAAGGAATATTCAGTTTAGTTATGTTTGGAATATAACCCTGTTATCCACATAAACAACATACCTATGTTAAAAAAAAAAAAAAAAAAACGAGAAAGAGAATTAGTACTCACTTTCTTTCTCATTTCTCAGATATATGGACGGCAGTGGATATGTCATGTTCTCAGTGATATATCTGACACAACGTACAGCGATCATAGCTCGGAGATGGAATTCTTCAAAAGGCAAAGGCCGTCGCTGACATGTTCAGTGTGAATTCACTATCATTCAGTCAGCCAAGAAGCTCTTTTTCAGAAGATGATGATCAGGATCTGGTGAGTAACTGCAGTACTTTCATTTAAAGGCGTCTTTGTATCTGATCAAATCTGTGATTTCCACCATGTTCATTTTAATGATTACTCCAGCGTATTTGTGCAGGGTCTGTTCTTGAGTTCAGATAAACTTTCAGATCCATCTTGTCTGGATACCAAGAATCTGAACTGAAATTAATAGGTTTTCAAATTAATATTTGATTAGAATTACTATGGGACGGTATCAATATGCCAATTATTAGTAGTTTTCACTCAGTATAAAGTGCTGTACATGAAGTGGAGATGTTTCTGAATCTTAAACATTTATGTTCAGACTAGTAAAAATGTTATATTTTATTTAGCACCATTTCATGATTGCATATGCATTTCCTCTCCTAGGATTGTTTGAGTGAAGTTTCACCAAGATACACTTTCAGTTTTCTCCTGTTTGTCTGTGTCAGGGGTTATGATTTTTAGTTAAGTTTATCAGCAGGGAAATGCATTGCTGTAGATTTGACGAGTAGATGTATTTGGAAGTTAATCTATTTCACAATATAATGTAAAATCCATTTTCCTTGCATTTTATTTCAATCCAAAATGCCCATATGTTCAAATCCCAAATGTAATTTACAAAACATGAAAAGAGACAATTCTGCTGCAAGTCAAAAACAACAATAACAAAAACTACTTCTGCCAAATCAGCAAACCAGATTTATTTCTAAGCGTATGCTTATGAGGAATTCATGAGAAAGTTTCTTAAAGGAGTCAGTCATGTATTTTAAAGCCTTAAAGGAATAGTTTAGCCAAAAATGAAAGTTTTGTTATTATTTGCTCACCCTCATGTTCCAAACCTGCATACGTTTATTATGTTGAATACAAAAGAAGATATTTTAAAGAATTTGGAAGATTTTGAGTTCCATTGAATTCCATAGTAGATAAAGAAATACTATTGAAGTTAATGGGGACAATCATCCATTTGTTTACCAGCATTCTTCAAAATATCTTCTTTAATGTTCAACATAAAGAAACTCATACAGTTCTGAAACAACATGAGGGTAAATGTATGAGAATGTAGAGTAAATGATGACCAAACTATTCCTTTAATATTTTGTACTTTGTCCCTTAGTCAAGGTTCTTGCAAAGTTTTTTGTTTAGTTTTATGTGACTGTTCCACTTTTGACGTTTTACGTCAGGTCTAATATAGTTGCTGTTGTCCTGTCTTTTCATAACAGCGTCTTTGGAAAGCCTTCATTATTGTGTGACAGGTTCACTGTAATGAAGATTCACAGGAATAATTTTGTCTGTCTATCTTCCTTGTTTCATAAAAAAAATAGTTCATCCCAAATGTAAAATCTTCTGTTTATTTACTCAGCCTCATGTCAATCCGAACCTTTATGTTGTGTTATTTAGTTTATCATGACTTGGAGCTGTCAGCTCCAAAAAGAACAACAAAATGACTATGAAAGTAATCAACTTATATTCTAGATTCAAAGTATTTGTAAGGCAAGAGCTGCATACTGATTGCTTAGTCATTTCTACTTTTCTGTTTTATGTAAATAACTTAATTATGTTTGGAAAGACCAATTGAACAAAACTGGTTCATGATGCATTAAACTGATCAAAAGTGACAGTAAAGACATTTATATAATGTTCCAAAAGATTTCCATTTAAAAGCAAGAAGTTTTATTCAAAGATTATGAAATATTAGATGTCATTATATGACCCCTCTGAATGCCTTTTTTGAGGAGAAAGGCAGATAGGTGATCCAGTTAAGAAACAAAGGGCTATAAATTGCTGAACTAAAGCAGATCAATAAACAGTTTAAGCAGAAGTCAGCTAATTACTATGAGCCCAAAATCATATATTATCTTCATCACCTCATCACTGCATTTACAGCTCATAGAGTAAAAAATCTCTCATTTTAATTAACACACGAGCAGCGGTCCCCGCATCTCATTCCTCAATTTCAATTCATCCTCTTCTTTCTTGCTTTCTTTCTTTCCCCCTGCCCTTCTTTTCTCGATGAGCGGTACGTGTGACCTTGAGCCTGGACTCCTCCTTCTGTCTGCTGCAGTCATGAGGGGCTCAAGCGCAATGATAATGAATCCATCAAGCACCTGAAGCCACAATCTAAAGCTGTGATAACCATGACAAGTGCACACAAACACACGCATACACACACACACACACACACACACACACTTGAGGTATATCAATATGATAGAGCTTTGGATTCTGGAAAGTTAGAACAGCCATTCTCTCAGGAAAAGCCAGCATGAAATGCCCTTTCAAAGTAAAGTTCAGTCAGTGTATATGATTGTGAAGGTAACTAAAGCTGCTTTTAGTGACACTTGCTTTCTGCAGAGCTCTGTGGTTTCAAGAAGCGAATTTCTGTTTGCTGAGAACCAGTTTTCTTTGATCAATTGAAAGAGCACAGGCCATTATATGAATATAATGCAGGTCTTCAACCTTTTCAGGCTGCGGGACCTCCTTGTGGATAGAGATGCTCTGTTACAGACAGTATGTATAGAACTGTTGCTTTGCATAGACAAAATGCATTTTAATCTTGGCTTATAATAGAATGTGCTCTGTATTGTGTGTATATATATATTAGTGGTGTCAAAATTAGCGCGTTAACGCAGGAGATTAATTTTTTCATTTTAACGCGTTAAAAATATTTAACGCAATTAACGCATGGGCGGGGCCACCCCACTCACAACTGCTTATGAAATGCTTTTATTTAAATGCGCAGAGCGTCTTTACGAACACATCAAACAGGAGACTTTTCAGATGCGCGCTCCAACTTTACTTCAGCACCAGACGCGAGTCAAACGACCGCGGAAGCGGTACCGGTGACGGGGAGCTTAAGTAAAACGTTAGTGAACTGCGGTCAGATGAGATGCTGTCAGGCCATATGTCGGTAAAAACGAATTTAATTGTCCTGTCAGCCTATATACTCTGCTTGTAGCGTGCGCTCTTGAAGTTGTATTAGGCTATATTAAACCCAAATGAAACTGCGAGCATGCAAAGTCGTAGTTATACATATATTTTATATATATTTTTTTTTAATCGATTGACAACACTAATATATATATATATATATATATATAATATGATTATATCCCATCTTGCATTGATAGAATGTTTAGCATTCAAAATGTGACAGACTGTGGCACCATTATAATATTTGCATCCTAATTTGTGATTGTTCTCTTCTTCCTTGCATCTGTTTATCCAAATATCACATTTAAACTGCAAAGACAGTGTGTTGATTCTCATAGTGTCTAAAAACATGACAAAAAGTAACCGCTGTGACTGTGGTAAAACATATGCTCTAATTCTAAAACATAAACCAAAAACTTCAGCAATATTATTTGGCTGCTTTGCAAGCATCAGATCAGTTGTAGCTTTATTAGCTGTTATTAATTTTGACCAGTAGGTGGTGCTGTTGCCAAATCAGTGTGGTGTGTTCTGTGTGAGGTGACAATGGCACACACAAAATTTGGAGTCAATACATCAAAGCTTTGCGAAGATACAACCTCAGACGTAGTCTTGAATCTTGCCTCAAATTTGTTGCATTGTTATACAATAATGGTATTGTCTATCAACACGAAATCCAAAAATACCAAAATACGACACATAGTAACCGTTGTGACTGTGGTAAAACGTATGCTCTAATTCTAAAACATAAACCTAAAACTTCAGCAATATTATTTGGCTGCTTTGCAAGCACTGTTATTTATTTATTATTATTATTTTTTTTTTTTTTTTATGGAAATGCAAATCTAGTCTAAATTAGCCCTTTATTCTCACTTCAAACATTTCCCAGGTAAATACAATATCAGGCTTATGAAGCTCTAAGAAATAAACCCCACCGTTTTTTTTCACTAATGTACCTCAGAAGAAATACTCAAAAGCTCCATTTGCTCTCAGCAGCTCCGGATCTGTGCAATTCATGAGAGTAACACTGATCCTGCCTTTATGAGATGGAAGGGGTGAGGGTGTGATTCACAGATCGAATGCAAATGAAGCTGATGAGTCTTAGGTTAGTCACGGAAGGGATAGCTGTGTGTGTTTTTCATCAAGGGCTTTTTAGAGCTCTCTGGCACTCTTAGTAAAGGGAAGCTAAATCAAGGTGATGACCTATGTGTGTGTATTTGTTGTCTGCGTCTCTCAATTTGTGAGTGAAGTCTCATCCTCTAGTGCAGGATTGATGACGTCTAATGGGCTTTAATACCTAATGGAGATTGACAGTAATTTACTGATGCAGCCAATTAGCATGCAACGGCCACCGTGCTGCAGTAATGCTCTGTGTCTCTCCCTCCATATCCTACATATCGTCTGACCTTTGATATAGTTTTCTGCTCACAAAAACTCCTATTATACATATATAGCAAAATAGACTTGGAGAAATTACTTGCTCACCAACAGATCATCTGCAGTGAATGGGTGCCATCAGAAAAAGTCCAAACAACTAATAAAAACATCACAATAGTCCACAAGTAATCCAAACCACCCCAGTCCATCAAGTAACATCTTGTGAAGTGTTTGTAATAAATAAATTACTTTTGTAGATTATTGTAATGTTTATATCAGCTGTTTGGATGGCACCCATTCACTGCAGAGGATTCATTGTTGATCAAGTAGTTCAATGCTAAATTTATCCAAATCTCTTCTGATGAAGAAACAAACATATTGAAAGGCCTGAGGGTACGTTTCCAGCAATTTTTTTTTTTTTGTTATTTTTCAACTACCTTTAACAATTGTTTATGCAATTACCATTCCAAAATAACATAGTTAAATTGATGCAACAAAACCTATTTTAAAATATAGATGCAAGCTGTAATTAAGGGGCCAAGCAGTACAAAATCAAGCAAGCGAGCATCAGATCAACTGTAGCTTTATTAACTGTTATCACTTTTGACCAGTAGCTGGTGCTGTTACCAAATCAATACGGTGTGTTTTGTGTGAGGTGACAATGGAACACACAAAATTTGGTGTCAATACATCAAAGCTTTGCAAAGATACAGCCTCAGACGTAGTCTGGCATCATGCTTCAAAAAACAGTTTTATTTATCAACACGAAATCCATAACTTTTTGTCAGCACCGTCTAAAGTTGAGCTGACTCGATTTTGGTCTAGGGGGAGTTTGAAAATGTAGATTTTTAACATAAATCAAAATGGTGGTCAGGAAGTTTGGACAACTATGGCATAATAAATTAAAACCTTTAAACACGAAATGCATACATTTTTGTCAGCATTTTTGTCAATTTTAAAGATGATCTGAGCAAAATTTAGTAAAAATTGGACCAACAGTCTAGGAGGAGTTTGAAAAAGTTTTTAACATAAAATTATTTTTTGAAATTTCTTTTTAGCTTTTGGCCACAAGGTAGCGCTGTCCCCAAATCTTTTGAGTACTGTCAGTAAGTTCAATTTGTAACAATTCGTTCATAAAATAACAAAATTCAACATAGCAGAATTGGGTATAGTTTGACTCTAAAGAGACCAGTTTTGATTTTTGGCCAAACCATTCAGAAATTCTAAGCAAAAACAGCAATTTTTCATATCTCCTGACCACTAGTTGGCACTGTGCTGAAACTGTACAGGTACCCTGAGGTCATGGTTGTTATAGCACACACCACATTTGGTCTCAATAAGCCAAACGATTGAGGAGATATAGCTTCACATCCATTTTTGCGTGCTCTTCATCAAATTTGTTTGCATATTAATTGAGAACAGTTTGATGAATCAACTTCAATTTGAAGATCTGAGTCTTCAGTCTGCAGATAATCTGAGCCAGTTTTAGTGAAAATCAGACAAACAGTCTAGGAAGATTTTGAAAAAGTAGTTTTTTAACTATTAAAAAAAATCTTGACCTTACAAATTTTACATTTTGGTGTCCATTTGACTCAGCATGAGCCAATTTACCTTCTAGCAGTTATTAGCATAAACATGCTTTCAGTGCTTGGCCCTAATAAATATGCAGGTGATCTGCTTTGGGACCCAGAGCAAACCGAAAGTGAGTGAGAAAGTATATTGATGCAGTACTGTATGGATATTTCAATTACACAGGTGAATCAAATTACAAGGAATAGAAATAAAATACAGTGAAAAGTTTTTGTAACATCTACACTGAAAAATACTATTAAAAAAATCTATTGTCAGTTGAGCTTGAAAGTGTGTCACGAGTCCCGTATGTTTCTGTAAACATGTGGACAAAGAGAGAGAGCTGCGATTTATCTCTCAGCATGCAGGACACATTCTTTCCGACAAGGAGTAGACAGCAGCTGTGATGACTAACAGCTCAACTTTCACTCTTAACCTCGGGACCGTGACCTTGTTCATTTTATCATCCCCTATAAACTGTGTGTTGATCGCTGCATACAGACTTTGACCTTGTGCAAATCAGGTGTTGTGTTTATTCTCATGTAGACAGTAGAGTAGACCACAACAGGGTTTTTTTTTTTCTTTGGGGACAGGGCTTATACGACAAAGTCCAGCATCGTGATGACCTCTGGTAATTATTTTGCTTCTACATAACCATTTCTCATGACCTTCAGCTCTGATATGGGTGTTCACATTCGAAACACAAATGGGTTATAATGGCAGCGATCTAGTTTCATTCTGATGCTCACTTCACATTCACATCAGAATTATGTTGGTTTCCAACCTCTCTAGGTCATGCAATGGCCATCGTAGGAGCTTGCATTACAAGCACAAGCAAAAACATTGTGATGTAAATAGCTCATCCATTTCACCAGTTGCTGCATTATATACATATACACTGCTGTTCAAAAAGTTTTGGTTTTTAAGAAAAAAAAAGTGTTTTTTAAAGAAGATTCTTATGCTTGTCAGGGCTGCATTTATTTGATTAAAATTTCTGAAAAAAAATAAATAAATAAAATAATAATAATAATGTAAAATATTATTTCAGTGTAAAATAACTGTTTTCTATGTGACTATATTTTAAAATTTAATTTATTCCTGTGATGCAAAGCTGAATTTTCAGCATCATTCAGTATCACAAGATCCTTCAGAAATCATTCTAATATGCTGATTTATTATATACCTGTGAGTCTTTAATAAATAAAAAGTTAAAAAGAACAGCATTTATTTAAAATAGAGATATTTTGTGACAATATAAACTCCCATTTTAAAGTCTGTGGTCAGTAAATTGTTATTCTTTCTATTTTGAAACCAAATAAATACTTTTATTCACTGCATTAAACTGATAAAAAGTGACAGCAAAGACTTATATTGTTTGAAAAGATTTATATTTAGAATAAATGCTGTTCTTTTTAACTTTTTATTTATCAAAGAATCCTGAAAAAAGAATATTGTAAAAGATTATTTCAATGTAAAATAACTGTTTTCTATGTAGCTATATTTTAAAATGTAATTTATTCCTGTGATGCAAAGCTGAATTTTCAGCATCATTCAGTATCACAAGATCCTTCAGAAATCATTCTAATATGCTGATTTATTATATACCTGTGAGTCTTTAATAAATAAAAAGCTAAAAAGAACAGCATTTATTTAAAATAGAGATATTTTGTGACAATATAAACTCCCATTTTAAAGTCTGTGGTCAGTAAATTTTTATACAAAATTAATACTTTTATTCACTGTGTTAAATTGATAAAAAAGTGACAGCAAAGACTTATATTGTTTGAAAAGATTTAGATTTAGAATAAATGCTGTTCTTTTTAACTTTTTATTTATCAAATATTCCTGAGAAAAAAAAAATAAAAAAAAAATAAGCAGCACAACTGTTTACAACATTGATAATAAAAGTAATAAATCAGCATATTAGAATGATTTCTAAAAGGATCATGTGACACTGAAGAGTAATGGCTGATGAAAATTCTAGAAATTCATTATATATTAAAATACATTAAAATAGAAAACCATTATTTTAAACTGTAATAATATTTCACAATATTACAGTTTGTCTTGTTTTTGATCACGTAAATGCAGCCCTAATGAGCATAAGAAAATTCTTTAAAAACATAAAAATTAATCATTATCCTTTTGCTAGATCATCTTGATTTGTAGTTACATTCATTTTTTTGATTATAAGTAATTTCAGTTGCTCTCTGGCTTATGTCACACAATTAATTTTACCGCTAGGTGCTCCTCACCACTGTGCCGCCCGCATACACCATATGGGCAATTGGGCATGTGCCCAGGGGCTTCAAGTTCAAGGGGGGCACCATGCAGGGCCGCATAAATGTTTTCAAATAGTGTGGTGCGGAAACAGTTTAACAGCCAAATATGTTTTAGTAAATATACACTGTTTTTGCAGCTCATTGGGTTCCTCTGCTGATCTGGGGCCCTGGGCAAATGTGTGGCATGTCTGTGCATTAATCTTTCTGCGGCTACCGACCGCAATTGTTGTCTTGATTTAACGAACAGCTCTGTGCAAATTTACACAGATCACCATTCAGGTACTCAACAGAATTACCACAAAGAATCTCCAGCCATGAAACAACCTGTGCTTTGTGGGTCTTTCTTGTTGGGTTGTTGTGTTTAGGGTTATTATTTTTAGCCTTGCATCTCTGTCCAGAAGTGGAGCAACAAGGAGATTGTATTGACCGAGCTCAGACGCCTTTGTCTCATTTCACTCCTGACAGCGTGTCATCCCTGTGATGCTGTGTTTATTTTCATGTAGTCAGTAGACTAGATCACAGTCTGTCCCTCTTGGCCAAGGTGTGTATGACATATTGCAGCATTGTGATGACTTCTGGTACAGTAATTGTTTTGTGACTTTACATAACCATTTCTTGTCATATGTGTCATACCCAGTCAGACTGAAGTGGGGGCACCTAATGCAAATTGATTTTTTAGATTTGAATGCAAAAATGAAACTTTAATCATTGAAATGCATAGTAGGCATTTTTTTTTAGTATAAAATGTCATCCATTAACTTGCCTAAATTAGTCAGTCTTAATTAATTCGTCAGTTAAATCTTACCTTTTGTTTTAAAATGAAAAATTAATTAAAAAAATAATTTACCCACCCACATTGATAAACTTGCATTTTCTCTCTTTTTTATTTTAGATTTAATTTTAATTCACCCTCAGGCCATTTGCAAAAATTGCTGAACAATTACTCACCCTAAGGCCATCCGAGATGTAGATTAGTTTGTTTCTTCATTTGAACAGATTCTAAGAAATTTAGCATTACATCACTTGCTCACCAATGGATCCTCTGCAGTAAATGGGTGCCGTCAGAATGAGAGTCCAAAGAGCTAACAAAAACATCACACTAATCCACAAGTAATCCACTTGACTACAGTCCAAAAAACACCCCAAAATGAACATTTTGTTACTAATCACTTACCCAATGTCGTTCCAAACCTGTAAAAGGTTTGTTTCTCTTCGGAACACAATTTCAGATATTTTGGATGAAAACCGGTAGCTTTGTGGCTGTCCCATTGACTGCCAAGTAAATAACACTGTCAAAGCCCAGAAAAGCATGAAAGACATCATCAAAATAGTCCATCTGAAATCAGTGGTTCAACCATAATTTTATGAAGCTACGAGAATACTTTTTGTACCCAAAGAAAATTGTGCTACAGTGACGCATGTTTGTAATAATTAAATCTATCATCAAGACTTTTTTAACTTCAAACCGTTGCTTTCGGCTAAAATATGAGTCCTCTATACATAATCATCTCATCAGGAGAGAAATATGCACAGATCAAGCACAGTTTACAAGTGAACAAATATGCTGGTGGGTTTTGATGTGAGTTGTGTCAGTTACTTGTGGATTACTCTGATTATTGTGAATAAAAAGTTGCTAAAAATTACTCACCTTAAAGGGTTATTCCACCCCAAAATGAAAATTTTGTCATTAATCATGTTGTTCTAAACCCGTACAAGCTTTGTTCGTCTCATCTGAATCAGGAGAGAAATTTGCACAGATCAAGCACAGTTTACAAGTGAAAACAGTCCAAAACCCTCAGGCCATCCTAAAAAAATTGCTGAACAATTACTCACCCTAAGGCCATCCAAGAAGTAGATGAGTTTGTTTCTTCATTTGAACAGATTCTAAGAAATGTAGCATTACATCACTTTCTCACCAATGGATTGGGTGCCGTCAGAATGAGAGTCCAAACAGCTGACAAAAACATCACACTAATCCACTTGACTACAGTCCATTAATTAACATCTTATGAAATTAAAAGCTGCGTGTTTGTAATAAATGAATCCATCATTAAGACTTTTTAACTTCAAACCCTTGCTTTCAGCTAAAATACAAGTCCTCTATACATAATCATCTCATCAGGAGAGAAATATGGAAAGTCAAAAATTCAGTATCTCAAAATATTAGAATATTTACATTTGAGTTTCATAAATGACCATCCGTACAGTTTAAAATCATCTGTGTATCTCTTGTTCTTTGAAACCACATTAATGGGGTAGACTGCTGACTTGGCAGTGCTCCAGGATACAATCATTGACACCCGCTACAAAGAGAGTAAGTCACAGAAGGTCATTACTGAATGGGGTGGCTGTTCACAGAGTGAAATCATGTTGAAATCATGGTCCTGGAGTCTGAATGAAGACTGGAGAGGCACAGAATCCAAGCTGCTTGAAGTCTAGTGTGAAGTTTCTGAAGTCAGTAATGATTTGGGGTGCCGTGACATCTGCTGGTGTTGGTACATCTACCAGGAAATTTGAGCACTTTATGCTTCCATCTGCTGACAAGCTTTACGGAGAAGCTGATTTCCTTTTCCTGCAGGACTTTAGCACCTGCCCACAGTGCAACAACCACTTCCAAGTGGTTTGCTGACCATGATATTACTGTGCTTTATTGGCCAGCCAACATGCCTGACCTGAACCCAATTGAGGATCTATAGGATATATTCAGGAGAAAGATGAGAAACAGTCGATCCAACAATATACAGATGATCTGAAGGCTAAAATAGTCCCGTATCCATAATATTGCTTTCTCCAGCAAAACAAAACGTTATGTCATCTGAATCAGGAGAAAAATATGCATAGATCAAGCACAGTAAATATTCCAAAACATTTGAACTGATATGTTTGTGGGTTTTGATGTGAGTCATATCACTTAAAAAATAAATAAATAAATAAATAAATAAAAGTTGTTTATTAAGAAAAAAGTGCATTTTGCAACTTGGTTAACAAAAGTTGGTAGCATGTTTTTAAAAAGTCATGAAGTGCATTTCTTTGGACCTTCAGCCTTCTGATGGTACTGTAGATGTTCATATTCTCAGGTTATTCACTACTATTTATTCTTTTGATTTTAGTCAACAGTGTTCTTCAAATCACACAGATCACAATTTAGCTTGAGGTAGAAGTGTTATTCAACAGAATTACCACCAAAAAATAGGTTTGAGCCACAAAACAACCTGTACTGCGTGGGAGGGTTTTTGTTGTTATTTTGTGTGTGACATTTTCCGGCATAGCGATGACCTCTGGAAATAGTTTTGTGACCGTACGTAACCATTTCTTGTGACCTTCAGCCCCGATACGCATGTTCATATTTTCAAGTTAATCCACAACCAGCAGCAGTCATTCTCTTGAGTTAGCAAACATGGCTTTTCAAATTCACACAGATCACAGTTTAGCTGTGGCAAAGGTGTTATTCTTTTGAAAACAACCTGTACTTTTTGTGTGTTTTGGCTGGTCATTATTTTTAGCCCTGCTTCTCTGTTCTAGAGTGGATAACTAAGGAGTTCGTCTGTCCGAGGCCTTGACCGAGCGCAGAAGCCCTTGTATCATTTCACTCTCGACAGCATGTCATCTCAGTGACTAACTAAATGACCGCCTGCCACAGCTGACAAATCTACCAAAACACAATGACACCCACCATGTCAAAATTATTTCAGAAAAACAGCGAAAGTAAATGTACTGCCCCTGGGGTGGGGTGACTGTAGGGCCAAAGTTATGGCAAGATGACAGCAGATTCAAAACTTTCGCTCGCCGAGTCCTGAAAAGAGGCTATTTTTTCTTCCTGTAACATTGAGTATTTGGCAGGACCTTCTACTGGGAATTAATCTATCTCTCTCCTTCTGTCCTTCTCGCTCTTTACACACAAATACACACACCTAGTGCCTTCATTTTTGTCTCAACATGACTCTAAAATATGGATACTGTCCCCACTCCCTATCCTGATTTTCAGCTTGCATGCTTCCAATAAATAAACCTGTCACAACACTGTCTTTATACTTGTGCTATTTCTGGACCAATCACTCCCAAGGTGGAGAGACACTTTTATGTCATAAGAAGACACTTGTGTGTGCACGCGCTCGCACATGTTCAATGGAAACGGCTGCATATAGGGGTCTTTTGAATGAGATTACTGTATTTAAGGCTTTCAAGCATTAGATCGTGGTTCTCTAATTCGGTTTCTTTCTTGACCTGTCATTGTGAGTGAACATAAAAAACCTTGCGTACTCTGGCCTCATTGAAAATATAATAGCACTTCCCATGAATAGGGTTCAAAACTCGTGTTTTTTTTTTTTTTTTTATTGGTCTGTAGCAGTGACAATTTTGCCCAAACACTCACTCATGTTGATGTATGTTTCCCATAAATAAAATTGTAAAATTGTAACTTGTTGGAGCAAATTATTATTATTATTTTGTCAGTGGCAGTGAATAGATAAATGTAAATAAATGTTGTAGATAAATGCATATTACCTGCAAATAAAAAAAAAAGTTCTACAGTGAGATTGGTAACACATTGATTGATAAATGCAATCAAAACAATGTTTACATATAATAAAATGACATGAGATGATTGATTGATTTGTTTGTTTATTAATAATTTTTAATAAGTTGTATATAAAATCATGCAATACTGGTATTATTATTATTTATAATAATAATAATAATAATAATAATAATAATAATAATAATAATAATAATATTTTTAAAATATGAAAATGATCAAATTATTATAAAACATTTCTAAAAAAAAAATGAACAGTGACATTGGTGACACTTTGATAAATGCAGTCAAAACTGTTTTAAAATTTTTTTTGTTTGTTTAAAAAAGAGAAAATTGACTTGGATTTTTTTGTTTGTTTAATAATAATTTATAATTTATTTGATTATTTCTATAATTATTTATTTATAAACATACTCATTGGTGAAACATTGATTAATAAATGCAATCAAAAATATTTTTTACATATATATATTTTTTTTTTTAAAAAAAGTGAAAATTAAATTAAATGTATTTATTTATATTTTTATGTTTTTTGTAATGGGAGAATCATGCAGTACTGGTTGCATTATAATTATTAGCAATATTATTTTGTCAGTGGCAGTGACTAAATAAATGTATTAATGTATAAATGTTACAAACAAATAAATAAATATATTTATATATTTTATGGTGAAATTGGTAAAACTTTTAAAAATATTTTTTGTTATTTTTTTTTAAATGGAATAAGATTTATTTGTTCGTTTGTTTGTTTATATTTTTATTTATTTATTTATTTATTAAATGGGAAAGTTGTTTTTATTTTTGGTACATTTTGTAATGGAAAATCATGCAATATTGGTTGCTTTATAATTATTATTAATATTATTATTTATTATTTTGTCAGTGGCAGTGACTAGATAAGTGTGTTAATGTATAAATGTTGTTACAAACAAACAAACAAACAAATAAATACTTATGGTGAAATGGGAAACTGTTTTTACATATTTGTGTTTTAAAAAAGTGAAAATTAAATGAGTTTTATTTATTTATTTATTTATTTATTTAATAATCATTTAATCATTTAAAATGATATAATTTATTTAATTATTAAAAAATATATAATTTATAATTATTTATAAACAAATAAATGCAATCAAAACGATTTTTACATATTTTTTGTTTAAAGAAATGAGAAAATGGAATGAGATATATTTATTTGTTGGTTTGTTTTTTTGTTTGTTTACTAATCATTTATAATTTATTAGATTATTTCTATAATTAGTTCTATAATTTATATAATTATTTTTTATAAACAAATACTCATTGGTAAAACATTGATTGATAAATGTGATCAAAACAATTTTTTTTACATATTTTTTTATTTTTAAAAAAGTGAAAATTAAA
Source organism: Cirrhinus molitorella (assembly GCA_033026305.1). NCBI lineage: Eukaryota > Metazoa > Chordata > Actinopteri > Cypriniformes > Cyprinidae > Cirrhinus > Cirrhinus molitorella. The sequence continues at coordinate 7,474,165 of CM065136.1, forward strand.
TTAGATTTATTTATTTATATTTTTTATGTTTTTTTGTAATGGGAAAAACATGCAATACTGGTTGCATTATAATTAGTAATATTATTTTGATTGATAAATACAATCAAAACTTTTAAAAATATTTATTGTAAAATAATTTAAATTATTTTTTGTACATTTTGTAATAGGAAAATCATGCAATATTGGTTGCCTTATAATTATTATTAATATTATTATTATTTATTATTTTGTCAGTGCAGTGACTTTTTTTTTTTTTTTTTTAAAGGAGTGTTATTTATTTATTGTTGTTAATAATTTAAAATTATATAATTTATTTAATTACTTAAAAAATAGAATTTATAATTATTTATTAACCAATAAATGCAATCCAAATGTAAACTTTTTTGTTTAAATACAAAAGAGAAAATGGAATGAGACTTATTTATTTATAAAAATTAAAGTTCAGTGCATTTTTAGTACATTTTGTAATGGGAAAATCATGCAATACTGGTTTGGATACAATAAGGTATTACATTTTAGGTATAAATAATGAATCATTTGATATTATAATATTACAATATTATAGTTGGTTGAACAATACATTTATATATTTTACTACAATAAATTAAATATCAGTTAAACAGGTTTTAATTGTTAGATGCAGTTATGAAGGTAAAGATACAGAACAGAACAGAATTAGCCTTTTAAAGGTGAATCCATCTTTGATGTGTTTAAACATCTATTAGGATTTGTACTTCCAATATTCAAATACAGTAAGTACCATATTCATGGAATGTGCTTATTATTTAAGTTTTCCCTCATCAGATCTCAGATGTTATTGAATGTCCTGCTGACCTATCTTTGTTATCATAAAACCCCAGGTACTCTGGTCTCAATGAGAACATGATGATAATGTTTGTCTTTGTGTTTAGTCTGTACTTACTGAATCTTCTTTCTCCATGTCTGCCCTGTACCCTTCCAGACCTCTATATGAAAGCCACAGTGTTGAAGCCACTAGGGGCTACACAGTGCCAAACAAATATCCTGTATCTCTCAGCTCCACTCACCTAAAAACCCTCCGTAGAGACAGTGAGGAAGCTTGTTTCCTAGACAATATCATTATGGCTTACAATAGCGCTGATGAATATTTCATTGTGTGTACGTTCAGCATTATGTGGAGGTGTTTAGAGTTCCCACCAAGTATGAAAGGGACACTCACACTTGCTGAATGTGTGTGCGCGTGTGTAAATGTGCTTAGTGTCTGCTGTGCTGAGACCACAAAGCTGTCAGTCCAATGTGGCAGCGGGGAACCTTGGAATCGTGTGTGTGTGTGCATGTGTGTCTCTGCCACCCTTTTTGTCTGCTAGCATCATTTCTATTCAGACAGCAACATAAACACTCTCCCTCATAAACACACTATTAGATTATGGAAATGAGAGCAGGGAGCATCTATTCCAGTGTAATTCCTTTAGGGAGGCGTTTAATTTGAAGAAATAAATAAATAACAGCCCTGCATCAGGTGTTTCTTGAGAGGTATTGTGTAAATGTAGCGTGGAATACAAAATAATAATCACAGCGTTTGATGAAGAAAGTTCACGCAGATGATGCTCGGCACTTTTAAAGTTGCTCGCCGAATCTCATTACGCCAAAGAGTCTCTGTGTCTAAAACAGAGCTGACATTTGCTACACTGCTGAGATGCTTTTTCAAAGAACGTTGAAAATGACCTTTCATTTCTGCACAGGCCCCACCTTCTTTGTCAGAACTTCGGTCTAATGTGTGTTGATTAGATTAAACTTGTGTGATGGCAACAGTGCTGTTTGTTTGTTTTAATATTGCGGGTGGGTGAATATTTATGATGGAAAGCGTTACAATTAACAGAACATTTTGTATTCTGTTTATACATTTGGATCAAGTAAATTTTTTTTTTTTTTAATTTTTTTTTTTAATTAAAGGGGGGAATGTCTAGAATGTAAAAAAAAGAGCATTATTTATATATATATAAAAGTAAGTTTAAATGTATACATTTGTTAAACTTTTTCATTTATTAATTTTAACATGATCATGTTCATGATCTATATGAGGGTTCATACTATATGAAAAATTACATCTTCTTTATCTTTTGAGGTAAAAAAAATAAAAAAATAAATAAAATTGATGCACTATAAAAAAGCTACATGTTCCAAACGTAAACATTTATTTATTTATTTTTATTTATACATAATTAGTTGCTGTTATAAATTTTAATAACTTTACCATAAAAAAGTCAATGTGTGCCAAACTTTAGTTATTTATTTATTTAAATAATAATGATTTGATAATAATAATATATAATTAAAAAAAAAAGTCAACATGTTGCAAACTTAAACATTAATGTATTTATTTAATAATGCATCATTAGTTATTGTTATACATTTTAATAACTCAAGTATTGTTTTATCATAAAAACTGCCAAAAAAGAGCACATGGCATTAGACAAAAAAAAAAAATTAGCAAATTTTAATTTGTAATTTTATTGTTCAATGTGTCTAGTTCATGTTTGGTATGTGGTCTTGTATATGGATTTATTAGAATCATAAAGGGGGCATTTTATGAAAAATGTAATCTTCTAAAATAAAAAGAAAAATTTAATCGAAAAAAAAAAATGTGATGCACTATAAAATGAATTTATTTTTTTTAACTTTTGAGGTAAAAAAAAAAAAAGTTTGATGCACCATAAAAAAAGTCAACATGTTCCAAACTTAAACATTTATTTATTTATTTATTTATTTATTTAATGCATAATTAGTTACTGTTACATTTGAGGTAAAAAAAAAAAAAAAAAAAAAAAAAGCAGGAACAATTTATTTGATGCCCCATTAAAAAGTCAATGTGTGCCAAACTTAAACAGTTATTTGTTTATTTAATTATTGAAATACTAACAGATTAGATTAAACATTAGATTAAAAAGGAAAACCTGAGCAAATTTTAATTTGTGATTTTAATATGCAGTGTGTCTGGTTCACATTTAGAATCATAAAGGGGTCATATTATGACAAATTAAATTTTCTCAATCTTTTGAGGTAAAAATTTTAAAGAAAAAAAAAAGTTTAATGCACTATAAAAATATTTTCATTTTCTATTTTCTTTATCTTTTGAGGTAAAAAAAAAAAAAAAGTGTGATGCACCATAAAGGAGAAATTTGGATTTAGAACTTGAATACAGTTATTAAGTTTTAAGCTTCAAAATCACAATCAGACTATCATAAAAGTGCTCCATATGACGCACTATATTGCAAGTCATATAACAACTATGGGTGATGAACAGACCAAAATGTAAGTCATTTGCCTATAATTCAATCAGTGATCAATGATTTCTATAAATGAATCATCTGAGTCACTGATTCATCAAATTAAAATAAAACAATTGATCCAGTTTTGTGGTAAGTTCTGACTCAAAATAATGATTTGTTCATAAATCAGACTTCTCTTTACAGATTTTCTTGGATGTGAGAGCTGGATAAAGTTTTTCATTTTATTTTATTATTTATTTAAATTGTATTTGTATATGTATTTTTGAATTCACTTATCGCTATGACTCATAAAGTAAATATTAAATATAGTAATTGGGTGATTTTCACTGATGTATTTGCATTTTTAATAAATGATAAAAAAAGCTTGAATAATATCAATGTTAAATAGATTATAAGAAAAAAATATATAAACACCTTTTAGATACACAGATCTTGACTGCTTTTTTGCTCTTGTCTTTCACCAATGAACTCTGGTCTTTCACCAATGAACTCTGGGTCGTCCGTCTGCTTTCTCCAGAAACACTGGAGTAATTTCTGCGGCTCGGTCTTCACAGGAAACCAGGCCAGTGTGAGAGTGAAAGTCACATGAATTATGCAGCAGGTACACCTGTGTGTGTGTGTGTGTGTGTGTGTGTGTGTCTGCCACTGGAAGAGTCCGGAATGAGAGATATTTTACATTATATCTGGATCAGTCTGTCAGGACAAGCGTATGCCCCATTTTTCCCCACTACCTGAAAGGCAGATGAATCATCATTTGGATAGCGTGTTAAGATGTAATAACAAAGATGTATGTATGTGTGTGTGTTTACAGGTTGAGAGTGAGGTTATGACTCTAAAATCATATCTCGTGCTGTCACAATATGATTATGCGCTGACTCTGCTGGTTCAGATTTTCTCTTTTTTTTCTGTAGGAACTAAAGATTTGTCTTTTTTCACTTATTTAGCACTAAGGTTTGTCATCCATAACATCCTGCCTCTTGTCTTAACCATAAACCAACTGTTCACTCTAAACATGAAAATGATTAAAGCAGCTTTGTTTACCAAGGAATCTCTATAGCAACGAATGGGAACTTGAGTGAGGTGAGAGGTGTTTCCTTCACACGCAAAGGAAAAGCTTATTAGTCAGCTACTTGAAAAGTCACATAGAAGGTGAGATGAGATTCTCCCAACCGCAAATGTTTTGAGAGAGAGAGAGAGAGAGTGAAAGAGAGATAGCATTAAAGCATTTCATTGCCTTAAAGGGATAGTTCACCCAGTAATGAAAATCCTGTCATTATTTATTTACCAGTATGACATTCTTTCTTCAATAGAGCAAAAAAGGAGCAGTTCTGAAGAATGTGCTAGTGGCTCTTTTGTATGCAGTTAAATAGAGACTGAATATTTTAAGCTTTGGACGTACACAAAAGTAAGCCATATGACTAACACGCTATATTCCAATCATCTGAGGCCTTATAATAACTTTGTGTGCAAAACTTATCTCAACTGTTGTCAAATGTTTTCTTCTAGCAAGCTGTCAAACTATTTATTAAAAAGACTCGTTTTTTTTTTTTTTTAATGTATTTCAATGAAATTTCAGATGATTTGAATAATGCACATTTACACATTTAACAGACACTTGTATCTAAAGCAACTTACTACACTGTAAAAAACAATTTGTTGAGTCAACTTAAAATTATTTGTTACCCGGCTGCCTTAAAATTTAAAATTTAGTCAACTCTAAAAAAGTTTAGTTCACTTGAAATGTTGCGTTTTACTAAGTGACAACTTAGATATTTGAGTTGATTCAACTTACAATTTTAAGGTAGCCGTGTATCAAACAAATTTTCAGTTTAGTCAACTCGAATATCTAAGTTGTCACTTGGAGCAACTTGACATTTAACTTGAATAAACTTATTTGAGTTGACTGAACTTGAAATTTTAAGGCAGCAGGGTTACAAATTATTTTAAGTTGTCTCAACAAATTGTGTTTTTTTTTTGTTTTTTTTTGTTTTTTACAGTGTATGAACAGTTTTTTTTATGCTTTATGATGCTTCATGGTGCATTTATGTCCTTTTTAAAGCTTGAAGCTTTTGGTCCCTATTTATTCTAACTGAATAAAAAGCAGTTATATTTTAGATTTATTTATATGCTATTATAGTATTTATATATATATATATATATATATATTTTTTTTTTTTTTTTTTTGAATTTAATTTATATTTTAGTTTTTAATTTTATTATGTGATTTTGTAATTATTATTAGGCTTTTGTGTAGTTTTTTTTTTTTGTAGCTTTAATATATATTTATTTCACTTTTAGCTTTAATAACCTTAGTGCTTAAGCTTTAGCTTATTAATTTCCAAAACAAATTTTTTATATAGTTTTTAAAGGGATAGTTCACACAAAAAATGAATATTCTGTCATTAATTACTCACCTTCATGTCGTTCTAAACTTGTACTCTCGTGAATAGGCATCAAAGACTGACACGAAACAGAAGAAATTGTTAAATAAAGTTGTTTTGGTTTTATATACGCACAACAAGTATTCTTGTAGCTTCATAACATTACAGTTGAACCACTAATGTCACATAAACTATTTTAATGATGTCCTTACTGCCTTTCTGCACCATAAAAGTTTCAGTTGCATTGCTGACTATGCAGGGTCAGAAAGATATTATATATCATCAGAAATACCTTAAACTCTGTCTGAAGATGAACAGTCGAATGGGTTTAAAACAACATGAGGGTGAGTAATTAATGGCAGAATATTAATTTTTGTGAACTATTCCTTTAATAGAAAAGAGCATTGAAAACTGTCTTCACATTTTATCCTTCTGTGCTCTAGAGAAGAAAGAAAGTCACATGGTTTTTGGAACAACACAAGGGTAAATAATGACTGAATTTTTAATTTTGGATGTACTGTTCCTTTAAATCCATCACACAATTGATTTGTTTAATCAGACAAGCTGACACCAAGGAAGCATACTGTGTAATATCTGCAGACATTTAGCAGCTCATCTGTGAGTGTCTCTAATCTCTTCATTTAGAGTTGCACATTTGAGTGTGACATTTGGGAAAAGTCAACAATGATTTTTGGATTCAACAGCAGTTTTTGCTGGAGTGCAGGAGAGAGAATGCAGTTTCACCTAATGCTGACTTTCTGCAGGGTTTTTCGCTCAGCAGATTAATGCAGTTTTGCCTTAGGCCAACATTAAATTTAAAGTTATATACTTACAATTTTAATTATTCTTTTAGATGATGCAGTTTTACATCTCCTGGGATTTCTTAGTTATGCAATCCCTTTATATGGGATTCTTTTTGTCCATATTATATATCTCTGTAGAAATCAATAAGAAATTTTTTTTTTTTTTTTTGTATGTCTGAACTTTGTTGAACCTATGCAACATGACTAAATTTATAAGAAGGAATCCAATCCTAAGAATGAGCACATCTCCAAAGTATGTCTTCTTTTACTTACCACATGTTTAAAACATTTTATTATTGCAAAGAAAAAGGATGATTGATACTGCCAAGCTGAAAAAAAAAAAAAAAAAAAAAAAAAAAGAAATCATAATATATATGACTCATTCAATATATCCCAAGTCTTCTAAAGCCATATGATCAACGTTAAATATATGTTGTTATATACGGATAGTCCTCCACTCTTTCAGCTTTCTGAAATCCCATAGCATTTTTATTGAAAACAGTGACAGATTGTATTTTAAATGATTGGCAGTCAGATTTGGATAGCTAGCTATTATTTGATCACAGAAGACATAGAATATAACACGCAATACATATCATGATATTATAAAAGTAAATAGCTCACCCTAAAATGACATTTTTCTAAACATTTACTCACCCTCAGGTTGTCCCTCAGTTTGTAAGAAACATCCACAATTAATGTTTTTAATTCAAACTGAGTCCTTTATTGATAATATTGCCATCTCCAGTGAAACAGTTGGATCATCTGAATCAGGAGAGAAATATTCCTAGATTAGAAAGAAAGAACAGGTAACTTTTTGTGTAAGTTTTGAACAGAAAGATTTTTATTGTTTTGTTTAAAGAAGCTTCTTCAATTATTTCAATTTTGAAATATGTTTACTTTTTAAAATAACTGTTTTCTATTTAAACATATTTTAAAATGTAATTTATTCCTGTGATTTCAAAGCTGAATTTTTAGCATCATTTTTTTTTTTTTGTTTGATTCATTTTAGGTCAGACAGAAAATAACCATAATGTAAATACAGCAGTATACTATGAATAACGTAGATGCACACTTATCTACATATAGCATACAACCATACATTAATTCAGATGAAGAAAAAGAAAGAAAGAAAACACCAGGCAATTGTGTTTATACATTCAAATAAAGAAAGAAAGAAGTAAAGAGAGAGAGACAAATTATATATATTTATTGTTTAAATGAATGAATAAATAAATAAATAAATAAAGTAAAATTAAGATACAGTACTCCCCTTAATAATAATAATAATAATAATAATATATATATATATATATATATATATATATATATATATAACATTTATTTGTATTATTATCTTGAAAACAGCAGTAGAATTATTTTAGGTTTCTTTCATGAATAGAAAGTTAAGAAGAATAGCATTTATCTGAAATAGAAATCTCGTGTAACATTTAAATGTCTTTTATCATTATCATAAAAAAAATCCTATCAATATAAAATTATTAAATCAAATCTAAATTAAAATTATACTGTCAAGCTTTTGAATGGTATAGTGTGTAATGTTACAAAAAGCTTTCTATTTCAGATAAATGCTAATCATTGGATATTTCTATTAATCAAAGACTGTACTCAACAGTTTGAAGCATTGATAATAATAATAAAAAAAAATGTTTAGTGAACAGCAAATCAGTATACTAGAAGAATCATGTGACACTGAGGACTGGAGTAATGATGCTGAAAATGTAGATTTGATCTCATGAATAAATTACATTTTAAAATACATTCAAATAGAAAGCAGTTAAAATATAGAGTCAAATATTTGACAATATTACTACTTTTGCTGTATTTTGAATCAAATAAATGCAGGGTTGGTGAGCAGAAGAGAAAAAAGCATTAACAATCTTACTGTTCAAAAACCTTTGACTATTAGTGTGCATCTGATGTTCTGAAAAGCTGTTGTAACTACAGCAGTAGACAACTGGGTAAATTAAATCACAGTTAGCATTTGTTGTCAATCAGAGATCTGAAACACTTCTCTAGAGACAATTATCAATGCCACATATGAGCGAAAATGGACCAGGAATTGCAGTATGTTTAACACGTCAATGCTACAGAAGCAAATAATGGTGTTTAATGGCAAAGGCATAGAAAAAGACAGGCTAATAATTTCAATACAGCTTTATGGATTTCAAAACCACCTTGTTGTATTGCATTCCGCCTTTTTCAACCTTTTGCGGTTCTGACACAAACCATAACTAATTGCCTGTGTATACTGCAGCTAGTCTTAATGCGTTGGGTTATTTATTTATTTTTGCTTTTTCAAACCTGATGACGTGAAACTCCACATCTGCTCATTCCACAAACAATGATTAATATCTCATGTTCAAGCACCTTGTTTTTATCGGTGCGAGCTGTCAGCGAGATGGATATGAAGAGGCACAGAGCATGATGTATTCTAGATAGAGTTCCTGACATGCAACCACAGTGTGAAAATACAGGCAGACTACCTGTCCTCCCTAATATAGAATCTGTCATTCACTTCTAGCAGAAGAACATTGGTTTAGGGTAAAGTGCACGAAGGGGTTTAAAGGTGAAGTATGTCATTTCTGCACCACTAGTGGCACCAGATGGAATTGCAACCATGTCCTGCTTTTTGAGAGGAACACAATTTGTTGAGTCAACTTAAAATGATTTGTTACCCTGCTGCCTTAAAATTAAGTTCAGTCAACTCAAATAAGTTCATTAAAGTTGAAATGTTAAGTTGTACTAAGTGACAACTTAGATATTAGAACTTAGATGTTTAGTTGACTAAACTAAAAAATAGTTTGTTAAACTCAACAGCTGTGTTTGTTATTCAACGCTATTTGTTATTATTATCAACTCAAATATCCAAGTTGTCACTTAGCAAAACGTAACATTTCAAGTTGAGTAAACTTTTTTCGAGTTGACTGAACTTAAAATTTTAAGGCAGCCAGGTAACAAATTATTTTAAGTTGACTCAACATTTTGTTTTTTACAGTGTATGGCAGGGTTAATATAGTTGCCTAAAGCCAATAAATGTTACTTATTTAGAGAAAGTAAAAACTTATTAAACACTTCTTATAATTTTAGCTTGTTCCCAAGGAGACATTTACCATTCTTATTTAGTTTACCTAGGTGTATTAAAATAAAACTGAAAAAAATAAAATAATAATACAATAAAATAATGAAAATGATTAAAAAAAAAAAACTAATAAAGGTGACAAAAAAACAAACAAAAAAAACATAAATAATTAAAAAAACTTCAACAAATAAAAACCTTTCCAAACTCTTAATAAAAACTAAGATATCTTTCTTCAAGTATTACTGACCTTATTCAAGAGTGTTTATTATTTTTGCAATTCATTTCATGCCACTAGTGGTACATTTTAATGAAATACAACCATTCAGCCCAGATAGATGTAAAACAAATTTAACATGAAGCATTTAAACCATTACACTCAGTTATGTCCTTTTTTGTTAGCACTATAGAAACCAGTGTAGTACATCTTTTATAACAAAGCCAGAATGCTTTATTTTAGATAATATGACAGAAATAGAAACAAATGTCCTGCAGAGAGTGTGTGTACGTGTTTGAGGTGTGTGTGTGTGTGTGTGTGTGTGTGTGTGTGTGTGTGTGTGTGTGTGTGTAAGGCTGGCAGCTGAAGGACAGTTTGATGGGTGCTTTGGGACTACGGCATGCCAAGAAAAGGATTTACATCCCTGAAAACACACAGAACATCCTCATCCAAGTGTGATGATCGCACGCACACGCACACACACACTCTCTTTTTTCTCATGCACACATTTGATAGGCTATTCAATAAAAATCAGGCCAAAATTGGATCAGCAAGGACCTCCCTCCTGGCTTTCTTGTCTCCCAAACACACTTACCAGACAGGAGCAGAATTGGCAGTTTGATAACTGAATGACAAATGTTAGAGAAACAGTCTGAACCATGATCACATCCATAATCCTTCCAGGCCTGTCAGAGAGAAAGAAAAAAAAAAAAACAGGAGATGAAGACACTGCTCAACAGACCTCCATACACAAGGTGTTTGAAAAGTCGTCTTGGTAAGATAAAAGATGTTTTTTTTAAGAGTGTGGAATTAATGAACTGTCTGCCAGCCTCCATTACCAACCTGTCTCATGGGAAAAACGTGACTACATGATTTTTGGAAAACTTGAAATATGTTGCCTCAGGTCATTGCAGTTTTCAAATGAAATATCCACTAGAAGCGCTACCAACGCTATGAGTTTTACCCTATTTTAACATTCATCATGTAATGCCCACTGAAATCGTTAATAATAGAAGTAGTTTAATAATTGTTAAAAGTCTTTTGAAAGTCTCTAAATGAATATCCCTTTTCCTACTGACTAAATTCACTTAAAAAAGTCACCCACTTTATATTAAGTGGCCTTAACTACTATGTACTTACAATTTAATTCATAATTTGTTACACTGTACTTGTGTTCATGTTTTTACTTTGTACTTATACTAATTACACTGTTGACCCCTCCCTTACACCTTAACCCACCACTAAACCTGCCCATACCACCAAACCTGTCCCTAACCTTACTTATATCCCACCTCAATAGCAATACAATCTGAACACAATAAGTACATTGTACTTATTCTTGATGCAAGTACATAGTAGTTAAGGCCACTTAATATAAAGTGGGACCAAAAAAAGTATTATATTCTTGCTTGTATCATGACTGTGCTTAATGCACAACAAATACAAGGTAAAATCCAGGAAAAAAGGTGCAATCATAAAAAGTTTTGAGTATAGAAACTTTTCCCCCTAAAATATCTTCATATTTTTCTTTGCCATATGACGCCCCCCTCCCTCAGGGATAATGTGAATTTGAGAAGATGGCATTGATTTATGGTATTGCCATTGCTTAAAACACCTTATTGGGATTTCCTTTCATATCCCCCTTCTATCTTTGTCCTTTAAGGGATTTTCCTGTAAAACTATAGCTCATCTGGCGTGATGTTTTGTTGTTGTTGTTATTGTTGCATATCAAATTCTGTCGCATAGCTAATGTTAGTTGGCCCAGATCGAAGGCATGCGAGCTCAGATGTAACGAAATCCAAGTGAACAGTCTTAACTTACCATTTATAAGCAATTCAACAGTCTAAAAGAGGGTTATCCAACCAATACACAGCTTTAAGACGCTCCATTAGTCTTCTGTATATTTGTTAGCCTGTAGGGTGTCATTTACAGTAATAGGAAGGAAAGGGTAACATATTAGGCGTGATAAAAATAGATGGTTTAAAAACACAGCAAATGGCTCAGAACATCAACAAAATCGAAGCATGCTGTGGAAGCCTCCATTTGGTAATGCGAAACAGAGGCGTTTTAGAAGCTCACAAGCCCATTTTATATCACTTTACCATAATCTATTCTCACACAGGCTCTAAGGGAAGACAGCAATGGTGGGTGAAGAGTTATATAGATATAGATGTGTAATCTTACGGGAGGGTGCGGCGGTATAGCTGCGAAAGGCCGTGCTGTGTTGGCTAATAGCGGACGAATTGGCCCCATTAAAATCCTCTGCTGTTCTCCTCTACCTGTCAGTGAGTCTGTAAGGAGACATGTTACAAATGGAGGCTGAAATGATTTCGCGTTTCCCTCCTCTTTATTTCCATCCCCCCTTCCTGAGCAGGCCATCAGCGGAAATGAGGCGGAAAATAATGGCTCTTCCCCTTCTGTTTTCCACCCTGACCCTCTCAACGCAGACGACTGCCACTGTTCACAGGTCAGTTCATCCCACTGCCCTCTTCTCTCGAAAGACATTTACCTGCCCACATGACTGTGCAGCTGCATTTCTCAGCACACCAACAAGACACGGAGGAGGCTGGATAGATACCGGTCAACAACCTCAGTGGGTTCTGGGTTGGTAACTTCAATTCATCAGTAAACAAGAAGGTGTAGTAATCAGGGCTGTCAGAGTTAATGCATTAATACATGCAATTATGTTTAACACCGGTCTTTTTTTTTCAGCAATTTAAGCGAATTTAATTTGACGTTATAATGGTTTCATTCTGATTAACTGAAATGACCCTACCAAGTGTCATACACACTGTTTGATCAGTAAATGATGGCAAAAGACAGTTTTTACTGGTAATTTATTTAGAAGTGAAACCCAAATTGGGCATTTTCACAACAGTAAAGTCATCTGCAGTCTCTGTATAGTAAAACTTGTAATTATCACCAAAACTTATCAAGCGAAATATCACCTAATTGAAACTGTAATTCATAACTGTTAAAGGATGAGTTGAACATTCTGTCATTTAATTACTCACCTTTATATCATTCCAAACCTGTAAGATCTTCGTTTAACTTTGGAACATGAATTAAGATATTTTTGATGAAATCCAAGAACTTTCTGACTCGTTTAATGTCCAGAAAGGCAGTAAGGACATCGATAACATAGTACGGAGCCCTCAAAGGGACGGGATGGGTGGAAAATATTTGGGATGAGAGGAAAAAATATTTTTTACATTTTTTGCATTCTCTCGCAAAGATATTTGTGTTTCCTCACAAAGCTTTTGCGCTCTCACGAAGATTGTGACAATTTAAATATTAATAACCTTATTAATGACGTTACTATTAATAAAGCAGATAGCCATGAACGCAACGCGCTAATGCATATTAACTTTTTCTCCCCCATAAAAAAACGCTATTTAAAAGTCTTACGGTAGGCTAATGGCCGAAGACGGTCATATAAAAAGACCAAATCTGGTACACAGTTTATTAATAAAATATATTACACACAGAAAAGCAGACGAGCTCAGAATATGAATGGAACACGCAAATTTCAAAGTAGAAAAAAATTATAATCTCTTAACGTGGCTGAATGGATCGCCGCGTTGCTTGCCTGTACATGCCTGTATATATTCTTCGTCTTCTTATATTAACAGATTAGTTCACTGTCAGAACAAACATTTACAGATCTGCTCACCCCCTTGTCATCCAAGATGTTCATGTCTTTCTTTCTTCAGTCGTAAAGAAAATATGTTTTTTGAAGAAAACATTTCAGGATTTCTCTCCATATAATGGACTTCTATGGTGCCCCCGAGTTTGAACTTCCAAAATGCAGTTTAAATCCAGCTTCAAAGGGCTCTAAACGATCCCAGCTGATGAAGAAGGGTCTTATCTAGCGAAACGATCGATTATTTTCAAAACAAATTGATAATTAATATATTTTTAACCTCAAATGCTCGTCTTGTCTCGGCAAATGCGCATGCGTAGTCTGTGATCCAGGTCAATACAGTTAGGGTATGTCGAAAAACTACCATCTCGTTTTCGTCTTCAACTTCAAAATCAACACTGTTTTACTTTTTTTTGGTAACGGCCATTTGATCTTTGTATGCTCACTTTGTTAACAATTTTGAAGTTGAAGACGAAAACAAGATGGGAGTTTTTTGACATATCCTAACTGTATTGACCTGGATCACAGACTCATGCGCAACACAGAGATGAGACAAGACAAAACAAGCATTTGAAGTTAAAAATATATACACTGTCAATTTGTTTTGCTAGATAACACCCTTCTTCATCAGCTGGGATCGTTTGGAGCCCTTTGAAGCTGGATTTAACCTGCATTTTGGAGGTTCAAACTTGGGGGCACCATAGAAGTCCAATATATGGAGAGAAATCATGAAATTGAAAACAATTTCTTTACGAATGAAGAAAGAAAGACATGAACATCTTGGATGACAAGGAGGTGAGTACATTATCTGTAAATTTTTGTTTTAAAAATGAACTAATCCTTTAAACCACGTTAAGCGTAGTGTTCTATGGGGAAGAAAACACTTAGCATGAAATTCAGCATCTGCTTGCATGTACACAGAATATATTTTTTTATCATTTCTATCACCAACATGTTTTCTTTATTGAAGGAAAACATTTAATATGCAATTTAGTTCTTTCTGTTTATATTCTATGCTTATTGGCTTTCCTGTATGTATAATTTATTAATAAACTGTATAAATAATTTTGCCTTTTTATACCACTGTCTTAGTCCATTAATTAAGCGTTAAGGTTATGGGGGATATGCTTAACATGCAATTTAGCAGGTTATGTTCATATTCTGGGCTATTCTGCCTGTCTGTATGCTTTATTAATAAGATGTTTACTGAATTTTGTCCTCCAGTGTTTCACATTAGGCGTTTTAGAATGTCCCAGAAGCGTGCCTTGAACTAGCCTAAACACGACTGTATTTCTTTATACTTGCGTCTAAGTTCAAAATTAAACTCTATGAAACGCTACATTGTGAATGTACAGAGCTGTATGAACCACTTCAAGCTGTAAAGTAAACTGTTTTTTTCCAAACTCAGCTGGTTTTGCGAGATTATGCAAAAAATTATATCGCACCCCAATTTTTTTTTTTACTCCCCCCGATTTTTGTCTGCCACCATGCCCCTTTTGGGGGCTCCATAAAAATAGCCCATGTGACATCAGTCATTTAACCATAATTTTGTGAAGGTACGTCAATACTTTTTGTGCATAAAGAAAAGAAAAATAACAACTTTATATATCAATTTCTTCCCTTCTGAGTCAGTCTTTGAAGCGTGTTCACCAGAGTAGCACGATGCTATCCCTTTAATGTCTGTGTTCTGTTGTTGTGTTTTCAGCACATCTTGATGCAGAGATATAAAAATATAGATCTGTTGTTATTTTGATTGCGTAAGACAAGTAAAGCACGCCTTAGCATAAATTTACACTACGAGTGTCGTACACACAAATGGCTGGACCCAAAAATAACACAAAGCCACAATGTATTGTGGGGAACTGATTGAATTAGGATGTTAATAAAGAACAAATTAGTTGATTAACTGTATTAAAATATTTGAATTGTTTAACAGTCCTAGTAGGAATAAATATATTTGACCCTGGACCACAAATCCAGTCATAAGGGTCAATTTTTAGAAATTAAGATTTATACATCTGTACAGCTTTCCATAGATGTATAGTTTGTTATGATATGGGAATATTTGGCTGAATTACAATTATTTGAAAATCTGGAATCTGAGGGTGCAAAAAAATAAAAATATTAAAATCGCCTTGAAAAGTGTCCAAATTAAGTTCTTAGCAATGCATATTACTTTTCAAAAAGTACGTTTTGAAAAATAAGAAAAAAATTATACATTTTCATTCTGTTCAAAAGTTTTCACCCCCTCTTCATCCACCTTTTAAATTTCATTACACACTTTTTTAAAGAGATAGTTCACCCAAAAAAGTAAATGATTTAAATTATTTTGGAGTATTTTAAAAATGTTCTTACTACCTTTCTGTGCTTTGAATGTGGTAGTTGCATTGCTGTCTATGCAGGGTCAGAAAGCTCTTGGATCTCATTAAAAAATAAATCTTAATTTGTGTTCTGAATATGAACATTGGCCTTAATAACTGAACTATCCTCTTAAGTAAACGCTTACATTTCCCTGTCTGTCAATAAAAGCTTCGTTCTAGTTCTAGTGTTGAAAAAATGATCTGACTTGCTTTTTATGTTTTTGGAAACATACAAGACAGCATGCGAGGAGCACTGGCTCTGTGCGTCTCAACAAAGTACAGTTTGAAAACCATCGATCAGGAAGAATTCTCAGCAGTGTTTACCCATCATGCCTCCTGTTCTTTTCACGAAACTGCATTGAGTATGTCGAACAGGAGTGATGCATGATTTTGAAGGCTCTTCTGATTCTAGCAGCCATACGGACGTACTGTATGTGCAAAGAACACGCTCCTAAAGGAAGGCAAATTGCAAAGTATTGATGGGATACAGAGAGAGCAATACAGGCAATGATGGAAAGCAGGATCAAAAGACATGTGCAAAAATGAGCATCACATAAGCCGTCTTTTGCCTCTAGTTTATTGCATTCATATTCCACAGCTCTATTGAGCTTTTTCCCCCACAGTCTGTCACTGGTTCAAATACATGGCGTTTTTATTGAGCTAGTGTGTTTTTCAGGGGGAGGTTTTGGTGTGTTTTAAAGGCAATCTACAACTCTGTTCCAGAATAGCATGTGAAATGAAGCTCACCATCGAAGATTATGTGGACCGTACCGGCAGTCAATTGGCGCAGGGTGTATGGGTCTTTTGTGCGGCGCCTGGCAGCATTTTAGATTGTTTGCCTGCCAGGAAATGACAGATTGGGTTTGAACAGTGGGATTCCCTCCCCATCAGAGTTTCTTAAAGACTTTGGCATTGGACGAGTTGAAAAAAAAAAAAAAAAAAGATTGAAATTGCACTAGCATATTAGGACAATCCATTAAAATGGTCTTTTTGTTGGGGGGAAAAAAATGGCTTTGACTGAGAAAGCCGGAGAAAGTGCTACATACATAAACAAGGCGTGACATCCTTGGAAATTATAGAGAAATGTCATTGGATTTTGAAAGGACATTTACACGCACACATATGCACACGTTCGACGGTTTAGCTGTGATTAGAGAGTGTTTTGGTCTCGGCTGCAGGCTGAGTAAATGGGAGAGTGAGGCCTCCTGCAGCTCTTCAGAGTTATAATCACCCATCAGCAGGACTCGGGGAGAAATAAGAAGGGTGGAAATACGGGGCTGTTCTCGCAAACAGCTTCAGAGTTAATTACCTCTGGATACACTGACTGTCCTGAAGTTTGGCTTGCAATAACCATTCTCACTCTTAATACATGTATTCGTTAGATGTTCTTTATCTCAACCTTTTCTGAATTGTGTTTGTGCTTTGTGCTCTAAACAGATATGTCAGAAAGCACTTGAAAAGCCTAAACTGCCCTTAAATAAAAGAAATATACAGCTCTCCCCACTGAGATGGAGATTAATGCCAGGTGTTTCATTTTCACATTGCAAAATGAAACTCTTTGAAGATGACCAGTGAAGGTGAAATGAAAGAAAAGTTGTGAAGCTGTACATTTTCAGTACGAATTAGCATGCTTTTTTTCTTATAGACCCATTGTTGGACACATGGACAGCATGGATTTGGAAGCCAATAGACTTTATTTTATGTCATGTTGAGTCTTTTGTATTCCTATTTCTGGATTTTTTAATCATAGTATATGAAAGGAAATAATAGGGAGGTGAAAACAGAATTACAAAATTGCTTTGCCCACAAGAGCGATATTAGTTAATCTGTTGGAGCACGGCAACCTCTGTTCCACACTTTACACTTGATTAGATTCTATTCTTGGTGTTAAATTCTCAGTACTGATAGAAGCCGAGTGCCAAAGGTGCTTAGACACCTGTAGTGTTATTATTTGACTTCTTCTGACTTGAAGACTCTTGCACCACTTTTTGGACTGATTGACTCTCCTGCAAATGTATGCGAATTTTCACAATTTGAAAACTGTGAAATTTTGCATACTCATATAGCAGAGTCTCACCACCTTCCATGCCAATTTTAGGGTCTCTAGCTCATTTAGCACCACCAAAAGTTTTCATTTTTAATGTTTTCTTGTAACATGTTAACAAAAATGGACCATGAAAATGTATAAACATGTAAACAAAATGACGGAATGGTATCTCGGGACCACACTTACTATTTTGAGTACAGTAAAGCTGCTCTTCCACCATCACGCAGAACCGTTTTTGCTTAACCGTTCAATTCCTTGCCTATTCAGGCCAGTTGGCACAGATATGGTTTTGTTTTCCCATGTGGGGCTGATAACACAGCTTGTAAAAGAGGGTTTGCACTTACGCCACAGTTTGGTCAGTTACCCAGATGCGTGGCCATATTGGAGACACTCGGATGTAAACAACAGCATGGATTGCACAGTTAATGTACTACTGAATATGTTGTTCTGCTAATTTAAACCACAAAAAAATAAAATAAAATAAAATAAAATAAAATGTGTGGAAGCTAAATCATATAGGCCATGTACACACTGCAACTAAATTTGGTTGTCAGTTCCCCTTTTACTCCTTAATTGTGTTCTGTACACACATAATTCACAAAAATATGGGAGTGACAACCGCATTCCACAACCGCATTAATGCCCGATAAATACAGGTAGTGACAACCGCATTTACAGAAATTCTATGTGTGTACAGAACCGAACTGAACAACTAATTGTTAATGACATATCTAAATGCGCATCTGTACGTGAGATGCAAGAAAATAACGGTGAAAGATGTCTTAATCTTAGCTTGGACACGGGGCTAGGCTAGTTGTGTTCACGAGCCCTGCAGTGAAGTGTCAGTGTTGCCAGATCTTCGTAGAAAAAACAACAGACAAAGACAAGCGCAAAAAAAAAAAAAAACAGTAAAACACCCAAATGCTTTGTTTATAACACCAAAAAAATCATATATCTCATATTTGCCACAACTTTATCAACTCCATAAAGTGCCTAGTTTTATTAGCTAAGACCAAATAAAATGCCTTAAAGCGCTTGTAAATATGAGGACGTGGCAACACTGCAAGAAAACAGCCTGTAAAACAGCCTCCCAAGCATAAACAAAACACAGCACATTTATCATTGGTAGTTCAGTTAAAATTGTGAGACAAAAAGAGTGTTTAGCCAAAAAATGGCAGATACTAAACAGCTAAATTCTTATTCACTCCTGCAAGATGGCAAAATGTTGCTATGGTTACAAATGCGGGAGTGGCTGTTCCGTACACAAATGGAACTCACTCCCGCATTTAAATGCGGTTGTTACTCCTCAAACTTGCAGTGTGTACGTGGTCATAGTGAAGGACTTAGTAAGCAGGAAAAAAGCACAATATTTTGACAAACTAAAGCTAATATGTGGTAAAGATACGTATGAGCAGTATTAATTAAGATATTAGCCTAATATTTCCTACCTGGCCAGAAAGGGTATAAAACAAACATGAATGTTATCAAGATTCTTGCACTGGAAAATCCTGGTTTTAGTTTGGCCAACCACAAATGACATTTGTTCCTCCGTTTTTTGCACTCTTTTCCTTTAATTGTTGCAGCTTTTGGCAGTCTATAGTATTCCACATGTTTTTCCTGGTCCGACAAATTAGTACAGCCCAAAACATGACAATAATTTACATTTTCAGCAGCAATAATCAGTAAAATATGCAAGGTTCATTTGGTTCAGTGGCATTGTTTGCATTCAGTCCTGCCAATATGGCTGATCGATGATGTGTTGTGAAAACCCTTTGTACAAAGGGTTTGGTTCAGCATCGTTAGCTAACCTTGCTGAGAAGTACATGCCGAGAACGGTTCCTAATCGTGTTGAGCTCAAGTGAAAATTAAAGCTGTTTCTTATCGTTTTTTAAAACATTCCGGCCTGACGGTATTAAAGCGTGGCAAAAGAAAAGTTGGAAATAGTTTATTTTTGCTTATAAGCTTTGAAGCGATTAAAAATGCTGCTGCTGTCCTATATTCTTTGGTTTATTCTTGTGTGTGTTTGCACATTTACTTTGGTTAACTGGGTGTGAGACACTCCAACAGATCCTAAACAGGAGATTAATGCTTCATAAAATGCATGAAAAACACTATTACGTGTGAAAATTCATCCTCAGTGGGAGACCGTATAACTTTCCAGAATCTCAGGAGACGTGCAGAGATAACAAGCAAAGGAAATGGAGGATAGACAACACCTTGCTACACAGTCTGTAGGATAGGACCTATAGGCAAGACTTCAGACTTGTTTTTCTGCTTGGACTTCTGACAACTTTATGTGATGCTATATAATGAAAGTGTAAAAAAAAAAGTGTATGTAGAATATCATTTTGTACTGTTCAATGTCATTAGATATTATTAACTAGGCTATAGAATGGTTAGTCATGACTCTAAATTCCGGTTGGATGAACCATGTTAAATGCCGTTGAAAAATTCTGATAAATGCTCACCTGTCAACACACATTTAATATTGAAGTGGTATGTTTTTGTTGCTTAGCAACTACAAATAATCAGTTAGGTTAAAACATATATTTATTATTTGTTGGAAGAAATTATTTGTATTATTATATATACATTTTTGGGGCAATGGTGTGTGTTTTTTTTAAACCACCATTTAATGGTGCAATAAGGCACTCGAGGCCATGTTTTGTACTTAAAATGACATACCCAAACTCACATAGTTGCAGTTTCTGAACCCTTTGAGCTACAGGTAGAGTTTACCTACCTATTAAGGAATGAAACCACAGCTCCTCCATAACTAATTTATCATCGCATTCATTTGAAAGCCATATTGTGTCATCGCAGCGCTATACTTCTGTGGTCTGTGAAATTGCAGACCTGTTAAAATTGTTGACTTCAAATGATTAATCACTTGTGTTTCTATTTTTCATTATTCCTAAGTCACCTTGAAAAATGTTTGCTAAATGAATAAATGTAAATGTATTAAAACAATTTTTTACTCATAGTGCTAGTCAAAGTGAGATTTATTCTCATTTTTCACACAGAGTGTTGGAGACAAAAAAGTTTTTTTTTTATATATATATATAAAAAGATGATATTTAACATGGGTTGTAGTAAGGTAGCAAATATGTAAAATGTGTAACAATATATACAAATAAATAATATTACAAAACATTTATAATTTAGCTGTATTGCTCATTACACCTAGTAATAATTTTATTTGCCTTGTAGCAAGCTCATTTGCAAGAGTTAGCCGTTTGATATACTATAACAGTTTGCTGAAACTTACCTATAATTCACACAAAAAGCACCATAGGGTATATGTTATTTTCTTCTCCGAAAATAATAATAATAAAAATGTAAAACTACCAAGGAAGGAGAGCTTTTCCCCCTATTCCTGACATTTGTCTGTACCCCTGTGTCCTGTTCAGTTTTATGTTTGTACTGACCTCCAGACCACTCCTGTGATCAGCACTGTCTTGAAAAAGTTTTTTTTTTTTCTTTCTCTCCAGTGAAGTCCGGGTCACTTGAGGCCTCTATCTGTCGGCTGCCGAGATGTCAGTCACATATTGTGATAATGTTGCCTTCTGCATCAGAATTCTCAGATGAAACGGAATCCTTTGATGGACAGGAGTGTTGTGGGAGTAGGCCACTGAAACTGCTGGTGTAGGTACTCTGAGAATAACGCTGAATAAGTCAGACACGGATAGAGAGTGAAAGAGGCAGGAGAAAGAAAAGCTCACTCATAGAAAAGCGAATATTGATGTGCTGAAAATGAAAGGAAGTGTCTTACTTTTGTTGTATTTTTAGATTTAGGCTATGATGTTAGTTTAGGCAATAATTTTCTCATCCTCATGCCATTAAAGATGTAAATGAGATTTTGGACTTTTTTACTGGAGGAAAGCATTATTATTGATTGTGGATTGGTATTTTGGCCAGAAGTGACAGTTTAAGATGCTAATTGATGGACTGGGGTCACGTGGATAACTTTTGGATTACTGTGATGTTTTTATCAGCAATTTGGACTCTGACGGCACCCATTCATATAATGCTAAATTTCTCCAAATCTGTTTTGATGAGAGAACAAACTCATCTTAAACGGCCTAAAGGTGTTTTCACTATTCCTTTAATAATTTTGCACTCTGTTTGCTATTTTTCATTTATGTGTCCTGAAATGTTCTTTTTTTTTTTTTTTTTTACGTGAAATAGGATGCAGCAGTTTTGCAAGCCCTTATTTCAGTGTTGCATCCGGTATAGTTTATTTTGTAACTGTTCTGGTTTAATGATCTGTTGAAATGGTCTCATCTGCCATGAGTTCACATGCAGAAGCACCGAATGAGTTGTTTTTCCAGCATGGTTTCAACAAATGATCTATTTGGACTGGCAGAGAGTTTTCTGAAAGTTACAGTACATTTCATAGTTCAATAAACTTTTTTAACTCAAAATATGATGTGATCACTTTTATGTTCATTGACCGAACGAGAAATGATCAGTCTGTTTCATATCCTATTACCTTATGTTATTTAAAAGCATGCATTCAGTAGTTTTCAAGAAAAGCCTATTTACAGTAAGACTATTTCATTCACTAGCACTTGTTATGCACTTAACACAACTCTAAGTGCAGCGTGTTTTGTTCTCTAATGAATGGCCTCTCTTTTTAAAATCTGAGAATTATTACTCTTACTACAAGCATGTAGAGAAGGTTATGCTTTTGACGTCGAGTGATACTGTGAATCTGTATTCAAGAGAATGAAGAGCCCTTTATGGCCACAATGACACCTATTCATCTCCACATTGAAAACGCTCTTCTTCATCTTCTCATAATCTCATGCACATATACACACAGGTTCAGCTCACGTTGAATATGTCATTAACACTGCTATTGCACCATCAACACTCAGAGGGCTGGAAAAAATGATTATGCTAATATAAGATGACACCGCCGAGTAGAACTTGTGTCTGCGCTTGCATGCGTGCACGGCTTCATGTGGTTGTGTGTGTGTGAATGAAACGGCAGCATGCGGACAACTATGATTATCCATTTGCTTTACAGGGTTGGATAGAGAAATGAACAAGGCATATTTAGGTGAGCCAGTGCAGCACTTTAAAGACAAATTCATTCAAATTCCACAGGAACGTCGCGTATTTGGCTATAGAACCAACCGTGCGTCTCAAACGATATAGGGGGGCTTCCTCTTCAGTCATAATTCATCCACCCCTGAACAGATGGCCCTCTAATCATTGTAGACACTTGCACCTGCTAGACACAACAAACGTTTCAGCACCGTAGACAGCCAGCCATTCACAGAGCATCTCAAGATTGCAGAAGTCATGTGTTTCTGTTCTGCTCTGCTGAACAAAACAACTCTCAGTATAAAGATCAGTGGCAGCTGTCTTTGCATCAAATACAAGCTCTGAAAAAGTAAGATAATGAGATATTTGCAAAAAAACAGGTTGCTTTTCATTAGCGGTTGACTGAATTTGGAGATTTGTTGGTTGATGCTAATAGTAATGCCTAGAAATGGTGGCATTAGCCGAACTGTTGCGTTATATGATAAGCCAAGTGTCCTTTATTATAAAGAAAGTTAGTAGAACATGTCCATAGCTAATGTGATGAACTGTTTACTTTGCTAGGACACCTGTGTGAACTTGAGACTTCATACATTTGCAAAAAATCACCTTGGCACCAGCTGGTTAAAAGTCATTGCAAACATGTCGAAAAAAGTGTAATTAAGTGCAGGGAATTTAGTATATATATGTACACTACTGTTCAAAAGTTTTGGGATTGGTATAATTTATATATATATATATTTATATATTTGAAAGTAGTCTCTTATGCTACTTTTATTTGATCAAAAATACAGTAACTAGTAATAATGATAACAGTTTTCTATTTTACTATCTATTTTACTATATGATCCTTCAGAAATCTTTCTATTACACTTAAGGTCAAAAGTTTACATCCCCCTTTCAGAATCTGTAAAATGTTGATTATTTCACCAAAATAAGAGGGATCATTCAAAATGCATGTTATTGTTTATTTAGTACTGACTTGAAAAAGATATTTCACATAAAAGATGTTTACATATAGTCCACAAGAGAAAATAATAGTTGAATTTATAAAAATGACCCTGTTCAAAAGTTTACATCCCTTTGTTCTTACCTGAATAATCCACAGCTGTGTTTTTGTTTAGTGACGGTTGTTCATGAGTCACTTGTTTGTCCTGAACAGGGAAACTGCCTGCTTTTCTTCAGAAAAATCCTTGAGGTCCTACACATGATTTGGTTTTCCAGCATTTTTGTGTATTTGAGCCCTTTCCAACAATGACTATATGATTTTGAGATCCATTTTTTCCCACAAAAACTGAGGGGACAACTGAGGGATTCATATGCAACTATTACAGAATTTTCAAATGCTCACTGATGCACCAGAAGGAAAAAACTTGCATTAAGAGCCGGGGGGTGAAAACTTTTTTGAATTTGAAGATCAGGGTAAATGTAACTTATTTTGTTTAAATAAGATCTAAATATTTAAATATTTATTACTGACCTTATCTTCTGAAGGTCAGTAATAAATAAAAATAAATAAATAAATAAATTATATTTAGGCAATATAAGAAATGTCCACATCTCCATTTTGTTCAAAAGTTTTCACCCCCGGCTCTTAATGCATCGTTGTTGTTTTTTTTTCTTCTGGTGCATCAGTGAGCAGCATATATATGTGTGTATATATAATATATATATTTCTTTTTCAAATAAAAAAATAAATAAATGGGACTTCTATGGCATTTCTGTGGAAAAAATGTGAACTTTTGGAACCTTTATTTTTAGTGATAGTGTATAGCATTAATATAAGCAGTAATAGAACTAGTAAGTTTTTTTTTTTTCTCAAAATTCAGAGAAAAAAGAAAATGCTGTTAAGCTCAAAATGGTGTGATAGTCTTCTACCACTTTTAGAGTCTCTCGTCTTGATGTCTCTCCAATCATCCTGACAGAGTGAGAGAAAGAGAAAAGGAACAACGGAGCAGGCTATCAGGATCTAGCTAGCCTTCAGGGAGACAACCCCCGCCTCCTTGATATTATGGACTATTCTCATGCAGGACAGACTGTACCATGTCAGACAGTGAAGACTACGCTGGAAGTTTTAGGCCTAATGAGGAAAAAACCTGCCACTGTCCCCTGTGAGGCATTTCTGGTAACAACAGAAAACTTGTTTGATGGAGGAGTCATTAAACCTCTACATGTCATCACCTGTTTTCACTTCTCCTCTACATACAGTACTACCTCTCGCTTTCTCTCTACCTCCCAGCAACTGTCTTCCACTCCAACCGCATCATCCCCTCCCCTCCATGCCGCACTCTCTGTGGGCTGTGAACAGTGGTGTCATGGGCAAAGCGCCACACAAGACCTTTTCCAGGTAATTGAGTCTTCTAGCTCACACCACTAATTTGTGAAGCTCTGCTCTTCCCACAGTTACCCGAGAGACGAAAAACAGAGGGAGGGAGAAGGAGAAAATAACTGGCCTGAGTACAATATGTTAATTGGTTTCCTTTAGGTGATCAGATCAGGAAAAGGTCATTGCTCGTTTTGAAATATTCTGCGGAGAGCGTCCGTGTTGTTACTAAAACTATCACAGCATACCACCATGGTCACAAAGTTTTCCTTTTATGTCCTTAATTTTTTTTTGGTAGACGGGAGAGAAAGTTTACATTGAATGCATCATTTTAGCTGATAAAACAATGGGAATAATTAGTTATTTAGTCTCATTATTGCTTTTTGTTGGGTCTTAATCACCCAGTTGAGCTTTAAATGATTGCACTTTTTAATATATTAAATGTGATGCTATCATTGATTACTGACAACATCTAAGCACATGTAAGTGACTTTTGAGCCATACAAACTTCATAAATCCTTTTAGATATTATTGAATTCATTTAATAATTAAATTAACGATTTTATTTAATTTATTTAATTGATTATGTACATTTATTTAATACGTATTCTTTTTTTATTTTTTTGTTGCTTTACCCAAGCCTAAACTTTACACGATAACATGAAATGATGATTTTGGCATAATTTATACAATAATAATAATAATAAAAAAAATCTGATTCATCTGACGTCTTTTTTTAAAAAATGCATTTTTATCAGGCTCCGATGTATAGGTTTCTGTGTTAGTAGTGGTACTCCTGATTGGGCTGAGGCTGGTATTTAACAATTTTGAAGTAAAAGTATTTTTGATGGTTTTATCGAGAGCCATCACTCAGTATCATTATCTCATTTTTGACCGAGATTGCTTTTACATTTTACTTGTACTTAAACATTTTAAATAGTTGATTAGAAAATATATTTATGTTACTAAAGCTGTTCATATGTTCTATTATGAACTGTCATATTATACAGTCCTTAAGTTAGTATAAAATGTGCATGTAAAAGCCACTAATAATAATATGCACATTCATTCAAGTATTTTTATACATTTTTATAGTACAGAAGTAATTAAATACAAATATTTGACTGCAGAATGTCATCTTTGACCAAACAGAATCAAATATCCCAGAGAGCTGTATAATAGTAAGGACACGTCACAACTTTTCTAATTATGGTGGAGCGAAATACCATGCTGTTATTTCTTAATTTCGTCTCTGTATCTGTCTGACTCTGTAATCAGTCTAATGACCCCATGAGTCCTGTCTCATGACTCTGGAGAGCCTCTCGCAGCTCCTGAGCTACTGATGAACTCAGGGGTCGACGTCCTCAATCAGCTGCCGTAAGCCAGTGTCATTCAGAGAAATGGGCTCCTTTTCCTGTCTTTTCTGCAGTTTATGATGACAAAATGAGAGTCGACCTGAGATTCACAGCGGGTATGTTCCAAAACCTAGTGACCTTCTTTATCAGCCGTATATTAACCCTTGTGCTGTGCTGAAAATCCTTTAACTAATTTGATGTTCCCGGCCAAAATGGCCGGCCTTTTAAAATGTGCTTGTTAATCAAGCACATTTAATGCTTTTGTATTTCTTTTTTTTTTAGAACTGATTGCCCGTAGGCCTTTCTGATCTGATGCATCTCAATTTTTCAGTGAAAAAAGCATTATTTGTTGATAATTTTGGCAATGTTCATTCAAAAAGCTCAGATCAATGAGGCCTTTGATCACTCAGCTCCAAAATGAAATAATAAAACCTGTGCTAATTGAAAGAAAACACACTGATAAAAAGATTGAAACCAATAATATTGCATAATGTGAGATTCATAAGTTTGGGGAAAAACCAAAACAAAAAAAGTCCCCTCCAGGCCAAAATGACTAGAACACAAAATGTGGGTTAAACTTTTTTTTTTAATCAGTATCCCTGATTTAACCTGATTTGTAACCTTTGAGATGTATATCTCAATGAAAGCAGCATACATAAGCTTTCCACTGATGTATGGTTACAACTATTCGAAAAATGTAATTATTGAGAAAATCGCCTTAGCAATGCATATAACCAATCGAAATTTAAGTTTTGATATATTTACAGTAGGACATTCACAAAATATCTTCATGCAACATGATCTTTGCTGAATATCCCTTTGGCATAAAAGAAAAATCCATAATTTTGTGGTCCAGGGTGACATTTCATAAGGTTAAAATCAACAAAAGTAATTTTTAATGGTTAGCGCAAGATCCAGCTCTCAAGGTTTTGAAACAAAGCCTAAATAACAATGTCAACCTGACAGACAATCGTATTACAGATGCACAGAGCAAGAGAGAGAAAGACAGAAAGACACATGTGGTACATAGTTATTGTCTATGTGAGAAAGTGCAAGAGCAGATGAAAAAGCACAGAGCTCTATGAGAATTCTCATCTAGAGAGTGACTGAAACTTTAATTTCGCTCTCTGATCAGGGATGAGTTATTTCGTCTTTTGAAGCTCACTCTCCACAATTCACACCATAGCAGTGAGAAGCACCTATTCAGTTACAGTGCAATAACAATGCCAAGCCAAGTGTGAACTGCATCATGGGTAAGTGGGTAAAGAGCTATTTCAGCCCTCTGTGTTAGTGACACTTCAGCCAAAGCTCCATCACATCAGTCAGAGCTGAGATAATGAAGTCTGAAGGGGAAGGATGGAAGCGATGCTGGCTTTTAGTTCTGAAGCAGCAACCAAGTGCCTTCATCATGGGCCGTATTCACTTTCTTTGCCTTGCGCTCGCTTTTACTCTCTCTCTCGCTCTCTTTCTGACAGTCCGTCTATTCGTTGATCATTTGTCATCTGCTGTAAGACGCTATGAAGTGTTGATGTCAGAGATTTTGCAAGGGAAAAAATCAAGATAGAACAAGTCATGAACTGACAGTCAGAATATTATATTTAGATCTTTTTAATAGAGGTTTATGAACAAAGCAGCTCAATTAAGTCAGATTTCAGAACGTAATCTAATCTATCAGAGTAATTAGAGACAAAGCTGCTATTTTAGACATTGATCTAACTGACGTTTGCTTGTATTTCAAGTTCAGCTTTGCAGAATTTGATTTATGATATTCTGAGTTGCTGTTGGTTGGCAGAGTTGAAGAAATTACGGCAAATTGTCTCAGAAACAGACATTTTCTTTACGTCTATCTATCCTAAATACCTCTTGAGAGATGTTGCCTCACATCTGTATTTGTTCTAGCTATTCTGCTTAAGAATTTATTCTTCAAACTGTTGAAGTTTAAAACCATGATTTTGCCTGCAGGCACAGAAGTGAAATGCATTTTAAAAACTGACGGATCAACCAGTGAATAGGTGGAGAGGAAGACAATCTGGCAGATTTTCAGACAAAGATTTTCCATCTTTTCTTAACTATAAATAAATTCATCATGAACATCGCTAGTGAGACAACAGCTCCCTTACAACAGAAACTCAGGCAGACTTGAAAGTAAACAGTGCCCTCTCTGGTAGTCTTTGATACTGCATGCAGTTTTCCACACTTGTGTCCCCAGATGATGTTCATTAAAAAGATCTCCTTACAATATCATTTTATATAATCATTTAAAAATCTGGATGTGTTGAAACACTACTGAAGATAAGAGAAAAGCTTCAGTGAGTGCAATACATTGTTGTAAAAGTGAGCAATTACTTATTCTGCATGTGAGGTTGCGTCAGGGATTAAAAGCAGATTTTATATTTAAACAAACTTAGATTTCGCAACATCACACATAATTAACGTCCAACGAGTCTTAATAAGAATGCAATTATAGAATTAACAAAGCAGTAAGGTCTTTTTTCCCGAGAGCTCATTAGAGTTTGTCTTGTGTGTTTGTGTGTGTATTTGGAGTAAACTGTAACCACACAGCACCAACAAACACAACAATATTGCATAGTTAATAGTTTAAGCAACACCAATACAAAACAAAACATAAATACCTCTCAGCAACTGATGCTAATTGGTCTATATGTCAGACAGTTACAACACTTTTCTCTTAGTTGGTCCTATGCATTTACTTAAGAAGCCACAGTTAATAAGACGCTCTCAGTGAAATGCAGAGATCAGCATGAGAAAGTCGTGCAGATATTCAAGCTCATCTCATCTGGCTTCTTATGCTTCCTGTGCTTTTTTCGTTATATGTTCAAATATTAATGGGATGATAATTTCCTTACCCTCATATGCATGTGCATGGAAGTGTCTCTATCAAATAATTTATTAGAGTCACAGTGCAGAGTGCGCACACACACGCACAATATGCAATATATACAGTCTCTCTCTCTGGATAATAACCATGGCTGTGGGGTTTGAAATGATCCTCTAAACTGTCAGCCATCAGCAGTTTAGAACACATAAATACATTCTTTAATGCAGGCAGTAATAAAGTAGCACAGCCTGTACAAATGTGCTTACTTCATATCATGAAAAAGAAAATTTTAAGGATATTAATGTTCATTTTACATTTACCAGGTTTATTCTTTATTCTACCAGTGTTGAGGAGTAAAGAATTAATACTTTTATACAGCAAGGATTCATTCAACTGACAGTAAGTGACAGTAAAAGCTTTTATAGTACTACAAAATAATTCTGTTTCAACTAAAAATAGTTATTTTGAACTTTCTTTTAATCAAAGAATCCAAACTAACACAAATTGTATCAGTTTTCTCAAATTATATATATTTGTATGCAGTTGGAGTCAAAAGTTTACACCCCCCTTTGAGAATCTGTTAATAATTTGTCTTCTTAGATTTGTTTAGTTGTTCATGAGTCCCTTGTTTGTTCTGAACAGTTAAACTGCCTGCTGTTCTTCAGAAAAATCCTTCAGGTCCCACAAATTCTTTGGTTTTCCAGCATTTTTGTGTATTTGAATCTTTTCCAACAATGACTGTATGATATTAAGGACACATATGCAACTGTTACAGAAGGTTCAAACGCTCACTGATGCTCCAGAAGGAAAAACAATGCATTAAGAGCCAGGGGTGAAAACATTTCAACAGAATGGAGATGTGTAAAGTTTTCTTTTTTTCATTTAGTACTGCCCTTCAGAGGCTACAGAAGATTGTTACATGTTTCCCAGAAGACAAAATAAGTGAAATTTACCCTGATCTTCATAAAGTTTTCAAGTTTTTGGCTTTTAATGCATCTCGATCATCAGTGACCATTTGAACCTTCTGTAATAGTTGCATATGAGTCCCTTAGTTGTAACTGTTGTGTATATATACTGTATATAACTGCATATGTGTATATATATATATACACACACACACACACACACACACACACACACACACACAGTGGAGTCCTATTTGAAGTTATCCTAACAAGAGTAGAAGGGCAGTTTTTTAAGCATATTTCAAAAATTAATTGTATCCTGAAGCACAGTATAAAAAACTTCAATTAGATATTTGAAAAAGAAAACTGATCAAAATTAGAGAACACTTATAGATGCCTCCAAGTTATTGATGTTAATCTGGCACCTGCTGCTAATTTCCTTATTTATATGACAAGCCCTGTTTAACCGGCAGTGTTCCTTCAATTTTCACTGAGATTGCAAGATGGTGGGCCACTAGAGGTTGTCTAGATTTCTCAAATATTGCAGCTTTACAATAACACTAATTCATTCAAGTCCTACAAAAAAAATAAATAAAATAAAAATAAAATAAATAAATAAAAACACAATTATAAAGATATAGCCTACACTAAGATGTATTTATATGTTACTAAATAAAGGTAATTGTTTAAATTAATATAAATAATAGTAATATAATAATTTATACTTTTGACTCTACCCCCCATAACCCTGTTTTGCCATAATTTGAAACTCAAAATGTGTTTTAGTGGTTAGTGCACAGAATGGAAATTAAAATATTCCATTTCTACAGGGAAATAAACATTAGTCTTAAATTTGTTCTACATCATTAGACATGACATTATGGTGCATTTTAAGCCTGTTTCCTCTGGAGATATTGCTTGTCATTGCCTGACTGGGCAGCAAAGCCGTAGGTTTCGGACACAGTCAAAATAGCTTGCCCTGAACTGCCTACTCATAACCACGATCGCTGAATTATCTTGCAACACCAACTTTAGCTGATGTATTAGCTATAAGTGTTGTGCCCTTTGCAGTAGTTGATTTATCTGGCATATTGTATACGCTCGGAACTAACCAGCACTTAAATGTTTGTGTTCTATCCGGTTGGTCTTCCATAAAGGTCAGCAGATGGATTCCCTGCGAGGCCAAGCCAAGATGTTCTAGTGTTAGTGTCAAGAATATTTTGGGCAGCCACATTATGCAGTCATGTTGTCAGGGGTTACTGGAAAGTGTGATTTTTACTTTTAGACATTCGCAAGACTACTTGTTAGTGTTACAAAATGTGTGAGATTGCAGACATGTAAAGCAGACCACATTAGTAAACCAATGATTTTGAATTCGCTGCTTTTCAAATATAGTAACTGTTTGATTAAGCAAACAAGGACTGGTAAAATGAAGATGAAAACTCTCTCTTTCATTTGAATTCTCTATCAATGCTTTGCTAATATGTTCATTTTGACTGTGCAAGCAAAACCCCATCACTTTCCACCACTGAATTTGCTTTGTGTAATATGATTTGATGTACTCTTGGAAGAAAGTTTTATTACTCAATTGTTGCTCCTTCACAGAAGATTAAATTAAGTTCTGATCATTTGGTCTTAGAAGATGATAATAATGAGAAATCTGTGAGAATTGCAGACTTTTGTATCTTGTTGATATAGTTGTTGAGTATCCAAAAGGGACATTTTTGTTGCGAGTTACGCTCATGTCTCGCATCTTTTGCAGCGCCTCACACAGGAGCACCGCGCTTTTAAGACGCCGTGTCAAGTTAAAAGAATTTCATCTTTTACACAATGCACCGCTCATCAATGTCAGTTCCAAAGCAATGGACTAATCAGAAGAACTCGGAGGCGGGGCAAGCGTTGTGAGCTTCTGTTTACATTAGCAAGTTGGCATGACAACTGTTTTAGTTGACACCAACATGGCGGAGGAGGCATAGTGTCTGTGTCCGGATACCCTGAATTATATAACATTTCTTCAAGCGATTATCACAACGTGTTCCTTAAAAAAGGAGCTTGGAGAGAAATATCTTTGTCACTGAATATATATACTGAAAATGCCCCTTATTGTCGTTATTGTGTCACATATCAAAAGTGCATCTCGAGACCCTCGTGTTCTATGCTGCGCTTTTTTTAAAACGATTCCTGAGCGCTGCATCTCGCGTTTTTAGATGTGTGAATGGCCCCTTATTCTATATCCATAATATTACTTTCTCCAGTGGAAAAAGTTGACTCATCTAAATCAGGAGAGCAACATGACAAACTAATATGTCTGTGGATTTTGATGTGAGAGGACAACAGGGGGTGGACTTTTTCTACTGAAGCAATCGTTATTATGGATTGGTATTTTGGCTAGAAGCGACAGTTTAAAGATAAAACTGGCTTAATTATAGATTTGTTTATTACAAATATCCAGCTTTTCTCGCCACGAGATGTTAACTGATGGTCCAGAGTTGTGTGGATTGCTTATGGATTATTGTGATGTTTTTAGACTTTCATTCTGACGGCACCCAATCACTGCAGAGGATCCATTGGTGAGCAAGTGATGTAATGCTAATTTCTCCAAATCTATTCTGATGAAAAAAAACAAAAAAAAAAACGAACTCATCTACATCTTCGATGGCCTGATGGTGAGTATTTTTTCAGCATTTTTTTTTTTTTTTTTTTTTGGTGAACTATACCTTTAAGCATTGTGAGTCTGTAAGATACAATTGAGATATAATGGAGGGTAATGACAGATTTCTGAAAAATGCCTTGACATTGTACTCCCCAGGAGGAGTCATGAGAAGCGAGATCAACCCCACCCCCATCTCCCACCACCCTCTCTTTCGTGTTTCCTAGGGTTGATTTAGTTATTATGGGCTCTTTCTCCTTCATTCCAGTGTCATTGCACACAGATTAGATGGGTTTTGGATTGGACATCATATATCAGCAAGTCAATCCATCAAGGATGTTTTCTGAGGTGACTTGCTACTACCATCTGTTGTGGTCTTTTGTGTCCTCTGGGCTATATTTCACATGTTTATTTTGGTCTCTTAAATACTAAAAACTTAAATGTTCTTTTTTATTTTTAATGAATTTGGCATACATTTTACTGAAAGCAACTTGCATTACATTTTAAGTATATATTTCAATGCATGCATTCTCTGGTAATCAAATCCAGGACTTTGCCGTTGCTTGCATGCTCTGTTTGAGCTAGAGAAACTTCATTTTGTTGCTTCTCAGACAATTTTCTTTTTTCAAGCTCCACCAAAATTGGGTCAGATCATTTTCAGACCAAGCCTTATACAAAAATGACTGAATGGATTTTTGATTTTCATCCCCATTCCCTATTAAAACTGTAATAAAATTTGACAGGAGAGCCACAAGGGAGGCTATCTTTTTTACTATGCTGCTATGTATTGAAATGGAATATACGTATGTTGTACCTGATGGTCCTCATGAAGTTTTTCAAAAAAAAATGGTTGAATTGCTTTAATAGCCTAACATTGTGATTCTGCCATTATCTGACTCTTTCAGTCATGCTTAATGTGGATCTCTGCCATTCCAGTGCCTGGCCTCATAATTATTATGGGCTATATTTTTATTATTGTATCTTGTTCAAGGGCCAAGGGCCACGGCATCTTCCCCAGATGAACTGTTTGGCTCAAACGCAAAATGCCATTTGTAACTACTTCCTCCCACTGAATCCAAAATACATTTTGAATATTCAATGACCTTTGAAACTCTCCCAATTCCGCTTGTAGGTTTTTATATCCTCTTGCACATGTTTGCCTGACTGACAGCATTGATCTGCGAGTGAGTGTGAATGGTTGTTGGAGGCTGAGAAGTTTTAGTTTACACTTAAATTTACACTTTTCTGAAGTTAGAATATTTACATCTACCTAAGGGCCTCAATATTGAAGGTTTAGAATATATCAGCATGCAAAAACAGGTCAATAGAATCTAAAAATGCATGGTTGAACTGCTGTCCTAATACTGACCAGAGCAAAAATTATTCAGAATTTACGATTTTACGGTCAGTGATTGCTTCTTAATTCCTGTCCTTCGTTTTGAATGCAGGTTCTTTTTTCTTTTGTAAGCCCAGTGACAGTCAGAAAGAACTAGTGAATATGGCTGTCTGTTTGAGTCCTCTTTGTCACTCTTTTGCTTTTTCTCAACCTGAAGCTCGTACTCGTTCTTGAAATGTGAACAGGGACAGGTGACAGAGTATGGAAAACGATTTTAGTGTTAGACTAAGACATTTCAGTACAACTGAAACATAAGCAAAAGTGAGAAAATAGCTTAAGGAAACTTAGGGTAAATTCTTTTATTCTTTTAATCATTCTTTCCACTCATCTTCGATCTGTCTGTCTGCCTGCCTCTGTGTCTCTCAGGCAGATGAAGAGAAGTTTCCGGCAAAGAGTGTGGACAAGTACATAACCTATTCTGCACAGGCTGAATTTAAAGATTTCCAATGCTGAGGAAATACATCATGTTACACCAGAGGAAATATTTGATTAAATTTGCCTAGAAATGGATTCAGTTGTGCTTCACAAATGGAAGCGAGGGCACGCGACAGGGATTTGATAAATGAGTTCCCCTCGCCCAAGTCTCGAAAGACAGATTCTTGGTGAGCTTACAAATGTGGGAAACTGCAGCGTGATGTCAGAATATGATCTTTGCCACTTAGCTCTGCAGTTTGCCACATATCTCAGTCACAATGCTTTGACTGACATGTTCTGCATGTAAAGTGCTTTCTTGGGGTTTTTCTTTTTATGCAAGTGAAGAACATTAATATTTATTGTGGTGTGTTTACTTTTGTCAGATATATTGTCAATGCAATTAATATGCCCCCATCCAGTATGTGATTAACATTCATTTTTATGCTATTGCCTTTAATGTTGCTGATAATTTTATATATGCATAGAAAAATCAGGTTTCAAAAATTCTTTGGTTTTTCAGCATTTTTGTGTATTTGAACCATTTTCAGCATTGACTGTATGATTTTGAGATCCATCTTTTCAAACTGAGGACAACTAAGGGACTCATATGCAAAAGATCACTGATGCTTCAGAAGGAAAGACAATGCATTAAGAGCCGGGGTGAAAACTTTTTGAAGATCAGGGTAAATGTGACTTATTTTGTCTTCTGGGAAACGTAAGTATCTTCTGTAGCTTCTGGAGGGCAGTGCTAAATGAAAAAAAAGTATATATGATATTTAGGCAAAATAAGAAAAATGTACACATTCTGTTCAAAAGTTTACACCCCTGGCTCTTAATGTTTCAATTTTCCTTCTGAATCATCAGTGAGCGTTTGAACCTTCTGTAATAGTTGCATACGAGTCCCTCAGTTGTCCTCAACATGAAAGTTGGATCTCAAAAGCTTACAGTCATTGTTAGAAAGGGTTCAAATACACAAAAAATGTTCAAAAACCAAAGAATTTGTGGGACCTAATAGATTTTTCTGAAGAACAGTGGGCAGTTCAGGACAACTAAAGGACTCATGAACAACAATCACCAAAAAATACAAAATAAAATAAAATAAAATAAGAAAAATGTACACATCTTCATTCTGTTCAAAAATTTACACCCCTGGCTCTTAATGTATCAATTTTCCTTCTGGAGCATCAGTGAGCACTTAAACCTTCTGTAATAGTTGCATACGAGTCCATCAGTTGTCCTCAGTGTAAAAAAGTTGGATCTCAGAAGCTTACAGTCATTGTTGGATAGGGTTCAAATACACCAAAATGCTCAAAAACCAAATAATTTGTGGGACCTGAAGGATTTGACCTGACAAATAAGGGACAGCTGTGGATCATTCAGAATAAAACGTATGTAAACTTTTGAACAGGGTCATTTATTACTATCTTCTCTTGTGGCCTATATGTGTTTTATGTGAAAAATCTTATTCAGGTCAGTACTAAATAAAAAATAACATAGATTATGTATAATTCCTCTTATTTTGGTAAAATAATTAACATTTTGCAAATTCTGCAAGGTGTATGTAAACTTTTGACCTCAATTTAAAGCATTAATTAAGCATGAATAATTGTTGCAAATAAATAAAATGCAAATAAACAAACAAACTGTCCAGCATATGAATAACATTGAATTTTGTAATATTCTGTTCTAGCAAAGTACTGAAAAAACAGTTCTGTACTGTACAACATAGGGGCTGAGGACATTTGGGCTGGCACCGAGAAACTAAAGTAGAGCGGAAATGTCAGCTGGGCTCTCAAGCACATTCTATAGTCTGCAGAGTCTTTGATTGCAGGGAATCTTTTTTCCTTCAGACTTCATTATCTCAGCTCTGACTGATGCAATGAGCTTTGGCTAGAGTGTCACTAGCACAAAGCACTGAGATGACACTGTAACCACTTACCCATGATGCAGTTCACACTAGCAATGCCACTGTTATTGTCACTCAAACTGAATAAATTCGTATCTGGTTCCAGAGACGGAAGAAACAACAAACAACTTGTTGCACATTAAAAATTGGGATTCAGACATTATTATTATTCTTATTATAGTGCAGTAATATAGTTCAGAGCTAGACTCAAACCTGTGCTGTATTAGCAGTGTAGATCAATGTTTTGGTGCATACAGCATGTGCTACTTATTAGGCCACAGGTCAGACAAGACAGTTCTGACGTTATGTATGCTCATAATTCAAAAGTGGCGGAGAACCCACTGCAGGTAAAGGCACACACACAAAGGTATTTACTCTGCATGTTGATACCAAAAACAAAAGAAAAATAGCAGGCTTAGTCGAGGTGCATGATAGTAGAGTCTTTGTTGAGTTTCAGAATAAGGAGCCAGCAGAATGATCAATCGACATGCACTTTTTTGAGAAGATGTGACTGGAGGTGATGTATGGTTGCGTTTTGGTAAACAGTTATGTGGTTTGAGTGGCAGGAGCGCTCACGGCTTATCTCTCGCTTTGAACTCTTGCTTATTTATTCTGAAACATAAGCGTCAACTTGGTGAGTCATTGCTGTGCTTCCTTATGCGGAAAAACAGCGGTAATTGATCGTTACCACGCGTGAATCCGACATTCACTGACGGTTTTAGCAACAGTCCCCTTTCAGTTCCCGCCGAGTAAAATGCTTCTTGCAGTCCTCTGAAATACTCAATGACCTTTCCAAAGCCTGTCAATTACAGGAAACCAATTAACATATTGTACTCAGTCCAGTTATTTTCTCCTTCTCACTTTCACTCCTTCTTCCCGTTTTTGTCTCTCGGGTAACTGCTGGGGAGACTCGAGCTTCACAAATTAGTGGTGTGAGCTAGAGGACTCAATTACCTGGAAAAGGTCTCGTCCATGACACTGCTGCTCACAGCCCGCAGAGGAAAGCAGGGAGGGGATCGGGACGGGCGCTGGGAGGGAACGGCTGGGAGAGCGAAAGATAAAAGGAAGATGGACGGATAGGGGGTGAGAGAGGAAGTGGACGTGGGGGAAAAAAAAGGAGAGAAAAGAAAGCAGGTGATTTGATGTGGAGTGGTGTGGTTTGCTTTGCGGCTCTGCCAAAAATATGAGCGGAACTTCTTGGTCGCTGTCCATGGTGCTGAACTGCTTAACAAACCACTGGCTGCTGTCCATGGTGCTGAAACCCTTGTGTCTAGCATGTGCCAATGTCTGCAATGATTAAAGGGCCATCTGCTCCGGGCTGGATGAATTATGACTGAGGGGAAAGTCCCTTCTATAACGTTTGATATGCATAATTGGTTCCGTTGTAGCTCGTCTCTGCACTTTGGACCATGTTTGCAGTGGATTTCAGATGTCGCTCGCTCTGTGTCGGTCCATTAGGTGTTATTCTGAGGATGTATGAGTTCATTGTTGGAGCTTACCTTTGACAGATAATTCATCTTTCTCCCTCTCTCATTTTATTTATTGTCTTCCAGTAGCCGTATTAGTGTTCTCTACTGTCTAGTGTTCTCTCTCTGTCCCCATTCAGACGTGTCATCCTATATTATTGCAATAATTGCTTCAACCCTCTGAGTGTAGCCGGCGCAATAACAATGTTAATGACCTCTCCGAAGTGAGCTGAACCTGTGTGCGCCTGTGTCGAGATTATGGGGAAGAGTGTTTTATATGTGGAAATGAATAGGTGTTATTGTGGCCATAAAGGGCTCTTCATTCTCCCGAATACAGATGTATACACAGTGTCAACTGTATAACCTTCCCATACATCCCACATTGTATACTTACAATAACTACTTGTGAGGTTCATTGGAGAACAAAAACTATGATTGTAATAATTCAGTGGTGGAGGAGGATCTTTTCAGTGTTCTTGTTCAAATCATTATGATATTGAACTTTGGATGACACAAATAGACTCTTCAGGTTTTAAAGAAGAATGCAGCTCAAATGTTTTTTTTTTTTTTCTTCATACAGCCGTTTATTGAAAAAACAGAATCATTAACATTTAGTCCACCCAACAAAGAAAATCAAGTCATTATTTACTCACCCTGGTGTTGCTTCAAGGCTTCCTCAAAAATAGAAATGAAAAAGTAATATAACAGCAGTGAATATTGACCACAATCAATTTATATATATATATATATATATATATATATATATATATATCAACACAGCATTTTTAAACATAATACTTTATTCAGGTAGCTTTTACGGTTTGTAATACAAATAGAAATAAATGTATAACCAAGAATTTAAAAAAGTCTACTGGTCAAAATTATTAGCCCTCTGATGTTAATAGTCAATAGTGTATCCTTTTTGCTTGATAACAGCCTTTAGTCGTTTGCTGTAGTTCTCAACAAGTTTCAAGCATGTCTCCTGAGGAATGACAGCCCATTCTTCCTTAGCAAATCTCTCAAGCTCCTCCAGATTTGTTGGTCTTCTGGCACAAACTCTGGACTTTAGTGTGTCCCACAGATTTTCTATTGGATTCAAGTCTGGGCTTTGTGCAGGCCAGTCAAGTACACTCACTTTGCTCATTTATTTCTTCACCAGAAGTGAGGTATGCTTTGGGTTGTTATCATGCTGGAAGACAAAATGTCGACCCAAAAAGACTGTCTGAGGTTGTCTTTCAAAATCTTCTTATAGTCTTCGTTTTTCATGTTTCCTTCAATCCTGACGAGATTCCCAGTTCCAAACGCACTGAAACATCCCCACAGCATTATACTCCCACCACCATGTTTCACTGTGGGAACAGTGTTCTTGGGGTTGAATTCCTTCTTTCTCCAAACATATCCATGTTGGATTTTCATTAATGTTGATTTCCCACAACTTTTGTTCTTTTTCTGGGTGAATCCGAGTGAATTGCTCTGCTAATAAGGTCTCATGGTGCAGTTGTGCACAGAAAACCAACAGCCAAGGTCAGGATTTTTGTTAAATAATAAATTTTGGTTTGTTTTTCGCCAAACCCTATTATATAGCACCAGAATACTTGAAATATACAACATGTCATATTTGGGACCATTCTGGCATAAATTTGCGTCTTTTATTGAAAGCTTGATGCTGGTTGCCCGCATTTTTTTAAATTCTCTTTTTGTGATCTGAAACAGAAACAAGAGTATACAGCATTAGAACAAAACCAGGGACTTAATTTTCATTGTTGAGTGAACTAACCCTTTAACCTTAACCCTAAACGCTGTTTTTTTCCCCCAGTGCCTCCATCCTATCAGAAGGACGAAAAATGAGCAAATGAACCACCTTTCACATCCAGTTACTAAATGACTTCCTGTGTTTTAGTAGGCCAGCTCCCTGCAGATCGGTGCAGAGCATGTCCGCCCTCTTCATGCTCTCTGTTCCTCTAAGTGCTTTCCATTCTATGACACTGATCGATGGAGAACAGTCATAAACTCTCCCACTGGAGGAGTTCTTCACTCATAATGGGAAACACCAGGACAGTGTTTTCCTGTCATTTTGTCACACATAAATCTGTTGGTTGTAGATGAGTGTTTCTTCAGCGATGGCCACTTTTGGCCTTGTGGACACATTTTTCACACTCTGACTTGTTTATTTAATTTGTTTGCTAACAATCTCCAGCAGTGGACAGACATGCCTTACAGGATAATTCTGTCATTTTTGTCATTTTGTTGTGAAAGTCACGTTTTTGCCCCAGTGTCACTTCCACCACATACGCATTGTGCTTGAAAGCCTTTTGCGATTGCCATTTTATTCCAGGATGTTTCAAATGCTCTAAAATACTCTTTTGCTAAGCACAATTTCATAGATATTGCTTTTTTATCTGTAAATACACAGAGCTAAATACTATGTTCACACGTTTCCATGTATTTTGTGTAGACGTAGATTTCCCCTGAATATATATATATATTATATAAAATAAAATAAAATAAAATAAGTTTCATTATTTAAAAAGTTTAATAAAACACTGACCCTAATGGAAGAAACATGTTTGACCCTGTTTTGGTCAAATAGAGCTTTTTAAATTAATTATTGTGAAGCTATCCACAGAAAGAAAAAAAAGTGATGATATAAAACAAAAACACACCAAAAAGTGTCAAAGTACTAGCATAAAGCTCAGTTTGTTCACTGTTTCACACTCTCACACCAGAGTGGCACACTTTTTTCTGCATGGGCTCACTGCCCTTTTGTAACCTACTGCCTGTACCATTTTTGGCATAAAGGAATAAACAGTTTAGCAGCCAAAATTTTCAGTATACAGAGTCAAAAGTCCAAATGTTCATCTTCTGTAGCTGAATTGTTGTATGTTGGTTTCAAACTGTTTTCACAAGAAAGAGTTTTTAATGTTTATATATATATATATATATATATATATATATATATATATACATAAATTAAATTATTATTATTATAAAAATACAATACAGTACGTAACCTTTGGTATTTATGTATATTTATGTATGTATATATATATATTATTATATTATATTATATTATATTATATTATATTATATTATATTATATTATATTAAATTAATATATTCACTGGATGATATTATATTATTAGGGCTGTCAAACGATTAATCGCATCCAAAATAAAAGTTTATGTTTACATACTATATGTGTGTTTACTTTGTATATTTATTATGTACATATAAATACACACACATACATATATATATATATATATATATATATATATATATATATATATAAATTAAAACAAAGTATTTATATGTATATATATATTTATACCTGTATACAATTTAGATTATAAATAAATCTAAATATTTTAGATATAATTCTAATATATTTTTCCTTAATATATACATGCATGTGTGTGTATTTATATATACATAATAAATATACACAGTACACAAATATATAGTATGTAAACATAAACTTTTATTTTGGATGCGATTAATCGTTTGACAGCACTAAATATTATTATTTTTTTTTTTTTATAAATGTCAGATGGGTTCAGGTAGTTGTTTCTTTTTTTTAATGTTGAAAACAATATACAGTACATTTTGGAATTTTTATACATAAATTATATAAAAATATAATACAGTATGTAACCTGCTTCAAATGTCCTTCAACAATTATTATATATAATATAATAATTTTCTATTTAATAATAGTATATTTGTAATAATTATTACATATTATATAAACAAATTGTTGTACATTTGAAATGAAAACATCTGATTAATGTGCATGTTGCTATTTTAAATGTAATATAAGACAAACGCAAACAAGTTGATATAATATAATATAATATAATATATGTTGCATATTTGGAATAAAATGTAATGAAAATATCTTATTGGAATTTTACGTTACTTTGCGTTTTGCTAAATTTTAATATAATATAATATATAAAATATTACATAGACAGTCCAAATGTCCTTCAGCAGTTATTGTTCTTTAAACACATGCAGTATTCTTAAAGTCATTATTGATGGTTCACCACCCAGAAATCCACAGAGAGCTCGAGAGTGGGTGCTGAGGGAAGGTTTCTGAAACATTCAGTGAACAGAAAACAGAAAGTCATCTGGGACTGAGACAGTGAACAACAGGGAGACAAAATCTAAAACCTAAGCACTGATCCTAAGATCCTTAAATATGCATATAGGCTACTAATAATATTAAGTAAATACCAGAGACAGGGTTATTTAAGGTCATTCATAATCACTCGCACTGCTGCCTTTGCAATTAATGGCGCATGAACTTCTGCTTTCCTCCAAAAACAAATAAATAGATAGATAAATAAAAATAGAACAAGGGCCCATGAAACCTCCAAAGCCAGTCCCAGAGGAAATTTTCTGTTGGCGTGCTCAAATCTCTGGACAGCCAGTGCATCCAGTGGTAATTAACTCTCAAACAGTTTGTGAGAACAGCCCCGTATATCCACTCTCTATATTTCTCCCTGAGTCCTGCTGATGGGTGATTATAACTGTGAAGAGCTGCAGGAGGCCTCGCTCTCCCATTTACTCAGACCAAAACACTCTCTAATCACGCTTGAGTGTGGAGCTTTGCATGTGTCTCTGGCTGAGTCTGAGTGTATGATGGATTTCACCAAAAAAAAAAAAATCCTTGAGAGAGAACCTATTTTCTTAGTTATCCAGTTGTCCATTTGAGTTGTTTTCTGTCTTGCTTTTATCCTTCCTTACAGCTCAGGACACTGCTGGGACACTGTTGAACCTTGATTTCTTTTCTTTTTTTTTTTTTCTCTCTCTCTTTTTCTCTTTTTTGTACATCCAGGTTAGTTAAAGGTCACCTGCTGTTTATGGGGTGAACTCCAGCACTGAAAAGTACACTGAGTTTCACTTAGTATTCTTAAAGTGAATTTCTCCATCTTCCAAGAAAGACAAATGAGTCACACACGGAAGGGAACATTTCATTCTGACTTCTCTTTAGGTTAAATGCTGCAGTTTGGTTTTGTAAGAACATAACGTCAAAGAAAAGTTTAAAGTCTGGAGTGAGAAAAGGATTTCTTAATCCCACGGTCTGCCTGCATGTCACTATATAGATGTCTCTTAGTGTCTTTGTACTGCTTCTCATTTCAATGAGAAACAATTGGAATGGTATCAATTTTTTTTTATTATTAAATTCCTCACTATCTTGAGCAATTTGTTGCATCTAAGACTAATGTGGATGAGAAGAAATTGTTGAATAAGTCGTTATTTTTGTTTTCTTTGCACACAAAAGCTGTAGCTTCATAACATGAACCACTGACATCACATGGACTATTTTACGATGTCCTTACTATCTTTCAGTTGCGTTGCTACCTATGCAGGGTCAGAAAGCTCTTGGATTTCATCAAAATAACTTCATTTCTGTTCCAAAGATGAATGAAGGTCTTACGGTTGGAATGGTATGAGGGTGAGTAATTATAACAGAATTTTCATTTTAATCAGGCAGCTCCTTTATCTGAAAACTGTAGCGGTAGGGATATGTTTGGGTATAATTTTTCAATTTGTTAGCTCACAGTAGTTAATGTTTTAGTCTGTTGTTTTCTGTAGAAGTTCTGCTCTGCTGAAGTGTCGTGTTTCATCAGAGTTTTCGTTTTTGGTTGGCTGACTAAAATATAAACCTCATCAGCATCAGCTTTCATCAAATATACTTCAGGCAGCCGCTGGTAAACTGTGTTCCATGCTCAAAGCACCACACTGGGTTCTGTTTTAATCGCCCAACTGAAAAAGAAACCTCTGTTCCTGACACAAGACGCCAGCAGAGCAGAACTTCTACAAAAACAACAGATTAAAACATGAACCACTGAGTTCTAACTGAAAATTCTACCACAATGTATTAGCATTCCTATACACAAATGCAGCTTACAAATGTACAAATGTATATGTGCTTATACATTTTTATAGAATAGAATAGAATAATATCAAAAATATATATAATTTTTTTTTACACTGTTCTTCAAAAAAAAAAAAAATCCTTCAGCTCCCACAAATTCTTTGTTTTTCAGCATTTTTGTGTATTTAAACCCTTTTCAACAATGTATGATTTGGAGATCCAGCTTTTCTCACTAAGGACAACTGTTATGCAACTATTACAGAAGGTTCAAACGCTTACTGATGCTTCAGAAGGAAACACGATGCATTAAGAGCCGGGGGTGAAAACTTTTTGAATTTGAAGATTAAAGGGGTAAATTTAACTTTTTTTTTGTCTTCTGGGAAATATGTAAGTGTCTTCTGTAGCTTCTGAAGGGCAGTACTAAATGAAACAAGTATGATATTTAGGCAAAATAAGAAAAATGAACACATTCTGTTCAAAAGTTTACACACCTGGCTCTTAATGCATTGTTTTTCCTTCTGGAGCATCAATGAACGTTTGGACCTTCTGTAATAGTTGCATGAGTCCCTCAGTTGTCCTCAGTGTGAAAAGATGGATCTCAAAATCATATAGACATTGTTGGAAAGTTTAACTGTTCAGGACAAACAAGGGACTCATAAACAACATAAACAACTATCACTATACAAAAAGAAACATAGCTGTGGGTCAGTCAGGTAACACAGTATTAGAAATCAACTGTATGTAAACTTTTGAATGGGGTCATTTTTATAAATTCAGCTATTATTTTCTCTTAAGATAAACATCTTTTATGTGAAATATCTTATTCGGGTCATTACTAAATAAAAAATAACATGCATTTTGTATGATCCCTCTTATTTTGGTAAAATTAACATTTAGCAGGTTTTGCAAGGTGTATGTAAACTTTTGACTTCAACTGCATATGGCA
This sequence comes from Cirrhinus molitorella, assembly GCA_033026305.1. Classification (NCBI taxonomy): domain Eukaryota; kingdom Metazoa; phylum Chordata; class Actinopteri; order Cypriniformes; family Cyprinidae; genus Cirrhinus; species Cirrhinus molitorella. The sequence continues at coordinate 7,519,118 of CM065136.1, forward strand.
TCTGGAGTTATTAACTTGGACAGCATGCAATGTTTTATATACTAAATAATCAAAATATTGTCGAAAAAGAGTCATGCTAAGGTTTAGCATCACCATTAATACCAAAGCATTGTCATTTTTATTTTTTCTTGGCAGTAACACATTTCAGTCACGTTTTTGTCGATGTAATAAAGCGAGCCCACCCAAACCCATTGCTCATTAAATATTCTTAATCATTATCAGATGGCGGCCCAGATGGTCCGTGGTGCAGTTCATTTTGCCAGGTCATTTTTACAGATGTGCTTTCACATATAAATCATTCATGTTAGCATGGAGAAAAGAAAAACCACAATGACGTTTTCCCTAATCATTTGGATTTCACTACATGATTGAAGCTGAGAGCTGACAGGCATCTGTATCCTCCAGGTGTACAGAAACAAATACGTGAGTATAAACCTTCACTGTTAACAGCTTTTAAAGTACAAGGCGGAGCTGTACAGAACAGATTTCCTTTTTCCTCCCTGTCCCGAAAAGCTGCTCTTTGGGGTTTACAAGGTTTTCATCTTGACAGCACAAGAGAAAAACACACCTCAGTCTAAGACGGAGAGACATAAAATGAAAAATATGGGCAAAGCTGGAGGAAAGAAACCAATGGAGTTTAGAGTCATTGACATCTATTTCTCTCCCTCATATGTCCTCACAGGTTCCATCTATCCATTAATCACCTCCACCTATAAACACTTTCTTACCACCCTCCTCTCTCTCCTCACCTGCTCACAAATGGCTGTTTGCAGTTCCAGTGTGTGGCCTCCGTGAGAGGAGTCTGGGGAGCCATGTATCACTTCTGCTAACACCATTCAAGGCTCTTTCAGGAGACAAACAAGGATGATGGGGAAACGCCACAGAGACCTGCTCATGATACATGACTCTGCAGCTCCACTTTACCAAGATATATTAGCTCTGTCCAGATGGACGGTGTCAATATTCAGAGAGGATGCCGAGCTAAAGGTGAAGTGTGTCATTTTCTTTGAAATACCCAGTGCAGAGACTAAAAGTAACCATTCATAGGTTGACTTTCCCAAATGAACACTGTGTCAGTGATAGGTGTTTAAGTAAGTCTCTTATGCTTACCAAGTCTGCATCTGTTTAATCAAAAATACAGTAAAAACAGTAATATTGTTAAAATATTACTATACTATTGCAGTTTATTCAGCAGAAACCACTGTGCCCTCCACTAATATCGGAACTCTTGGTAAATATGAACAAAGGTGGCTGTGAAAATAAATCTGCACTGATATTTCATTCAATAAATTCACAAAATTTTAACCTATCATTTAAGTAAAACAATGGAAAGTGGGGGGAATTCTCATCAGATGCAAAACCCCCTAAAAGCCATCTCGGTCAAAAATGAGATAATGATACTGAGTGAATGCTCTCGACACACATTATACGTCCATTAAATACTTTTACTTCAAACTCAATAAATCCCAGCCTCAGCCCAATCAGAATTACCGTTACTTAGGTAGAAACCTATACATCGGAGCCTGGTTTAAAAAAAAAAGATTTAGAGCCTTTTGCATGTTTTTCTCTAATTAACGTTGGCCACAATTATTGGCACCCAATTATTGCAACGTCCTTCTCCCAAGACAGCAGCTCTGAGTTTGGAGAACACCTGACAAGAGATCAGAGACCATTCCTTCATACATAATCTCTCCAGATTCATTGCAGAAGCTTCATTTTGTAATCAGTAACACATTTTTTGTTAATTTTGGATAATTGTCCTGATGGACGATCCAACCATGGCCGATGGAGAGATAAGATTTCTAATAAAGGCAGTCAGGTTTCATTTATTTTAATTTATCTGTTGGTATTTGATAGAATCAATGATGCTATGTATCTGAACAAAATGTCCAGGACCTCTGGCAGAAAAATAGGCCCACAGCATTAAAGATCCAGCAGTACATTTTTATCCCTGTTTGTACCAAAACTCTGGTGGGTTTGCTGCCAAAAAGTTTCATCAGACCATAGAAGCCAGTCCTGTTTGAAGAACTGACAACTGAATATGCTGGAGTTTGTTTTTAGATGAGCGAGGAGGATTTTTCTTCAAACCCTCCCGAACAACATGTGGTGATGTAGGGGCTTTGATATATGTATTTTTTAGGCTTTCTGACTATAAGACTCAACTGATCTTTGCAATTCACCAGTTGTGATCTTCGGAGAGTCTTCGGCCACTCAAATTCTCCTCCTCACCATGGATTAGGATGATATAGACACACATCCTCTTCCAGACAGATCTGTAAGATCTTTAGTTGATTGGAACTTATACATTTTTGCCCTGATGGTAGAAATGGGGCTTTTTAATATAGCTTTACAGCTAAAAATTATTATTATTTTTTTTAATACAGCCACTTTTTATATTATGTGAAGCTCAACAATCTTGTTATTCACATCAGATCTATATTTTTTGGTTTTATTTTTTGTGATGGATGATTAAGGGAATTTGGTCTTTGTGTTCCTCATATTTATAACCCTGTGGAACAGGAAGTCATGGCTGGACAATTTAATGCCCCCTAGTCACCCTGGTGTGCTAAAACATGTAAATGTGAATAGGAATATATTTTAGAGACATTTTTCTTGTACAAATTTCTAGGGGTGCCAATAATTGTGGCCATCATGCATTGGAGAAAAACATTTCCTTCATAATGTGAGTTTCCTCCCACTGTGTCCAGCTGCGTCCGAAAGCTCTAAAATGCTGCCTCTGAAGGCAGGAAGGCATCAAGGCATGTCTGAATCCAAATTCTGCTTCACTTCCTGTCTCCAGAGGTACCTTCTTCTGATCGAATTTTGAAGACAGCATAGATGTATCCTTCGCTGCCTTTGATATCCCACAAACCTGTGCGTTCCATTCTGTGACGGTTGAGCAAAAAAATAAAAATGGCATCTGAAAGTTGCGTTTGGTGATCAGTTTTTGTGTAAATGTATATTTCTAACTAACTTTTTGCACTTTCGATGTTATTTCTAGCAGTAAAGTTGGGGCAGCCGTGGCCTAATGGTTAGGGAGTCGGACTTGTAATCAAAAGGTTGCAGGTTCGAGTCCCAGGTCCGGCAGGGATTGTCGGTGGGGTGAGTGATTAATCAGCGCTCTCTCCACCCTCAATACCACGACTGAGGTGAGACCCTTGAGCAAGGCACCTAACCCCCAACTGCTCCCCGGGCGCCGCAGCAATGCAATGGCTGCCCACTGCTCTGGGTGTATGTTCACTACTGCGTGTGTGCACTTGGATGGGTTAAATGCAGAGCACAAATTCCTAGTATGGGTCACCATACTTGGCCTCACGTCTCGTCACTTTCACTTTCACTTAAATTGCTATTATAGTAATTAAATATTAGTTCAGTTATCACAAAATTTTATTTTATTTTTTTTGTAGATCATTAAAACATTATGCTGCCTCAGAAGGCTGTCTAAAATCACTTTCATGCGGTGCCTTTGCAACACTGGCTGTGAAGTCATTGAGTTTTACTTTAGTAATAGGTTAGAATTTTGTGTATTTTTTGAATGAAAGAACAAAAAGATAGATTTATTTTCACAGCTGCCTTTGCTCATATTTACCAAGGGTACCGATATTAGTGGAGGGCATTCAATATGAAGTATATTTATATCAGTTCTTAAAGATACACTATTAAACTTTGGCCTCTCTAAAGCCAAAGGTTAACTCATCTGAAATGTGTACAAATTGTTCTGTTGGTGTCCATTTTGTTAACTCTAGAAATTGCATACTTAAACCTTTAAAAGCACTATTGGTGTGGCACAGAATTTTTGCACTTTAAGGAAAGATATACAGTAGTTTTAATTCAGAACTGCGGTATGTGAATGTAGTGCTCACTTCAGGAGAGTGTGAATACCCTTGAGTGTTGAAATGTTATTTGAACTAGTTAATGAGAGATTTCCATTGCAGCGCTGGTGTTTGAGAATTCGAAATCAAAATACCTGATTTGAATGTCAAACACATTAATTAAGACGCAGATCTATAATGAATCACTTTACATGCAGTTTCATCCTGTTGACAACCCAGCTGCCGTAGATTCTGATCATCCGTGAGAGGCCGTTAATTAATATACAGTTCACTTATATAATCCCAGACCAATCAAATATGATATCAAAAGTGTTCGTCTCTAAAGATATAGGTTTACTTAACACCACCCGCACTGATGATAACAGAGACCATCACGCTGAAATTGGTAAGCGGTAATAGTCTTATTTAGACAAAGTAATTATAATTAAGCCTTGTCCATTAGGAAGCGTGAATTAGCTCATTTCTTTGTAGTGTTCTGCCTCTTACTTCGTCCGATTAGATCTGCAGTTGGACGACAGCACCTGCGTGACAGCTGAGTCTGCAGAGCAGGTACTCATCATCAGCCAAGTTAATTGAAATCATCAAATTATAAATCAAGGGCCTACTCAGTAATGAATCAATTTCTATGCGGTTTTATTCCTCTGCCATTTAGGTTGTGAAAATGTCTAATTAAGGATATTATGGGAAGTTAATGAATTGTTTTCTGTTGATCTCGGGATAATCTCTAAGCAATCAGTCGGCGGGTCAGAATTGCACTGGCAAAGGTTAACTCATTCAGCACAATCAGAGATGATGCCTATTATATTCCTGTATATTTTAACAAAGCCGCTCACCGATAATTCACTCCTTCGCATTTAGTAATTGTAATAAACCGGTGGCTGTCAACTGGTGGGTTGTGACCCCAAAAACTAGAAAAAAAAAGCTAAATGCAAATAACAAAACGCAACTAACCATTTAATAGTGTGCAGGGCCGCAAAAATAAATAGGCTTATCAACTTTTAAAAGGAAGAAAAAACACTTTCCAAAGGTTTTCTAATTAAAGTTTTAGAGCCAATTCATTTTCCCATGGCATAATCCCAGAAAGTATTCACATTCAAAAGTTTGGGGTCAATAAGATATATATTTTATTATTTGTAATATTTTAATTCATCAAGGATGCATTCAACTGATCAAAAGTGACAGTAAAACGGTTTTTAAAGAATTATCTTCTGCTATTGCAGGCACTCTGTATTTTATTACAAGCATTAAAACGGTTACATTAAAAAGTTTACTTCACCATTTTACAAATAAATCCTAATCATGACAAACTATATATCGTTGGAAAGGTCTAAGACTCCTAAATAGATATTTTACCATTTGTTACAAATTACGTAGTAAAAGTAATAGATTAATTTATGACAAGAGTGCACCTCAAAAATCTACTTTATAACAGAAGTTCTGACCTTTGTCACAAAAAGACTTTCTTCGTTGCCTTTTTTCCTATCATGCTTTAGAATTCATAAGAAATTATATATCAGTTGAAAACTTAAAATCACAAAATTCATCCTTTGAAAACCATATTAAAATCAGACATTGCATTACCATAGAAAATGTACATCAAAATCATATTACAAAATGTTTTCATTCATGAATTCTAAAAATTTAAGTTTGAATACTGCATTTTCACGGAGTGACGGTTAAAGGGTTAATTTGATCCAAAATACAGATAAATATTCTGTAGTAATATGCAGTAATATTCTGAAAAAAAAAAATACAGTCTTCAGTGTCACATGATCCTTCAGAAATCATTCTAATATGCTGATTTGTTGTTCAAGAAACATTTATTATTATTATTAGTATTATTACCAATATTTAAAACAGTGGAGTCATTTTTTTCAGGATTTTTTGATGAATAAAAAGATCCAAAGATCAGCATTTCTCTGAAATAAAAAGCTTTTGTAACATTATACACTGGACTGTACCAAAAGCTTGGGGTCAGTGCTTTTTATGGGAAAGAAATGATAAAAAATACTTTCATTTAGCAAGGATGCTTTAAATTGATCAGAAGTGATGATAAAGACATACTGTTTCAAAAGATTTCTATTGCAGATAAATGCTGTTCTTCTGAACTTTCTATTAATCAAAGAAACCTGAAAAAAATTCTTTCTTTTTCAACATCATAAATGTTTCTTGAGTAGCAAATTAGAGTATTAGGCCTTGATCACACTGAATGTGCTCTTTAGGTCTAAAAATGCGAGGTGCACCGCACTGCCTTAAGGCCCCGTTCAGACAGAATGCGTTTTTTGCAGTGAGAGGCGCCTTTTTTGATTGTTTTGTATTGAATTGAAAAGTCACCAAAAAAGGCAGCGCGGTGCGCCTCACGTTTTCAGACATAAAAAGCGTGTTCGGTGTGATCGGTGGTGACTTTTAAAAAAAGAGCAGTGCACAGCGTTTTTTTTTATGTTGCTAGGAAACCATCAAAACAGCAGCCCTGTCAGTCTAATCAAAGGATTGCAGCGCGAGCGCTCTAAAATATTTGCTTTTTGCTGTCATATTAGCTAAAACCTTAAAAAAAATATACAGCTCCGGGTAACCCGTGACAGACACTAAAAGTTTCTCCTCCATCATTGCAGTCTCTGGACTTTCTGATAGTGATGGGTCGTTCTGGAACAATTTGTTCATTTTGAACGAATCATTTATGTGACTCGGGGAGAACGAGTCGTCTCGGGGAGTGATTCGTTCAGTCGCGCATGCGCAACATCCTGTAGTATAGGTTCTGTTAGTTCACCTGTTAGTTTGGGTTTTCCAAGTCATTCGTTCATCCTATGGGGCTGTCACGTGATGAACGAACGACTCGAACACGAACTCGAGAGACGAACTAATCAATTCTTTTTCCAGCTCAGAACGACTCAAACACGGACTCAAAAGACGAACTAATCAATTCTCTTTCCAGCTGCATAAGCTAAGCGAATGGGGCTTTCACGTGATGAACGAACGACTCAAACCGAAAACTTGTCAGATAAGAGGTGAGGTGAGCTAAGCATAAACAAAAGACCCAGGTAAACAATTAATTAATCTTTTCTGTTTCTTATAGCATTATAGTTTTCTTGTTTGTAGTGTGATCAACGTTTGTGTAAGCAGTAGATGTGTTAAGTAACACGTAACATTTTAATTATACTTTGCTAAAATGAACGGAATGAATGAAATGACTCGAAAAAAGATTTGTTCATTTTGCTGAACAAGACTCAAAGGTCTGAGTCAGTAAAATGATCCGAACTTCCCATCACTACTTTCTAAGCAATGGTAAGTTTTCGTCAACGCAACGGAAAGGCCCGCCTCTCTGTTCATTCGATTGGACAATGGGAAAAAAACGTGATGACGTCGAGCGCTTTTCTGCTCAGATTTGCTTTTTTTCAACTTCAGGTACTCTGAGCACTCCTGCAAAAAGCAACGCGGGGCACCCGGGGCTCATAAACAATGTGCAGAACGCTCACTGCCAATAGAAAACAATTCAAAAAAGACATTTGTTTTCTGAAGGATCACTTGGCTGCAGTAATGATGCTAAAATTTTAGCTTTGAAATCACAGGAAGAAAATACTATATTTAAATATATTTTTTTAATTTAAAATATATTCTTATGGAAAACTGTTATTTTAAATAGTAAAACTATTTAAGAATTTTACTGTATTTGCAGTGGCGTAGTGGATGGGCCCGCAGGGCACGCACTGCGGGGGACATTGACTCGAATAAATAAAACGATCAAGAATTTCCGCAACTGCTTAGAGAGTGAAGCTTATGAGCGCAAAATGAGTAAAAGAAAATATGTAAGTGGAGCTCAAAAACAGATTAAGCAACACCGAAAAGAGCAATGCAAAAATTTTATCCATATTTCTTCTATATCAGCGGGAAGGAGCTGCGAGAGCGAGCACGGGTACTGGGGAGCTTGCTGGCATTACTATACTTCTAATGTGGGCGCGGGCGCGGCTTTTGTGAATGATACGCCAGACATATGGACATGGACTCTGCTAAAAGCGGATCTCACGGTCCAGACGAAGACGATCACAGCATCAGCTGTCATTTCACGCAAAAACGCGCACATATTGTGAAGCGCAAAGTTGGTGTTTTTACGCTTGCGTTGACACAGCTGTTTCTCAGCTCGAACAACGTTTCAAAGGCTTGAACACAATAGCGAGACAATTCCGCTTCTTACGTCCAAGTGAACTCAAATGCAACTGAACGTACATGCAACTGATGATTTGCGTGCTTTTGCTGAAACATTTGCAGTTACTTACAACGATTATATTTCCTCCGAATGCCATCACAGTTGCTTTCGTTTCGAAGTGCCCTACGTTCTGAGACAAAAAAAAAAAAAAAACTACTTGAAATGTGCTCAATTAAAGATTTGACAGCTGCTGATTCTGAAGCATACATATTCTACCAAGTGTCATGGATGTGGCAACAGCTCTGAAGCTTTTTCAACCATCCCCGTCACAGTGGCAAGTGGCGAGAGATCTTTTTCTAAGCTAAAACTAATGAAAACCTGCATGTGAAGCACAATGAGCCAGGACAGACTTTCTGTACTTGCGATTTGGCGTCATGTGCTCCCTTGCATTTTAACAAGTTAATGTAGTAATTGCTGTTTTATAGTTGTTGTTTTTTTTTTTATCTTTTTGTGAAAAGTTTTTAATAAATAAATAAATACGAAGTTACATACTATTAAATTCCACAGTACTAATACACAATTTTGAATGAAAAGGTGAATCCCCCATCTAATTATGCGGTGAGGGGCCCTGCCTCCACTCTTGCGGGTGGGCCAACGCAGTTTGCGCTACGCCACTGTGTATTTGCTGTACTTTGGATCAAATAAATGCAGGCTTGGTGAGCAATCTAATTCCATTTACTATTTTATGTTATATTTACCAACCCTAACTCTTTGTATTAGGACATTTAATGTCTTTGTATTCACGTCGCGCCTAAAACGTGTGGAAAACGCGAGGCGCCGCTTTCTCCTTCTTTCCAAAGCATTCTGTAGCCTGCGCTCCCGTGGCGTCTGCCGTTGCTAAGCAACAATGACCTGTGCTCTCCATGAAGATGCGGAAGTTTCAGCAAAGGATAAATGGATTTCCAACACTAAAAATCGCTTGCAATAGGTCTGCTACTAAATTAATTTAAAAATGTACAGCTGTGATCAGCTGTTCTTCCATGGTTGGTTCTTGTCACATGACTCGCGGTGTGCTTGCGGCATTCTGAAAAGTTGAAATGGTTTTATCTCGATGCGAGCGCGTCGCTTCCATTTTGAGTGCGCAAACTTGAGCGCGCAAAAGGTGTGACATGCGGCGTCTTTTGTGCGGCGAAGTTCGTTATTTCCAATGTAGATACTCATAATGGAAGCGACGCGCACACGGTGCAACACGCTCGTTTTTTTCAGGCACATCCGTGCCACATCAAGATAAAAATCTCTCAACGCAGGTCATGTAACAAGAAACAACCAATCAGCGTCATCCTTCCCTGTAACAACATTGAAAGCTCAGCCAAGATGGAGGAATAGCTGATCGCAGCTGTACATTTTTTAATTGATTTAGTAGCAGAGCTACTGCAAGCGTTTAGTGCTGGAAATCCATTTATCCTTTGCTGTAACTTCCGCGTCTCCATGGAGAGCGCAGGTCTATGTTGCTTAGCAACGGCAGACGCCAAGGGAGCGCAAGCTACAGAGCACTTTGAAAAAAAGGAGAAAGCGGCATGCCTCGTGTTTTCCCCGTGTTTAGGTGCGTCATGTGAACGGCCCCTTAGAATGCCATTTGACGTTCAATATAAAATCTAGGTTCTGAAGCAACTGAAGTTACTAACATTCAAAGTCACTCCTTCTGGGTTGGACGTTGCACGGCCAAATCTACAAACTAGTAGAAGTTTGGACACACTCCATTTTGAATGACCTCAGTGCTTGGATCAAAACTGCTGTTTGCTGGATGCCAGGAGTGTTTGTTTTCCGGTATCCAGGCTTGATTCCAGGCTTCATTATGATGAGAGAAAATGAGCTCTTATAAGGCACTAACGTAACTATCACACACAGTTTTACTTTTTAAACTTGTGAATGATGATTCAGATGAGAGGGCACTGCACCCTGCGTACTGCATCTCTCTGAGGTCCGTGATGGTATCGTCCCGTACGCTGATGAGAGAGTGCTTCTAATAAGCAATTAATCAAGACAGTTGAGTCAGTGTTGAGTCATACACAATCCCACCATTTTCCTTATAATGCTGATGCACACTTCTCTTCATCAACACGCTGTTTTTCCAATTTGAGCTGTCACAGCCAATTTCCTGGATGCTCTTAAATAAATAGATGGTGATGAAGGGGCTTAACAGGACAGAATAAGCAACTGTGAAGAGGGTTGAGTCCTTAATGTATTGCATGCATTGTAACTTCACTGGAAATTGTAAATTAAAGGAGAAGTGTGTAATTTATGCAATTTGTTTTTTTTTTGTTTTTGTTTTTTTTTTTATCTTGGAATCGCTTGAAGTTTGTTCAGTTCATGTGCTTTTGTAATTTTAGTCTTTTTATATATATATGGCCTGCTAATTTTACTAGTTATTTATTGCAGTTATTTACTATTATTTATAGACTTTTTACTAATATTTAGAATTCGATTTTATTTTCTAGTCATTTTATTTTATTTATTTAGTTATTTTCAGTTTGTTAAATGTATTTTTTTTAAATGTGTAATATATATATATTTACATTTTCTTTATTATTTTAGCAGTTATTTCACTATTATTCATACACTATTTACAAATTACTAATTTACTAATAGTAATATTAGTTTTCCAGTTATTTTATTTTATTCTCTAGTTATGAGTTATATTTAGTTTTAGAAGTGGTTTATAAATAGACACTACATTTATAAATAAAACACTATATTCATGTGCAAGCTGTCAGTTATTTTAGTACTATAAACTATATATTTAATGTGTATTATTTTCCTTATATTTTGTTCATATTTTATTATTTAAATATTATATTATAATTACATATATATTTGTATTTGTTTTAGTTATTTTATGTGCTTTTGCCATTTTTATTAGCATTTTTAAAAATGTTCACAGTATTTTTCTATACAGCTATATATATTCTGTATATTTTATATATAAACACTATATTTATGTGCAAGCTATCTAGAGCAGTTATTTTAATACTATATACTATATAAATATATAATGTTATTTTTCTTATTTGATTTTATTCAGATTTTAAGCTTTTGTAAATCAATTTTTAATTAGTTTGTTATTTTGTGATTTTTATTAGCATTTTTTAAAATGATTAAAATATTTTTCTATATATATATTTTCTTTATTATTTTAGCAGTTATTTTACTATTATTTATATACTTTTTTACTAATATTTAGAATTGGATTTTATTTTATTTTGCAGTTATTTTTTTTATTTCCTAGTTATTTTCAGTTTGATATATTTAGTTTGTTTACAAAATTGTGTATATTTTATATATAAACACTACATTAATGAACAAAACACTATTCTTTTTCTTATATGATTTCGTTCATATTTTAGGTTTTCAAATAATTTTTAATTAGTTTTAGTTATTTTATGTGCTTTTGTAAATTTTATTAGAATTTTTAAATTTTGTAAATATATATATATATATATATATATATATATATATATATATATACATATTAAATATTTACTAATATTTTGAATTTCAGTTTTCTTTTTTTTTTTAAATATATACTATATACTAACCCTAACCCAACTTGCCCGACTTGCCTTAAAGGTATTTAGGTCATCTCTCAATAAAATTTCTCTCAATCTCTAGTATCGTATTATTAGTTATATAAATATATCATAAAATGATAAATAAGTAACATTTAGGTTGAAACCGCTGAAGTGTCTGTGACTGGCTCGGTTTCAGTCAGCCTGCTTTCCCATGTGTGTGCTTGATGTAGTGAGAAGTACAGCCTCACAGTCGTGTAGACAGGGAAATGTCTTTCGAGAGAAAAGGGCAGTGGGATGAACTGGCCTGTGAACGGTGGCAGTCGTTTGGGTTGAGAGGGTCAGGATGGAAAACAGACGGGGAAGAGCCATTATTTTATGCCTCATTTCCGCTGATGGGCAACGAGAAAAGGTGACAAAACAGAGGTAAAAAAAAAAAAAAAACCTCAGGAAGTCATTTTAGACTTGATTTGGTAACATTTCCTCTCTCAGGCCATTCAGTGAGAAGAGATCGAGGTTTTTAACGCTGCTGAATCATATGCTATTAGCAGAGCCTTCAGGGGCTAAATCCTGTATCCTAAAGGATTACCACTTCCTCTCTTTAAGTTCAAGACGGTCATGCTTTCGGGAATGCCATGAAAATGAGTTCCACAGATAATATCCTCTAAATTAGTGTTGAAACCCTTTTCTCCCCTTTCTGAATGCACCGCTCCGTCACCTGTATTTTCCGAATAACTTTTGGGTTTAATGGCAGAAAGTCACTTCGGTCAATAGCTTTTTGTTGTATAATTGTCAATGCCACTGCATATGCCAGTGAGTTTTTTTTTTATATTATTATGATTCAGGCGATATGTGCCCTGTGGAGCCCATTACTGTTAATGATGTATAGCTGACTCACTGTAACAAAAAGACTTAATGGGGTAAAACTCGGTAATGACTAATTTCAAAGCCCCCCTATGGACATGAATTTTCATGAAATATATAGAACCGAACCATGTATAATAAGGGTCATAAAGGGAATTATTTAGGGCATAATCTACTTACATGGATCAGAGTTGAAACGCATAGATGAAATTATGCAGTTTAGCTCACACTTATGCTATATATTTTATGTGTATATATCAAATTATCTGTCACTGACAACACAGTAAGATAGTATTGGTTTATAGGGTATAATGTGGGTGCAATGTTAAAAAAATAAATGCTGTTTTTTAAATGGGTATAAATGGGTATCATTCTCATATTGTGGTGTCCTCAGATAATTTTGGTGTTTTTTTTTTTTTTTTTGGTTTAGTTTTTTTTGGTTTTGTGTGATTTAGTTTTGTGTAAGACAATTAAAAAAAAAATAAATAAATAAAATAAAATCATTCTCATATTGTAGTGTCCTCCGATAATTTTGGTGTCTTTTTTATTTTATTTTATTTGTTATTATATTTTGGTTTTGTGTGTGATTAAATTCCATGTGTGATTCAGTTTTGTGTAAGACAATTCAAAAATATATATTTTTTATTTTATTTCATTTTGGTTTTGTGTGTGATTCAGTTTTGTTTGAGACAGTTAAAAAAAATAAATAAAAATAAAATAAAAGCATTCTCATATTGTAGTGTACTCTGATAATTTTGGTGTCTTTTTTATTTTATTTTATTTATTTTGGTTTTGTTTGTTTTGTTTGTAAAAAAAAATATATATATTTTTTTTATTTTATTTCATCTTGGTTTTGTGTGTGATTCAATTCAATGTGTGATTCAGTTTTGTGTGAGACAACAGAAAAAAATAAAAATAAAACAAAATAAAATAGAACTAAAACTAACTAAAAATAAAATTTAAAAAACGGGGTATTATTCTCATATTGTAGTGTCCTCAGATAATTGTCATGTCATTGAGGCTTACATTTTTTTATTTCATTTATTTTATATTTTTTATTTTTAATAATTTTGAATTTTGTTTATTTAATTTTGAATTATTTAGAATTTAGTTTAATAATTGTCTCTTATTTTAGTGTGTGATTCAGTTTTGTGTGAGACAATTAAAAAATAAAACAAAACAAAAAATAAATTAAACTAAAAATAAAATGTAAAAAAAAAACACTGTAGTGTCCTCAGATAACTATTTAATTGTATTATTTTATTTTTAATAATTTTGAATTTAGTTTATTTTATTGTAAATAATTTTGAATTTAGTTTATTTTAGTGTAAGATTGTGTAATTCAATTCAGTGTGTGATTCAGTTTTGTGAGACAATTCAAAAATATATATTTTTAAATAATTTTTCACTTTAATTTATAAAAAATATTTGTATTTTATTTTGTGAGACATTTCAAAAATAAAATAAAGTAATTGTATTTTATTTTGTGTGTGATTCAGTTTTGTGTGAGACAATTCAAAATTTAACAAAATAAAACAAGAATACAAGAATAATACCAAGTTTTTGTAGCAAACACTGTTGTGGACTCCTTAAATAGTAACATCAAAGTAGCTCTGTAAACAAAATAATAGATGTGTCCAAGCAATGTCTTCATAAGAAAAGGTTTTTCTTTGTGTGAGGCTTTATTGAGCAGGATATTCATTGCGTCTGGATCTTTTCCACTTTCTCTGACAGGCCTGGAAGGATTATGGATGTGATCATAGTTCGGACTGTTTCTCTAACATTTGTCATTCAGTTATCAAACTGCCAATTCTCTTCTTTGGAGGGGTGGAGGGTGAGAGGATGGTGGGCTTGAAACGAACGTGCGCCAACAGAGAGATTTATACTAATCCAAATCTTGGATTGATGTTCATAGAATATCACGACAGTGCGCGTTTGTGTGTGAGAGAGGAGTGTGAGTCATTCTCTTTAGATTAGGAAATTCAGTGTGTATTCAAGGGCCATTTCTTGGCGTGTCACAATCCAAAATCACCAATTAATTGCCAGAAAATACCACCCTCCGAGCTGCATAGTACATCTGTCATCTTCTTCGTGACATCTTTTTGGAAGTGTCAAAATGTGAATATTAAATACCTAATCTCAACCCACCGCATTATTCTTCTAAATGTCCACCGGACATTAATTTGACAGCGCAGCTCCTTTAGTATTAGAATTAACTAGTAGTCTGTCTGCGTGTTTAGATGTTGGCAGCAAGCGAAAAACCCTATTTAGAATGCATCATGCTTTTCGCCTCTCAGTATTAATCTCAATGACAATTTATTGATGAAATCTAAGAAGCTTTGACGTCAGATATTAATCATTGTTTGTGCAAGCAGTACTAGTTCATCTCCACGGATTTGAAAAGCAAAAGGCTCCACATTAAGACATGAAACGGACCAAGACCGGCTGCAGCTACAGCCGGTCCTGCTAATTAATAATGGTTTATATCAGTACCATGAGATTCGGTTTGGACGAGGCACAACAGAACAAACAATGGGGGGGTTTTGAAATGCATATTATGTTCAACTTCACAGCCGAAGAATACTGTTTTTGGGAATAATGAAGTCTTTAACTGTTTTAGTTCCTTTCAAACACACACACACACACGTACGGATCGCCCACGTCGAATCAGATAATAACGAGAGACAATTCAAAGGTATGGTTTATTGTCTGTGATGTTGTTTATGTTCTGCTAAGCATTACTTTAGATCTCCGCTTGAAACATTAAAGTCTATTACGTTCTTCCCAGACTGAATCCAGCCTAAAAACGTAGCGTTTTAATCTGGTCTACTGTATTCTGTATTAGCATGGCTTTGATTTCTCTCCCTTGATTCAGTCACATTGAAGGTCATTTGAAAACTCTTTGATGCACAGCTACTCCAGTCTTATAATCGGATGTAAAAACAGATGTAGTCCTCCTCATTATTTTTAATAAAAGGAAAACAAACCAGAAGAAGAAAATCATGCGGTAGTGGTATATAAACAAAACCGCAGTAATTAAAAAAACAAGAAGTGGAAAATCAATCAATAGAAAAAAAAAAAAAAGTTTCCACGTATTAGTTAGATACCGAACTTCATGATTGCACATGCCTGGATTGTTAATATGCAAATTTGAACGTAATGATGGCAAAAGAGAACAGATTTTTTTTTTTCTCCAGTATATCAGGCATTTGAATAATCCATCAAAAGTAACAAATAACAAAACCATTAGATACAGCACGTAGTTTATTCTATTAGGCGTCACACGAACATATGTATCTTATCAGATTCATCCATGACGCATTTGATGTGCGTATTTAATGGACAGAATAATTATGGTGGTCATTACATAAATGGAGACACATCTGTTTTTATCATTTAATTTGAGGAATTCTCACGCATATATACATGTTGTTTATGTATAACTGTTCCTGATCATCAAAACATGTTTTACAGTACAAGGGTTCTGCTTCATCCATTTAGCCCTGCACCTGAATACAATAAATAAATAAATAAATAAATATACACTGTCACTAGTTTATTCAATTCGAGTATACTGTACATAAATCTAAAGAGAATTCTGTCCTTTTTTAATTAAAACATGAACATTTTTCACAACGTCTCTAGTTAAGCATGGAAATTATTATTATTTTTTTTTTTTTTTAAATAAAATTTTTATGATTTTACTAAAAATGTCAAGGCTAATTCCATCGTTAGCTTGCTAAATAAACACAATTAAATGTTTTTGCATTTTTTGCATAATTTGACAAAATTATAGATTTTCAGATAAAAGGAAATGTCTCAGAACTTTGGCTAACGGTGTGGCAAGGTTGTCTTAAAATTATAAAGAGTAATGTAATACAGTAATTATTGCAGTAACATTCTTTAAAAAACTTCTGTCCTTAATAATGTTCTCAAAATGCACACAATCTAAAATGTTTTAGTTGGATGTTCATCTAAAATTTTTGGTAAATGTTACTACTTGTTTCAAAATGTTCCGAAAACTTTTAAGTAAACCATAATGTTTACAACATTTGAAAATGGAATGTTCTTTTACCATTCAAGTATGAAAAAAAAAAAACCTTCAGAAATAATGATTTTATAATTTAATGTGAACATTACCATTAAATCCATAAAAAATATTCTGTTTACAATTTATATTAACTTATATTTTTATCTTAACATATATTATGTTTTTTCACTCTTCTTTATTTTATTATTATTATTTTTATTATTTTAAATGTTCATACTACAAATATTAGTACATAATATTTACACTACAAAGTGTAAATGAGTGTCAAGTGCTCATGGATGTTTTCAATCTTGTAATTAATTTATTCTGGTTTATCACATTACCACCCTGACATTTCAAAGGCACAAAGAACATACTATAAACAAAAATGGTGCAAAATTTCACTAAAAGTGGTATATTGGCTGGTAAACAAGTGAAACTACTTTAACTGTTATATAGCACCTTTTTGTCTTCACTGTAAAAAAACAATTTGTTGAGTCAACTTAAAATAATTTGTTACCAGGCTAATATTTTAAGTTCAGTCAACTCAAATGTTTAGTCAACTTAAAATGCTGTGTTTTACTAAGTGACAACTTAGATATTTGAGTTGACTAAACTAAAAAATGGTTTGTTAAACTTAACAGCTGTGTTTGTTACTTGGTTGTCTTAAAATTTTAATTTGAATCAACTCAAATATCTAAGTTGTTACTTAATGCAGCTTAACATTTCAACTTGAATAAACATTTAAGTTGACTGAACATAAAATTTTCAGGTAGCAGGGTTGCAAATTATTTTGTTGACTCAACAAATTATGTTTTTTTTTTTGTTTGTTTGTTTGTTTGTTTGTTTTTTACAGTGTTGGGGCAAAAAGGTTGAGAATCAAGTTATCTTTACAAAACACACTGTATTTTAATGTTGTTTTCTAAAGGAGAAGTTCACTTCAACAAAACAAAAATGTACAGATAATTTACTCACCCCCTTGTCATCCAAGACGTTAATGTCTTTCTTCAGTCGTAAAGAAAGTATGTTTTTTTTTTTTGTTTTTGTTTTTTTTTGAGGAAAACAATTCAGGATTTCTCTCCATATAGTGGACTTCTATGGTGCCTTGCAAGTTTGAACTTCCAAAATGCAGTTTAAATGCAGCTTCAAAGGGCTCTAAACGACCCCAGTCGATGAAGAAGGGTCTTATTTTCTAAAAAAAAAAAAAATGACAATTTATATACTTTTTAAACTCAAATGCGTTTATTCTGTGTATTCCGGTTCAAGACAGTTAGGGTAGGTTGAAAAACTCCCAACTCATTTTCTCTAACTTCAAAATCATTCTACAATGCTGCAGAAGTGCAAAAAAGATCAAAGCAAAAAAAAAAAAAAAAACACAAGATAAAACAGAGATTTTGAAGTTGAGATGGAGATGTTTTTCAACATACCCTAACCGTCTTGAACCAGAATACAAAGAGTACACACATTTGAGGTTAAAAAGTATATAAATTGTCAATTTTTTTGAAAATAACCAATCGTTTCACTAGATAAGACCCTTCTTCCTCGGCTGGGATTGTTTAGAACCCTTTGAAGCTGCATTTAAACTGCATTTTGGAAGTTCAAACTTGCGAGGCATCATAAAAGTCCATTATATGGAGAGAACAACTTCTAGACAAGACAAGAATCTGAGGTTTAAAAGTATATCAATTGTAATAATAAAAATAACGATTGTTTCTCTTCTTCCTCGGCTGAGATTGTTTAAAGCCCTCTGAAGCTGCATTTAAACTGCAGTTTTGGAAGTCCACTATATGGAGAGAAATCCTGAAATGTTTTCCTCAAAAAAACAATTTCTTTACGACTGAAGAAAAAAAAGACATGAACATCTCGGGTGGCAAGGGGGTGAGTAAATTATCTGTACATTTTTGTTCTGGAAGTGAACAACTTCTAGACAAGACAAGAATTTGAGGTTTAAAAGTATATCAATTGTAATAATAAAAATAACGATTGTTTCGCTAGATGACTCTTCTTCCTCGGCTGAGATTGTTTAAAGCCCTCTGAAGCTGCATTTAAACTGCAGTTTTGGAAGTCCACTATATGGAGAGAAATCCTGAAATGTTTTTCTAAAAAAACTATTTCTTTACAACTTAAGAAAGAAAGACATGACCAACTTGGATGACAGGTGGGTGAGTAAATTATCTGTAAATGTTTGTTCTGGAAGTGAACTTCCTCTTTAATCTTTTCCCCAACTAGACTAAGAGACAGTTAGAAAACCTTTAAGGAATGGTATAGCCACCCCAAAGAACGACTTAAGAACCTATTTTGTGTATGTGTAAGCTTGTTTGTGCATGTAAAGAAGTCATTTACCAAAAGGAAAGAAAATGGCATTATTATTTTCACTTCCACATATGATTTGGAGGACATACAAACGCTGCAGAGTTGTTGTAAGTTAACACAGTTCTCCTATAGCGATGCACCTGCCGTTAAGGTGCAAAAAGATGCAGAATAAAACCTTGTCCTGACAGACTGATCCAGATATAATGTAAAATATCTCTCATTCCGGACTCTTCTAGCGGCAGACTCACACACACAGGTGTCCCTGCTGCATAATTCATGTGACTTTCACTCTCACACTGGCCTGGTTTCCTGTGAAGGCTGAGCCGCAGAAATTACTCCAGTGTTTCTGATTGCAGAGAGAGCAGACAGAAGGTCTAGGGTTCATTTGTGTTCTGTGGGAGACTAGACAAAAGAACGCCATTTATTTTCTCTCTCTATTCTTCTCTTTAGTAGGCTGGCATTTAATGTCGTTTCTCCAGGAAAGTTTTGAAGAAAAAGTACCTGTGTGATTTGAAAGTATAAAGAGAAGCAGTGTTATATAACAGCTTAACAGAGAAAAAACTGTTTCCTCTACAATAAGGCATAAGTGTAACCTCAATCCATTATTTTAAAGTTCAGATTCATGGTGCTGGTAAACATTTTATTTTATTCATTTTATATGCAATAAAGCCAGCCTCATGTAAATAACTTTAAGTATATTAAAACTTTTATATTAATATTAATTTTTCCTTATCCAGTGAATGCAATTTCTTTGTTAATTGTGAAAATAATGATGCAAATTAATCATTTGTGCCCCAGAAAAGACCTAACCAATTGATTTCAACCATTTAATTGCTAGCTCCCTTGTTACAAAATAAGAAAATTCTTTACAATGAAACAAAAGTCTTGCTTTCTATCTAGTGACAAGATGAACATTTGATGTTAAAAAGTATATAAATTTGTTCCAAAAATAACCAATCGTTTCGCTAGACCATTCATCACCTGCATTTTGGAAGTTCAAACTTGGGGGCACCATATAGAAGTCCATTATATGGAGAGAAACCCTGAAATGTTTTCCTCAAAAAACAATTTCTTTACGACTGAGGAAAGAAAGACATGAACATCTTGGATGACAAGGGGGTGAATACATTTATCTGTCAATTTTTGTTCTGAAAGTGAACTAATCTTTTAAATCAAAATACATTTACTTGAGAAGCAAAATTATGTTTTCTAAAAAAGTGAGGTTTTGAGTTTTGCTTAAAACAAAATATCTGCCAGTGGAGTAAAAACTATTTAGTTACAGCCATAAACTCACTTAATTTTTTGGAAGACAAGACTTAATATCTCAAGTCATGTTGCTTCTCAAGTAAATGTACCCTGATTTAAAAATGTGTGCATATATTTTTACTGGAGACTAAATACTAAGTAGGAAGTATTGTATATTGTAACTAAGCCCAATGCATTCTTACGTTATAATTATACGCTATATTGCCAAAAGTATTGGGACACCCCCTTCTAATGAACAGGTTTGACTACTTTAGTCATTTCCATGAGTACTAATCTTATTGTTTAAGCATATAATGATATTCTAGGGAATTCTGTCCTTCTAATTTTATAGCAAAAGTTTGGACAGGACCCTTTTTTATTCTAACATGACAATGCCTCTGTGTATAAGGCAAGGTTCATAGAGAAATGTTTGATTCAGTCAGTGTGAAAGAACTTGACTGGTCTGCATAAAGCCAAGTTCTAATCCCAGCTGAACACCTCTGATGTGACTTTAAATGCAGATCTTGAGCCAAAAACTCATCACCAAAAACCACTGACTTGTGCATACACTATATGGACAAAAGTATTGAGACACCCGCTTCTTTAGAATAGAAAAAGGCACTTCCAAAACTGTAGCAACAAAGATGTAAGCATAATTAATGTATTTAAAAATTGTATTTCCATCTCTGTTCCAGTTTTGGAAGTGTTTAAATGACTGTACCCATACGCACAAGTCACTGGTGTTTGGTCTGAGTTTTTGACTCAAGGTCTGCATTTAAAGTCACACCAGAGGTGTTCAGCTGGGATTAGAACTTGGCTTATGCAGACCAGTCAAGTTCTTCCACACTGACTGAATCAAACATTTATCTATGAACCTTGCATTATACACAGAGGCATTGTCATGTTAGAATAAAAAAGGGTCCAAACTTGCTATAAAATTAGAAGGACACAATTCCCTAGAATATCATTATATGATTAAACATTAAGATTAGTACTCATGGAAATTACTAAAGTAGTCAAATGTGTTCATTAGAAGGGGGTGTCCCAATACTTTTGGCAATATAGTGTACTTTATTAAAGATGTAATTCTGCTTAACACAGACCATTTCTTGGCTTTTACAGTGACTTTAAATCTGACGTTCAAACTGATATGAGTCAGAAAAAATCTAATGAAACTTTCTGTACTGATTGCAGACTCCTTCCTTTCTTTCAAAAAATAATAAACTGAGGGAGTATTTTTAATTGGCAGTGTGTTAAATTCACAGAATTAGCCAAAAATAGACATCATCCCTTTTTTTCTGAGAATTCCCAGCAAAGAAAATTTGTAATATATACAGATTATACTGTGATATAAAATGACTCATTATGACTCCTACATGCTAATTTTCCAGGTCTCGTTCTCACTAAGTTAGTTAGTCTCTGACCCTCCAGGCAAAAACCACCCCAGTCAGAGAACTAAGAATCCCGTCCTCCATCTCTCACGCAACAAGCTTCTTCAAACTGGTTTCTGCACTTCCCAGCCAATTGTTTGTGACAGTATATCATAACCTCAGATGTATTCCGTAATTTCAGTAATAGCGTCGCATCAGTGAGTCTGTTGATAGTCTTTTGATCATCAGAAACAAAGTCTCTGAAGAGCATTAATGAGGCGCTGTGTCGGGCGTGTTAGCGTTTCCCCATTAGATACTGTGCTTATTATTCCATATTCTGCATTATATTTACACAATAGCCTTCACAAAACACCTGATGCAGTGATGTTTTATATTTATTAGTTCAGATAAAAAGCCTTCCTTTAGGAATTAAGCTGGAATGGATGCTCCCTGCTCTCATTTCCATAATCTAATAGTGTTTATGAGGGAGAGTGTTTATGTTGCTGTCTGAATAGAAATGATGCCAGCAGACAAAAAAAAAAACCCAAAAAAACGAGTGCACGAGAGAGAAAGAGAGGAGGAAGGAGGAAGAGAAAGAGAAAGAGAAAGAGAAAGAGAAAGAGAAAGAGAAAGAGAGAGTGTTTAACATCCTCCTCAAGCCCCAATGCTAGTCTCAGTAGACGTTCAAAAATATACACACATACTTAAACACACGCACACAGGCGTGCATTCATAATTTAGTAGCCGTGTCTCACTGGGGTTCCCATATGAAATATTATTTCCTTCATTAATGGAGTTTAGAAGGGGACAGAGTGCAGTTGCTTCTCTCAGCAACAGAATGTAATTGTGTGTCTCTCATCTGAACTGCGAGTCAGAACCCCTGAACACTCCGGCTAAACAAGAAATGCACACATAATGAAATATTCATCAAAACAATTGAGTGCAATAATTGTATTGACAGTTGGGTTGGCTTTGTGGTCACCTGTGTGTGTGTGTGTGTGTGGGGTTTTGCTTCAGGGTGCGTGTGTGTATGTATGTGCATTTGTAAGTGCATATGTAGGAGTGCTACTTGAGGTCTCTGCAATAAAACAGATTGTGAAGGTCTGGTGGAAAAAAGAAATCACAATATATATAACTGATTTTTGGAATGATTTGAGACTACCATGAGCTCTGACGTTGATAGGCAATGGTGCATGGTGTTTATATCAACTCATTTTATTTTCTATATCAACATCATTTTTTAAAATAGGTCTAGTTCCAAAAATACTACCATTACTGACAGTTATCAAGTGAAATCCACCAATCAGAGAACACTCTGTCACCATGGAAATTGCAAGCAGGTTTTGGATGAATTTTTGGCAGGCTAAAGTACGCCAGAGACCTGATTAATGTTACTGTAGTTAAAACAATAACATTGTGAAATGTTATTACAATATACAATAATGATTTCTATTTTAATGCATTTTAAAATATAATTTATTCCTGTGATGCAAAGCTGATTTTTTTTTTTTAATCAGCCATTACTCCATTCTTCAGTGACATGTGATCCTTTAGAAATAATTCTAATATGCTGATTTATTATTAGAATTATCTATGTTGGCAGCAGTTTGAGGATTATTTGATGAATAAAAAGTTCAAAAGAACTGCATTTATTCAAAATAGAAATCTTTTCTAACAATATAAGTATTTACTATCATAATTTAACACATCCCTGCTAAATAAAAGTACTAATTTATTTCAAAGAGAGAAAGAAAAAGAAAATGTACTGACCCAAAACTTTGAACAAGGTGTTTATTGTTGCAGAAGTTTTCTATTTTGAATAAATGCTGTTCTTTTTAACGTTTTATTTATCAAAGAATCCTGAAAAAAAATATAACAGGTTCCAAAAAAACCAAATACTAAGCAGCACAACTGTTTCCAACACTGATAATAAATCAGCATATTAGAATGATTACTGAAGACTGGAGTAATGATGCTAAAAAATCAGCTTTGATCACAGAAATAAATTAGATTTGAATGTATATTAAAATGGAAAAACATTATTTTACATCGTAATAGTATTTGACAATATTTTTTTTCTATATTTTTGAACAAATAAACTTAGCCTTGATGAGCATAAGAAACATTACAAGTCTATATCATCAATCTATATTTAGCATTTCCACAATTTTAAATCAATTAACATAGAAAAGTGTATAATATTTTATAAAATTACTGTTTTACTGTATTTTGATGATTTGTTTTACTATATTATTACTGATATTTTTTTTTGGAACCTGTGATACTTTTTTTAGGATTCTTTGATGAAAAAAAAAAAAAAAGAACAGCATTTATTCAAAATATAAATCTTTTCTAACAAAATCTTTTTTTTTTTTTTTTTTTTTTTTGTCACTTTAACACATCCTTGCTGAATAAAAGTATTAATTTCTTTCAAAGACAGAGAAAGATTAAATGTTAAGACCCCAAACTTTGAACAGGGTAATTGTTACAGTTTTTTTTTTTTTTTTTTTTTATAAATATATATAGGGATTGAAATTAACTTTTTTACTCACCAGCCCATTTGGCTACTAAATTTTTTAGTTACCAGCAATTCATAATTTCTACTAGCCAAAAACAAACAAACAAAAACACAGAAATAAACCAACAGCTTGAGGCTGTCTACACTGGACGAAATTTTTACATGTAATCAGTCAATTATAATAATAATACATTTAGGGTGTTACTAAACAAATTAAATCACTATCAACAAAATTCATCTTTGCAGAAGTTGCATATGAAGTGGCATTTAGATGTATTTACACATGTTAATGCAGTTTAGGGGGACATGGAATGCTTTAACCTGCAGTTATAAATGCATAAATAATATGCATTTTGATATTTTAAAACACTGAATACTGATATTTGAAATTATTAAAAAAATGGAAAAATACTAGGTGGCAGTAAGTCACTCTTAAGTGAGTCTTTGCAATTGATCCGAGTCATTTTAACGACTGATTCATCCAGGGACGAAACACCGTTATTTGTTGCCCAGAGACGCAGAACAATGCTGTGGCTGTTTGGATTGATTTTTGTTGGCGAAATAAAGCAAAAACAACCAATAAAAGTCTCTTGATATTAACTTTTTAACGTTTTTAAACTGCTATATGAAATCAATATCACATTTGTAACCATGCAGATTTTTAAGAAAAAAAAAAAAAAAATGGCACTCTTCGTGTGATATTGATTAAATATATGAAATTATATAAATATATACATTTTCTGCCCCCTTACCTTGAATTATGTGATCATTCTTAATGCATATTAACAGACTCAATCATGCAGTGAAATTACGCATATTCTTAGTCTAACCACACTTCATTTGTGAATGCCTGCACTCCTTATGTTTTATTCGGTTTTTGCAATATACTCCATAATGTCATGATGTCTCATCAGTTACGTATTTGCACTAAACCTGCACAGATTTGGCTTGCATGAACTTCCCTAAGAAATTAATGAGTGAACATAACTTACGAAAAGTCACCCGCCGGCTAGTGATTTGACAGCGTCACCCGCCACAGCTGATTTTTACCCGCATTTGGCGGGTGTTAATTTCAAACATATGAAGAGTTCAGATGCAAAAGCCTCTAAATCCATCTGACATCTTTCTTTAAAAAAATGCATTTTTATCATGCTCCGATGTATAGGTTTCTGTGTAAGTACTGGTACTTCTGATCGGGCTGAGGCTGGGATTTTAGCGAGTTTGTAGTAAAATGAATTAATAATTAATAAATTAATAGAAATCTATATTCAGCTTTTCCATTGCAGAAATAAATATTTTAAATGAATTAAAATAGAAAAGCAAAGTGTATAATATTTTATAATATTACTGGTTTACTGTATGTATATATATATATATATATATATATAATACATTGAAATGTGTAAAATTATAGTGTATTATAAAATAAAATATTATAGACTTTAAAATACCTCTTTATTATTTATTTTTTTTTTTCTGTAATGGAAAAGCATTTTCCAAATTTTAGCATTATTACTCCAGTCTTCAGTGCCACATTATCCTTCAGGAATCATTCGAATATGCTGATTCACTGTTTAAGAAACATTGCTTTCTATTATTATTACATTTTTAATGAAGTATGAAAAACAGAATTTAACAGAAAGTTTGAAGTTAGACATCTTTCATAACTTTAATAAATGTCTCTACAGTCCTTTTTGATTAAATTCAATGTCCATGCTGAATAAAAGTATCATGTTTTCTTTAAAACAAAAAATACTGACCCCAAAGTTTTAAACCTGTTAGTATACACATTGTTATATATATATATATATATATATATAGATAGATAGATAGATAGATAGATAGATAGATAAAATTAAAAAAAAAAAAGATTCATATGCAGTTTTATTATTTTTGTATTTTTTATTGCTTTTCCCGTTATAACTGGCCAGTAAATTACCACGTAGCAACAGTTTTATCACTACAGCCGGCAGACACTGACTGACAAACACTATTACCGCTCTCATTGAAAGCATATATACTTCACTCTTAAAGAAAGATTGCCAACTGAGACTGACAAAAGAAGCTAATTGTCACTTATTGATCCACGTCTACAACGAAGCTCTTAAAACGCTTGACAGTAGTACAGCATAAAGCATGTTTCCATCTCTCACGCTTGTCTTTTCAGACCAATAATCGAGACTATGTCTCCTTAGAAAATCTGTAGATGTCAATGTCTGTGGCCTCGGTTTACTGTGAAGATGCAGCTTCATGCATTATTTGCGTGTTCTTTGGGGAGATTTCTCTCCAACAGCATTTGTAAAGCTCTTGTTAACGGCACACATCACCTTGGCGCTAATGTCCTCAAGGAGTTATTAGTCTTGTTTAAAATAACACAAGTTTAAATAATTCATAATTCAGGCTCATTTAGCTGAAACAGGGTGGGTGTGCGAACAAGGGGGACAGGTCTTGCATTATAAAGACTATTAATACTCCATAAGGCACATAAGCAGCTCGGCCCATTTATCCGTCACGTCATAATGAAGGACTAACACCTGGGAGCTTCCATGAAACAGGCTGATATCAGATGACTATATTAGTGTAAGTGTTGCACTGAGGTGTCAGTGTGTGTGTGTGTGTGTGTGTGTGTGTTTGTGCATTTAGGCGATACTCATCAGACTGAGTTACTCCCAAATTCCCAGAAGAATAACCTGCCCAAATTGCTTCTTTCTCTCTTTTTTCCACTCTGCCACCTAAACAGATGTTGACACTCTCTATCCATCTAAGAGTCATGGACAATGCCCTGTGGAGGAGTGACTGGGGAATTGTGGCTGATGCACATATTGCGCCGCTCACGGTCGCTGTAGGCACAGTTTGAAGTCAATATCCATCATTTGAATTGCAAATTGGTACATACACCGATATCACCTCACCGTTTGCAGAGGATGAATGCGAGGACAAGGTCATGGTTATGGGATCAGAGACCCTGACTAGGTCCTTGTCACTGGGAGACATTGGCTGTTATTGTAATTAAAACTCTAATGGATAAATTTACTCAACAGTTGCGTGCCGTATTGAGCGTAAGAACTTACTTATTCTTATTCACTAACCACCCACAATAGAACTAATAGAATTTGAGATTTTTTATTAATGTCATTCCAAATCTGTATGCTGCAATTTTCTGAATTTTAAATCATTTTTTTTAAGCATTTTTTTTTTTTCATATGCTGCTGGTCAAAGTATTTATTTAAATAAAAATACTGTAAAAACTGTGATATTTAGAAGAAACCTGCTTATTTACTAACCACCAACAATACAACTTACAGGATTTATTTTATTTTACTTTTTTTATTTTATATATGACAATATATTTTAAAATCAGCTTTGCCATAACAGGAATTGATAGCATTTTGAACTATATTAAGATTAAGATATTTTTGTTATGAATTATTCCAAATATGTACACTGACACTTATAATAAAATAACACCAGAAATAAAATAAAATAAAATAAAAAACTTATAGGATTTATTTAATTATTATTATTTTTTTTTTAATAACGGAGTTCTTTATTGTTTTAAAAGAAGTCTCTTATGCTTAGAAAAAAAGCTGAACTAATTTTATTAAAATTACAGTAAAAACAGTAATATTTTTGAAGAACCTGTCTATTTACTAACCGCCAACAATACAACAATACCATATATACACAATACAATACCAGGATATTTGTTTATTTATTTATTTATTTATTCTAAACGTAAATGTAAGCTGTTATTTTCGCTGTGAAAAAAAAAATAATAATAAAAAAATAAAATAATAATAATAGAATTTAAAAAATATATATATTTAATACATGCAAATGTTTGAATAATTATAATTTTTTAAATATTTGTACAATTTATTTACTTATTTATTGTATCATTTTTAAAAGAGCTCATCAAAGCCTTTTAACAAAAAAATTGCCATCAGAATGAAAGAAGAATTTTCTTGCAGATTTTTAATATGCTGCCAGTCAAAATTTTGAAGTTTTTTATTTATTTATTTTTTAATACACTACCAGTCGAACATTTGAATAATTACGAGTTATTTTAATTTTTTTTTTTTTTTTTAGTTTAAAAAAACAAATATATATATATATATATATATATATATTTATATACATATGTGTATATATATATATATATATATATATATATATATAATAAAAACCAAAATAGTGTGAAATATTATTACAATATATTTTTATAAATTTTATTTAATAATGATTTATTGATTTATATATTATACATGAATTATTTTAAACTTTTGACTGGCAGTGTCATTGACATTTATAGCAACCTAGCAAGAAAGAATGAAAATAAAATAAAATAAAATAAAATAAAATAAAATGAAATAAAGCAGTTCAGTTCTGTGTGATGAGTACACTGTAATTGGATTGTAATTCTGATTGTGAAAGTGGTTATTTATTATTAAATAAAATCACAAAACATCACAGACAGTATGTGCAAATCAATGGGACTGGAAACAGCAATTCATTCTTAAAATCTATGTTTTTTACAAATTAGATACCAAATGCTTTTTGCTTTCTTTTACTTTTATATTCATTTATTTTTGGGGGGATTTAACTATGATGACAAGATCGAATTATGTTTCTTAAACTTCTTACGATTTGTACACTTGTCTGAAAGCGAGTTTGCTGTCATGCACTCGACAGACGCTATTTGCAGAAGATTAAGCACATATACCTTTCATCCGAACCGCCCACCTGCTTCTGACTAAAGCTCATCTTATAGAATAAATCTATTCCTTGATGGCCCCCCACACACAAGGAAGAAAAACACTTTCTTGCACTCTTAATTAGTGAGAGTGGAACGCATTTGTTTGGATCACTTTTCATTATGTCACTCATCTGAAGACATTTAGAAATGATCTAATGCCAGAGTATAGCAATGGAAATCTAATTACAATCGTGCGCCTGTGGAGTGCATCCAGTTTGTCAATGTGCATCTGTATAAATCATTTATTTTGAGTTGGATGTCATCCAGCTCCTTGTCAAATCAAATCTCATGATAATCAAGATAATCACAATAATTAAATCTGGTAAAATGCGATGCAAGAAGCCTAAATTTAAACAGCAACTTTTCTCTGAGGAGCCAAAGCCTTTTAAAAGACTACAATTGGGATAAAATGTAAAATTTTATAGCATCTCTTGAGCTTGCTTGTGTTCTCATTGAGATTCTGATGCATGAATGCTAAAGGCAAAATACAGGTGAAAAGTCACATGAGCCTCCATCTTATTGTGATTGGCTGAATGTTCTCAACCCCACCAATTTTGCTTTAAAATGGTGTAAACGGATGGACTAATTACAAATTAAATAGCACACCCACTCAAAAACCACCACTTTCGTTCATGCTCAAATCAGAATGAACTTGAAATTACTTGAATCTGCAAGCGAGCCAGTATTTAGCGAGCTCCCAGCTTGATTAAATTCAAGGTGACCCTTCATGTCGGCAGTCATCATTACACTTCCAGAGTTTGCCAAGGATTTGTTGACTAATGGTTCAAAAAGAAGGTAATTATATTAATAATATCGTTCAAGCATCAGTTATTACAATGACAAATAGACACTACATGAAAATAAGCTTGTTATTGTTGTAGCTATTATGTTTCAAGCAAAGCAAAGTTGTAGAAAAATGCATGAACCTAATACGACTTAATGAGTGATTTAAAGAAAGAAAGAATAAGAAAGAAAGAAAGAAAGAAAGAAAGAAAGAGAAAAAGAGAGTTGTGCAGAGTAGCTGCAGTACAGTGGCCTTAGGCTGGTTACTGCTACATGAATACTGATTGGTTTCATTGCAATATGTGAACTGTTACAGTGAATTTCCTTCAATGTGAAAGCTCTGCTCTGGATTGCGAAACCACACACATACATTCATAAACCTCGTACAACTGGTTTTACACCTTAAAATGTGGCTCCAAGTAATTTTCTGTAACTAAAATGCACACAGACCTCATTACCATCATTTACACTGCCTTAGATCTGCAAATACTGGCACACACACACCATCATCCAATGCAAACTAATATCCTTTTCATGCTTTCTCTCACACCTCAAGCACAGAAAGTTTCTTACCTTACATTGCACAGACTGCAGAACTAGTGTGCTATACTGTCTGCACACAAACTACAGAGACCAAGTCTATGGCTTTACTATAGTAGATTCCAGGACTTTGGTGTCCTATGACTTTTTTGAAGCCTTAGAGGCATTACAATTTATATATTTTGTAACCACAAATGACTTCATGCATTACTTAATCATGTTTGAAAGGTCACACGCGGTTAGTTCTTTGTCTGTGTACTCCAGTTCAAAAAGGTAGGGTACAGGGCGAAAAACTCTCATTTTTTTCCAACTTCAAAATCGTCCAACATCATTGTTTTACCTAAAGAGCAGCTGATTTTCTTTGCACACTCGTTTTGTAAACAATGGGTTAGTACTTCCACCTATGTTACGTGTGACCTGTCCGAATGACTATGTAATGCGTGAAGTCGAGCTAGTGCAAGACAAGCATTTGTGGTAAAAAAAAAAAAAATATATATATATATATATATATATAGATTTTTGTTTTGTTTAGTTTAGAAAATGACTAATCGTTTTGCTAGATAAGACCCTTAGTCCCTTTGAAGCTGCACTGAAACCACAATTTGGACCTTTAACCTTTTTTCTTCTTATTGAAGTCCACTATATGGAGAAAAACCCTGTAATGTTTCCTCATAAACCTTAATTTCTAAAAAAAAACAAAAAAAAAAAACTTAAGTTTAAGAAAGACATGAACATCTTGGATGACATGGGGGTGAGTAAATTATCAGGAAATTTTTATTCTGAAAGTAAACTAATCCTTTAAAGGTAGAGCAGCAAGCTCATTGACTGCAGATGCACATTGACAGCTTGTGCTGAGTAGTTAAATAAAACCTGCTTTTTTTTATTTTCCAACTTCTCCAGAGTTTTTGAATCCATTCAGCCGATCTCCGGGTCTGCCGTTAACACTTTTAGCATAGCTTAGCATAAATAATTGAATCAGATTAGACCATTAGCATATTGTTCAAAAATGACCAAAGATTTTCGATATTTTTCCTATTTAAAATGTAACTCTTCTGTAGTTACATCGTGTACTAAGACCGACAGAAAATGAAAAGTTGCATTGTTTCAAGCTGGTATGGATAGGAACTATACTCTCATTCTGACGTAATAATCAAGGAACTTTGCAATGATATTATGCAACACCTGAATATAGTCCCCAGCTATTTTATTATTACTATTATAGTGGCTTAGTGCTGGTCACGTTGGAAGTTACCTAGCTGGGGACTATTTTCAGGTGCTGTGAATATCATTGCGCCTGCTGCACCTATGGTACGGCAGCAAAGTTCCCTGATAATTACACCGGAATTAGAGTATAATTCCTATCCATATCAGCCTGGAAAATCTTAACTTTTCATTTTCTGTCTGTACACAGTGTTACTACAGTAGACTCAAGTTTTAAATGGGAAAAATATCGAACATATTTGGTCATTTTTTGAACAAGATGCTAATGGTCTAATCAGATTCAATTATTTATGCTAAGCTATGCTGAAAGTGAATGGATTCAAAAACGGTAAAACTCATCTGTTTAACTCTAGCGGAGTTGGAAAATGAGCCTATTTTCAAAAAAAGTGGAGCGCTCCTTTAAAGGGATCCTATTATGCTCTTTTGCAAAGTCTTGATTTTGTTTTGGCGGTGTACTAGAACATGTTCTCATGCTTGGTGGTTCGAAAAACGCATTATTTTTCACATCATTTACATTACTACAACAGCTTTCTCCCCAGTCTGGCACAAATGGCTCAATTAGTTCCAGGTTTGAGGAAGGCACGAAAAACGAAGTGTGTTGTGATTGGGTAGCTTTCCCTCTGTGTTGTGATTGGCAAACAGTTTAGATGGTGTTTCAGTAATGTCACAACCTATGCCGAAGCATCAAGCTCTAACTTGGTTCTAGTTAAGGAAAGAAGGTATAGTTGATGCCACAGGAGTGTTGGGTCCTATCGTCAGCCTGCCAGATTGCCAATACATGATATTATCGTGCAAATTTATTAAATTATTTACATACTTTCATTGCCTGAAACCAGCTCAAGCATAAGGCTAAAAAAGATAATGTTTTTAATGACTTAATTTGTATTTAACATGACAACAATTGAATAAAGACACTGTAAGTTACTAATTATAATGCATTTTCATAGTTATTCAAAAAGCAGCTACAGAAAACGACTAAAAAAACATTTATGCATAGCATATGCATATTTAAAAAATACTAGTGTTATAAGTGAAGCTATCTACACTGTATGATGAACACATTGCACACATCTGCGGCACATTATGGCTCTGATGCGGCCACCGGATCCGATCGCGGCTACTCTAGTCAATGCTTGTGTTTATATCAGCCTCACCTTGGCATGTGTTTTGCCCCCCATACTGCACATGTCTGCGGCGTGCGGCTCTGACACGGCCACCGGAGGAGATTGTGATCACTGTTGTCAATGCTTAAAGTGCTGCGGCTCGTTGAAGCGTCCTAAAAGCAGCTCTCCTTGCTGCATCGCAGCCATTCGAATTTCAGTAGGCGGGATTTATTTGAACATATTCTAATGGACTGTGTTATGACATCATAACATCCGGAAAACAAAGCTTGTAGTCCACATGAACCATTCATTGTAGTTCGTGAAAAGGGATTTTTTTAAAAAACGAAATATCTCCCTGTGGAGTGGATTTTGAGATTTGTAACTTTGTAGATCTTTTTTATGCACAAACCTACACACCACACACTGAATAAAATTCAAAAAGTGAAAAAGCATTTAATACTGTGAATATCATTAGTTTGCCTTAATGACATATCAGCCTGCGCCATCTAGAGTTTCATGACAGAACTTGGCAAGTATTTAATGTTTATCTACTGTCTAAAACTAAATTACATAAATCAGCGTTCATTCTTTCATACATTGTAGCCTGTCTAAGTAAAGACTGAACTATGATTTTGGTTAAAGTTGGACATTTTCTAAAGGTGAAGTGCTAATTTTTTCTTAGCATTTCTTGGGGAAATAAATAAATAAATAAAACTTCTTTAAGAGATTCAGGTCCTATTTTGCACTCTATTTGTGGAAAGCGTCTGGTACATTATAAGTACACTGGGACCAAATGTCAGAGCGTATGGGGGTCACACAGCCAGACAATTTTATGCAGATCTTCACAGACCTGCTGCTCTTTTTAAAGAAATGCTGTGTACCGTATATCTCTCAGAATCTCCAACAGATTTGGATCACTAAAACAAAGCCTTCAAAAACCCACAGCGTGTCAAGGAAAACATTTATCGACAAGTGGTGCGAAGCATTATGCCAAGGCACATTTAAAGTACACATAAAGAAAACAACAAAGTGAAAGGGTTATGCACTTTGGGAGAACTGCATGCAGTATCTGCTGTTGAAATGGTCATCGCCTGAGGAGCTCTGTATAGATAGTCAGAATGCAGACCTTCTTTGGACACAAGAGGGGGAGAGGGGTTGCAAAGGTCAAATATATCTGACATGGAGCTGCACAGTTGAGGCTAAAATACAAGCCAGCATGGAGACATCCAATACACCGGACAGTTTCTGGATAGAAATAGGGTTGGGCCGATAGACTATGCCATCGTCCACTGCCGATGGCTGATAGACATCACCATGTTGAGGCGGCATCCTGATCGCCCCTGCCTTCCCACCCCGCAATCCGCCGCATCCCAATACAGTGTGCGGAAAGAAAATGACGTGTTCTACGGAATACCTTAAGGGAATAAATATGAGATTGGAGGAAAATATATATTTCAGTACTTTCTCTCGCAGTTATATCGTTAGGTATTACACTGTATAGAAATTGCAGGTATCAGGGAGCCGCTATTAATATTCAGGGCATTGAAATTTTTGAATGCACGATACTTTAACTTTCGATATTTGCAAATCACATGTGCTCTGTGTATAGTCCCGGCGCCAGGACACGCGACTCATTCTATATGAATAAAATACGTCGTCAAATTTTAATTGAAAGGATTATTGCCGCTTTCTTTACACACATGCATTTAACAAACTCACAAACGTGCATTTAACACATTTTCTTTTTGTTAGTAATTAATTTAAATTACTAAAACATTATTTTTATGTGGTTAAAAATACTAAATAGGCTAAAAGCACTGAGCGCGTCCGACTCAGCGCCAGACAAGGTGCAAAAGCACGTTTAAATTTAGCAGTGAAAGTTTAAATACGTTGGTTAAAATAGATGAGTTTTGGGGGGTTAGAGTGGGTCAAATTGAATCTGAGGTGGCACAAATCAGATCGAATTTGATGAATCACATTCGGTATAGTTTTTTGCGTTTAAAATCGTATTCCGGGGTGAAGGGGTCGGTCCTTCAGGGGTCGGTTTACTATGTTTATGTGGTAAGGGAAACTGTATGTTGAGACACCTTAAATTGTTAATTAAAACAAGTTTGATCTGTGATATTTGCTTTGCACATGCGTATTAGCATCTTCTTTGTTTGTGGGAAATTTGAAGTACATGCGTTTCTCTAGCCCGAAGATATTGGCAAAAGTTTTTTTTTTTTTTTTTTTTTTAAGGTACGTTTTGTTCCTTCGACATTAAAGCTGCAATCCGTAACTTTTTTTGGGTTAAAATAAATAAATAAATAAATCTGAGCAAGTGCATAACCAGCCAGTGTTCAAAACTATCGCCTTACTTTAGCCCGATTCACAACGGTTAGTTTATAATAACGTTTTTTAAATTGAGTGGTACGGGTAGGTTTTCGCGGGAAATTCAAGCACTGCGTCATTACGTCAGGTCTGTTAACATAAAGAAGGCCTCCTGGCTAGTAACATAATCGCATTTGAGAATGCTGCAGGTGCCGGATATAGCCTTCTCACAGCGGCTGAAACTTATTTTTTTGGTTGCGGATTGTAATCCAAAAAGTTTATGTGTTTATGAAACGCAGTTGACTGAAATTAGATCACTCCAGTTTTAAATATGCATCTGTTTGCAGATAGCCTACATGGGATTACACAAGTTTTGTATTTTAAAGAGAACATCATTCAGGACGAATGATTTGCTTTTTTGGCTAAAAGGATTTCTTGATATGAAATTTGAATTTTATGTCAATCAGAGATTAGACTGTACAGAAACAGAAACACTAATACACAATACATAGGTAGTTACGCAATGCTGATGTTGTTAACATTTTGAGAACAGTATGACAGTAATAATATCTTGCTAGTTTGATGTGATATGAGATAACCAATCGTTAGATTTAAACACCTGTGGCGTTTTTCCTCAGTTGGTCAGAACAAAAGTTTTAGACTTGCTACTTACTCTTAGATGACAATATCCAGTGAAAATTCTTATTTGGGCCATATATTTGAATCTGTTAATCTGTGATTCCTAAGTACAGTGAAAATCCACAAAGGTGCAGTGACTGACAGCTACCAAAACATTAGATTCATCCACGCTGGAGTATACATGTGCCGGTATTCGGTAATACGATATATCACGATAATGAATATGCACGGTATTATTATTGTGGGCATTTCAAAATACCGAAAATAATTATTTATTAAAAGTTATTCCGAATTTTGAAAGCATTTTAAGCATACTTTTCCCATTAACTGGTTAAATGCACAACACACTTGTAAACTGCGTCGAAGATGCGTGATGTAAACAGAAGCACATGGTAGAACGCCTAAGGGACGCTCCGGATTAAAGTGAAAGTGTCATTCACTCTCTGACAGCAGATGGCGCTAAACCGCAAATGCAACGTTAACCCAGAAACAAAGCAGCTGCGCTACTTTCTAAAACGTATTTAAATGATTTATTTAGCCATTTAGATTTTTGTATTTGCAGTGGTGTTTATCACAACACCAAATACTTAAATATTCAGACTCCATAGGCTATTTATTTTAACACTTTTTACATTTTAATCTGGACTACAACATGCCCTAGATATTGTTTGAAAGTGTATTCTAAGTGATTCTTTATTGTTCGGTCACACTTTACTTTAGGGCTTCATTAGTTAACATTACTTACTTAATTAATGAATTAGTTAACATAAACTCCCAATGAAAAATTATTCTAAACATGCATTAATCTTAGATAATTCCAACATAATAATAATCAAATTAAAATTAAAATCAAAGTTTATTTTTTTTTTTAAATAAACCGAGCTAACATGAACTAAAAGTTGTATTTTTAACAAAGATTAATAACTTCTGTATCAAATGTAGCTTTTGTTTACTGATCATGTTAACTAATAATAATTAACTAATAAGATCTTACTGTAAAGCGATACCTATTGGTCTTTTAATTCTTTTGCACTTTAATCTGTGTAAAATTTTGAACTTTATACATTTTTTGTGTATTGCTTTATTGTGTTTTAATGTTCAGAATTTTTTTACTGTATTATGACATCACTTTTTTGCAACTAAATTTCAATACCGTGATAATACCGTATACCGTGATAAAAACATTATCAATTTATCGCAACATGAAAATTTGATACCGGCATATCCCTACGCTGGAGCCATGCTGGAGCACAACCCACGCATGGAAGATAATTCCGCAACTAATTGCTATTGCAGGTTTTCAGACAGAGATGGCGACAACTTACAGACTGCAGCTTTAAATAGCTTCCCATCTTTACATGAATGTTAAAGTTAACTTTCATTTTCGTAAACCTCATTTTCATAAACCGTGATTTGTGCTCTAAAAACTGACATATTGCATGACTTTGTGTCATGCAAGGTCCTCATAAATCTATGAACTTTCTTTAACTAAACAGATAATCAAATAACATACTGAATGGAAATAAACTGATGGATTCTAATTTTACAGCATTACAGATGGGTGTCTCAACTGTGCTCTGGTACTACTCTGGTACCGACATGGGTACAGTTGAAACAAAAAAGCCTCTTGTGTTTATGAGCTAATTGTGGAAAATATGACATACTTATGGGTGTTAATATTTCTCAATATTTTAGTAGACAGGTAAAGGAAATGTCATATGAAAAATCACTTCACAAAAATCACATTTTTTTCAGTCTACCCTACTGTAACATAACAGGCTACACAGCCATGTTCTATTATTAGAATGCATGTTTCACTGTAGACATAGTCAGATGCCAATTTGTTATATATATATATATATATATATATGAAGAGTTAAGATGCAAAAACCCCTAAAAGCCATCTCGGTCAAAAATGAGATAATGATACTGAGTGAATGCTCTCAACACATATTATATATTCATCAAATACTTTTACTTCAAACTCACTAAAATGGCAGCCTCAGCCCAATCAGAAGTATACTCGGATAGAAACCTATACATTGGAACCTGATAAAAATAATTTTTTTAAAGAAAGACGTCAGATGGATTTAGAGGCTTTTGCGTATGAACTCTTAACATATATAAAATATAACAAAAGTAGTCAAATCAGGGTTATTATAGTTAACTAAAACTAAAATTAAAACTTGTTTCTTGAACTAAATGTTTATATATATATATATACATAATTTTATTTTAGTGTAACTTGATGTACTAAAATAACATAAAATAAAATAACATTAATAAAAACTATATAGATATATTAAAAACAAAAACTAATAAAAAATACAAAAATGTACAACAAAATTACTAAAACTAGATAAATAAACTTTTTTCCCCACACAAAATCTGTCATTTTCTGTTGCTGTTTAGATGTAAAAGACATTGTATTTAGCAGAAAACATCTGGGTTATGTTTGCATTTTCTTATGCCATAATTTTAATCTTAAATTCAAGATTAGGCATAAAAAATGAATGAAAGAGAATTTAACAAATAGTTGTAACCTGGTTTAGATAGGAATCTTGGTGGTCAAAAGCATAAAAGCTACAAAATGCATCATCATTTGTAAGAAAGTATGACATGCTAGAGTAAATAAGTGACTATTTTTGGAATCAGCAACCCCATTATTTCGCAATGCAGTGCAGGATTAATTATATTGTTAATTATTTTTATGTGTATGTGACTTGAATGTACAGAATATCACTCTGATCGTACAGTTAAAAATATAACCATCAACCAACTGCAAATAAGTGCAATCTGAAAAGCTTGAAAAAAGGGAAAAAGTCTATGCAAGCTTGGTCAACGTGGTGTTTACACTCACAATATTTCATGCCACTTTTAATCAGAAAGAACCTCTTAACTTCCCACAATCATTCTGACCCTTCACACTGACGTTTCATTTTGTGTGTGTGTGTGTGTTTGTCATGGTTATCACAGCTTTAGACTGTGGCTCTGAGTTCTTGATGGATTCATCATCAACAAGCTCTGGCCCCTTGTGACTGCAGCAGCGCAGATGCTCAAGGTCACCGGTACAGCTTATCAAAAAAAGCAATGAGGGAAAAGTGGGAGGGCTAGAAGGAAAGGATGAATGGAGAATAGTTAGAGATGATAGGGTAATTTGAAGTGACAAATATGTGTGTATGAGCTTTAAAAGCCGTGGGTATGTTAAGTATGTAATTAACTAGCAGTAATTGGCTGCCATTTAAAAACCGTCTATTGATCCTCTTTAATGCAGGGATTTATAGCCTTGGAAGAGATTCTTGACTGGGATTCCTGATTGCCCTTCTTCCTAAATGAAGCCTTTATGGATTTCCCTCATAAATATTATACTCTAGCGCTTGAAGTTTGCAAAACAAAGTTGCTGATTCAGGATTACCATTCAAACCTTCAGCAGAAATTCAGCGTTTCTGAAATTACATTTGGGATTCGGGCATATTCACATTTTTATTCTGATTAATCAAATGTATTCGGGGATTAGTTTGGAAGTATTTTGTTGTTCATCTTTTATAATAGATAAAGGCCAAACATAGCCAGGTCTGTATTTCCCTAAAGATGCATTTAACTGTTATTTAACATGGTCAAAACTAAAAGATAAGTCATATTTTGTGGAGTTGGCGAAAATATTAAATTAATTCAGTCACTGGTGCTTCATTTCAGTGAGCCAACGTCAGCATTTATTAAAATAGAAAATGCATTACATGGAAATTCACTAGTATTTTTTTTTTTATTATTATTATTTTAAAAATATTATAATTTAATTATTATAATACAAGAAAGCATGCATTTTAAGGTCTGTGATGGTGTCTTAACCTTGCAAGAAAGTGATCTAAGTAGCAACATGCTACTTGCCATTTCTCGCGAATTTTACTAGAAATTAGTTTCAACTCCAAATATTTTATCACTTTTAAAAATACAAATTGTACACTACCAGTCAAAAGTTTTTAGATTTTTAATGTTTTTTGAAGAAGTCTCATCTGCTCACCAAGCCTGCATTTATTTGATCCAAGGTACAGCAAAAACAGTAAAATTTTGAAATATTTGTACTATTTAAAATAACTGTTTTCTATTTAAATATATTTTAAAATGTCATTTATTCCTGTGAGTTTTTAGCATCATTGCTCCAGTCACATGATCCTTCAGAAATCATTCTAATATTCTGTTTTGCTGGTCAAAAAACATCTTTTGAAACATTATAAATGTAATTATTATCCCTTTTGATCAATTTAAAGCATCCTTGCTAAATGATATTAGAATGATTTCTGAAGGATCATGTGACACTGAAGACTGAAGTAATGATGCTGAAAATTTAGCTTTGATCACAGGAAAAAATTACATTTTAAAATATATTAAAATAGAAAGCAGTTATTTTAAATACCAAAATATTTCAAAATTTTACTGTTTGTGCTGTACTTTGGATCAAATAAATCTTACTGTTCAAAAACTTTTGACAGGTAGTGTAGTACTATGAATCAAAAATAGTTTAGACTAAAATTCTCAAATTCTTAATGGATGAGTTGTTCAAATGCAGACAAATATATATTTTACTTGATAGAATATAATATTATTAATGTTAATTACTTACGTTTATTATTATTTAACATTGTACTTTTTTTTATTTTATAAAAGCAGAAAGCTAGGCCATGCATTACAGTAATTCACAACATTTTCAAGAAAGTCATGAACATTTTATTCCTGAACTCTGTAAGTTCTGATAAGAACTACTGAAGAAACTTTATTTTTAAGAGTAGCTATACCTGATGCATTGCAGTTCGTCAGACTATAAAGAAATGCTCGCAGACGTCAGAACATTAAGGATATGTCCCAAATAAAGTTTTTAAACATGTATATTTTACTTTAAAAACATTATGTTAAATACTTTACTGAAAAAGACCTTGAAGATGATCTAAAAGTGCTTTCCAAGTCACATCAGCATATCAGGAGCCCAAAGTTATTCAATTAATTGATAGATGAAGTTTTGGCTGTGGGAAGAATTGAGGAGAGGATAGTATAGCATATATCTGATACGACGAAAGTCTTAAAATGCTGACATGATCATTAAACTGTAGATCAGAAACGCAAGCGTGGTGGAGTGTGGAGATTCAGCTCCCCTATCAGCAGATGAATAGATCACACGATGTCTTTGATTCAATGTGCTGCTTCTGCAATTTTTTGGAGTTTTAAAAGCTTTTGATCATGATGGTCGGCCAATGCAATTGATCTGACCTTTAGACACTGCTGCACTCTTGCTTTACAGGGTCATTTGAAGATCTTGGCTATTTTTCCATTGCCCTTCTTTGACATCCTCGATTAACATCAGCTACATTCACTGTAAAATGTGAAAAGGTTGTTGCCTTGAAGAGCTTCCCTGATTTGATATGTGGTGCACATATTTAGCAAAATGCTCCTCTCTAGAGCTAATTTTGAGTTTATGGTCACAAAATGTTTTTTTAAAGATGTAGTTACATGACATACTGTTTACAAACTGTTTTACTAATGTATTTGCGTAGATGAAACACTAATTGAGCGATTACATGAGGGAAATATGGATTTCAACAAGTACTCTTTCTTTTAACATACTTTTGGATGTTTATTCATGTTTATTTTGTGCTGAAACTGGTATTACAGCAAGAGAGATGATCAGTTTACTTATTCTTAAACTGAGGCACTACAGCCATCTGTCTCTCTACATGAAACAGCACCAAAACCGCATTTATTTTTTGAATACTGTAATAAAATGGACAGAAAAATAACAAAGCACAAAGCTTATTGCAATTGAATGGATGGGAGGTGCAATTTAAGATCTTGGCTATTTCTCCATTGGCCTTCTTTGACACCCTCGATTAACATCAGCTACATTCACTGTAAAATGTGAAAAGGTTGTTCCCTTGAAGAGCTTTTCCTGATTTGTCCCTTAAATGTACTTTTGTAATGAGAGTCAGTTGGTACTACTACTATAATATTGAAGGTTAAAATGAACTGATTTGTATACAAACACTTAAATTACACTTAATTAAGTTTTTATAACAGGGTTTCTCAATTAGTTTTCACCGAGGGCCAAATTCTGCCAACAATACCAAGCTGAGGGCCACCGACCATGTTATGACCAAAATGTTTGCTCTTGTTGTTGTTGCTGCTGTTTTTGTTTTTATTGTTTTTGTTGTTGTTAAAAGAGCCAGAAGATAAATATTCTTATATAATTTTAAGTTGTTGTTTTTTTGTTTGTTTTTTTTCACAGAAGTCTGTTTTATTCAAACAATTATGAACATTTTTGTATTCAGATACATAAAACTAAATAACTTTCCCGGTTGAATATTAAAAACAAAGGAACAAACAAAAAATCTGGATTTCCATGTCAACTGTTCCTGCTCACACTGGGTCTGCACTTTCCCTAATTGTCACTGTGTCCCAACCAGTGTTGGGCATGTTCCTTTAAAAAAGTAATTAGTTATAGTTACTAGTTACTTCTCACAAATAGTAACTGAGTTAGTAATTGATTATAAAAGTAACTAATTACCAGGGAAAGTAACTATTGCGTTACTTTAAAAAAATAAAATAAAATTCAAATTTGTCAAATAACTTGGCTGCTCTCAATATTTAATATGTTATGTTAAATGAATGAAATGGACACTAAATATAATAAATTATTATTATAAAGCATTGTACATTA
The DNA here is from genome assembly GCA_033026305.1 of Cirrhinus molitorella. Lineage (NCBI taxonomy): Eukaryota > Metazoa > Chordata > Actinopteri > Cypriniformes > Cyprinidae > Cirrhinus > Cirrhinus molitorella. The sequence goes on from CM065136.1 coordinate 7,561,056, forward strand.
ATCTACACTATTTTAATGTTGCTGTGGGACAATGTGAGAGACACCTATCAAATTCAATATATTATTGTAAATATTATCCTTAGTATAGTGAACAACAAAACACAATAGATGGTTTAGAACTTTTAATATTTATTGGACAGACCAAAACTGGCCAACAAATAAGTCTAAATATAAATTATGCTTCTTAAGGAATGTACCAAAAATAAATGAATAAAACTAATTTTGTGGCGGCATGTGACGATGCAAATGAACGATGAAAAGTATCGCCGTTAGTAACGTCGTTTATTTATAACGCCGTTATTCCCATCACTGGTCCCAACCAGACGTGACACGATAAACGGTATCTTTTCCATGTAGTTTTTGTCCTAACCATGCGCGCAGTGACAAGCGAAAGGGATTTTATTTTTCGAAATGGTTTCAATTTCTGCGACGTCGCGGCTGGAACAACATACAAACTATGACAGTGATAATCCCAGGTATTGATTACATGCTTTATTTATTATTAAAATAGTCTAATGTGAGTTTGAATATCATATTGCGTGACATTTGTAGCCATACTGAAAGCAACAACAGATTACATCAGATCTAAAAAATAACATTAAAACTGCAAACTTATGCGGACCAACAAGTGTTTTCCATGACAAAGAAGGTATCAGTCACTCAGTAGGCCTATGTAGTTTTAATAATGTTAAATATTTAAATAGCTATTTATATAGGTTTAATATTTATTAATTAGATTACAAACTTGTCCATTTCGTTGTGAGTACAGTGTGCTTCTCACTTTTGAATGGCTGTGATATTTAAATGATTCTGTCGCATTGCGTTGTTGCATCGCGTCTGGTTAGGAGTGTGAAGCGGCTTACACACCGAACGCGGAAAGTGCTGCGCTGGCCGTGGGGTTCAGCGCAGCCCTTCAGATCGCAGCGGCAAAAGTTCAGCTATTTTAAACTTTGATCGCAGCTTGCGCCCCAGTGGTGCGCTCCGCTGCTCATGCGCTTAAAAGTCGACGCAGCACCAAACCGTGCTCGCGAGTCGCAAGCCAATTGAATAGATTTCATAGCGCAGTGCTTTATGCGTTTGGTGTGAAAGCCCTTAAAAGGCTGAATTTTCATGCCACATTATTTGAAATTAGCGCGGGCCAAATAATTTTCTCTCACGGGCCGGATGTGGCCCGCGGGCCGCCTATTGAGGAACCCTGTTTTATAATAATAAAGTTACAATAACATAATTATATTTGTACTCCAACTGAAATATAAAGATTTAATGGTGGCTGTCATAAAAAAAAAAAAAAAAACTTGACAGATTTATTCAAACATGAAACACAAAACAGAAAAAAATATAACAAATGTTATGTGGTGCATATATTTAGAAAAATGCTCCTCTCTAAAACAAATTTTGAGTTTATGGTCACCAAATAAGTTTTTTTTTTTTTTTCTAAGATAAATGTAACGTTACATGACAAGTTTACAAGCTGTTATACTGATGTCTTTGATTTTGATTTGATTTCAGCAAGTTGTACTCTTTCTTTTAACATACCTTTGGATGTTTATTCATGTTTATTTCGTGCTGAAACCGGTATTATAGCAAGAGAGATCAGTTTACTTATTCTCAAACTGAGGCGCTACAGCGATCTGTCTCTCCAAATTAAACAGTGCCAAAACAGCATTTATTGTTTGAATACTGTACTAAACTGAACAGAATTTGAAATCTGAGACTCATAACAGAAATAACAAAGCACAAAGCTTATTGCAATTTAATGGATGGGAGATGTGATTTAAGAATCTATATTGTTTTAAAAAAAAAAAAGAGAGAGAATTGATTAAAATCTTAACCTATTTATACCCAGCCCTTGCAACCATACATTGAAATTTGCATTGGAAAATGTCAGAAACGTTTTGTAGTTTAAAACGGTGTTTGAAATTGCTGATGCAGTCCATTCTGATTCACCATCTTCTGATTAGGTCATAACAGAAACAGGACAGTGTCAGTGTTACTCAATCCAATAATCCAAAGCCCTTCTTAGAAAAGGAGGGAAAAGCAGTGTTTTTCTCTCCTCTTTCTTCTCCTGAAAACTCGTATTAGCCTTTCACCTGTAGCTCACAGCACTGTTTGAATAGCTCCATTCTTCTCATCCACACAGTCAGCCTTTACTTACATTCTCACTGTCCCTCTATTTCTCTGTTTCAATCTATCTGTAGCCCCCTGAATGTCTTTCAATCAGTATGGCAGAAATGGGGTGGAGAGAGAGACAGTGGCGAAGGCTCCTTGGAATGTCGATCCATCATCAGTAGGATGGGTCTCTACTGAGCTCAGTCACGCTGTAATTTCTCCTTTTCTATTGAGACGCTCAGCACTCCCCCTCTGTCCTATTGACAACCGAAAATGGCTTTGCCAACCTGACTGACAACTTTGTCTACCTGACAGAAAGCATAAAGCAGAGGCACAGAGATTAGACCAATACAGCTTTGGAGATTACGCTCTTCTATAATGTTGCATTGTATTAGGGACGCCATTGTGGTGTGGGGGTTTTGTGGGCTATTTGTGTTGTCTCTGTGTGTTTCTATTGTACTCTTTGTGGGTTGCTCTGGAACAATCTGTCCATTTTCACTGTACTTCAGACCTATTTAAAGATGTTACTTCTGCCTTTCCTGACCCTCACAGAAGCTCAAAGTCATGGTCTGCAAAAACTCATTTCGCTTTCTAGATGAAGGTATGAATGGACTGAAAGGCCTTGTTTCCTTTGAATTACCCAAATCTATTTTACTGCCTCCTCAGAAAAGGTAACCTTTTCTTATATTTTTAAATTAATTTATCACATAGCTCTCTGAAACACCTGATTCTGATACAACATTAAGCAGTCAAATGTAACAATATACTGTATAAAAATAAAGGATAGATAGATAGATAGATAGATAGATAGATAGATAGATAGATAGATAGATAGATAGATATTTAAGGTCAATATCATTTTAATTTAGTGGAAATGTTATAGCAAATTTACAAGTAATATATAAAACAATTCAATAAAATATCCACAATCCACAAATGCATTTGTTGTATATGCAGACATATATAAATAGGTGGATTATAGATTATAGAATGTACAAGTAATTGATAAAACAATTAAATAAAATGTCTTATCCACATATGTATCTGTTGCATAAGTAGACAGATATACTACAGATAGATGGATTATAGATTATTGATTATAGATATTTGTGACCCTGGACCACAAAACCAGTCTTAAGTGTCAATTTTTCGAAATTGAGATTTATACATTGTCTGAAAGCTGAATAAATAGGATTTTCATTGATGTATGGTTTGTTATGATAGGACAATATTTGGCCGAGATACAACTATTTGAAAATCTGGAATCTGAGGGCACAAAAAAATCTAAATACTGAGAAATTTTTGGCTACTGCTACAAATATAGCCGTGCAATGTAAGACCAGGGTCACATTTCAGTCAAAATGATTTTAATTTAGTGGCAACGTCAAAACATATTTACAAGTAATTTATAAAACAAGTCAAAATCATTTTAACTTAGTGGAAATAATAATAGCAAATATTTATTTGTTATAAAGTAGACACACAGACGGATAGATAGACAGAGATAGATAGACACACAGACAGATGGATAGACAGGGATAGATAGACAGACGGACGGATAGATAGACAGGGATAGATAGACACACGGATGGTTAGATAGACAGAGATAGACAGAAACACGGACGGATGGATAGACAGGGATAGATTGATACACGGACTGATAGATAGACAGGAATAGATAGACACACGGACTGATGGATAGACAGGGATAGACAGACACATGGGCAGATGGATAGACAGGGGTGGATAGACACACAGATGGACGGATGGATGGATGGATAGATAGATAGATTATTGATTCTGGATTTTAGATATTTTAGTCAAAATAATTTAACTTTGTGGAAATTTTTTGGAAAGTAATTTTCAAAACAATTCAATAAAATGTCTTATCAATATATTTATTTATTGTATAAGTAGCCATGTAATTAATGGAATAAGACAAATTAATTAATTTCAGGGTGATGAACATATTGCAGAATTTTTTTTTTTAATTGTTGTGCTTCTCAAACCTACTCTGGAGACCCCAACTACTGCACATTTTGGATGTCTGGCTTATCGGACACACCAGTTTTGAGTCCTGGAGTCTCTACTAATGAGCTGATGAGTTGAATCGGAGGTGTTCGAAAAAGGGAGCCTCCAAAATGTGCAGTGCTGGGGTTGTCTGCAGGACAGATTTGAGAAGCACTGTTTTAATGGATTGTTTTTCCTTTGAGAGACAATAAATACCAGTTTCTCTGTCCTGTTCCAAACAACAAAGCAGCAACCTCTAAGACAGTCTGCCATATTGATTCATGTTGCCGTACTGTCAGTCAGCTGTGTAGACAGGCTGATCGCTTCCCGAGCCTCTTGTGAAAATCACATTCATTATGTCCTGCTGCAGAGCGTGATGTTCACGCTAACAATGCAGCACTGCAGGTATGAAAAATGGAAAGATGGGTTTCCTTCCAGCATCCTCACAAAATAATATCCTATTTTTTCCTCCCCTGTCCACATTTTTATTTTGAATAGGACTCTCAGCCATGTCCTAATGGCCCAGAATCCTCATCTCTTTGGCCTAGATGTGTTTCATCCCATGAGAGTAATTAAGTTACCTGTAAATATCCACTTCCTGTCCATTCATCCCTGCAACATGAGCATGTTTCTTACGGTAATTACATTATGGTTGCTCTTCCATGAAGCAGTTTAAAAACAAATTAATTTGCTTCAGTGTCGGGAACGCGGTTAGACCGTGGAATGGATTATTGTAACAAGAACTGCAAATTTAAAACCCTGCTATAAAAATATTTCAGACAATGCATCCACACATTTACTGAAAGCTTGACATAATGGGGTGAATTTAATAAACAGTCGTGCCACTTTTGACCTGGGTATTTTAGCACAAAAACCCATTCGCTAATTTCCCGCAATCTGGATTAAGCAGACGCCATTAGCTCTACAGCATATGAATCTAATTGTCATACGATTTAGCACAAACACGTCTTCTTTCTATGTAAATTAGTTTCATTATAGAGTGCACAAAAGTCGGTGTAAATTGCCTGGATCAATTAAGGTTGTAATATTACCTCCTACCGAAATCAGCCAGTAAACAAGTTGTTTTTAAAAGAGACGTTTGTGTTCATTTTCAAGTGATTACGACTGACATCCAGTGATGATAAAATGATAGAGAGGAGTACTATAACTGGGCATATATCCAGACTTAATTTAAATACATCACTTCAATCAAATGCACATCCACCATGCTGTGCAAATGCAGGGTGAAAACAACCGGGAGGATGTTTTTATAGAGGCAACACACCTGCAGCAAACGAGACGCGGAGAACGAGTGAGCAACTGAGCATGTGCAAAAGACCATTTACAAATCGGGTAATTAAATTGTTAATTATATCACAGTTAGCAAATGAAACGAATACAACAGGGGCCATTTACACAACACCTGTTTCAGGTAAAAATGGAAAACTTTTTATGCATTTTGGTCGTACATTTACACAAAAACAGCATTTTGGGGCCTGAAAACGCAAGCTTTTGAAAGTGCAAGTTTTTTAAAACGATACCACAAAGGTCTCCATATAATCTACAAAAACATAGATTTGTGAAACCAGTGATGTCATGCACTTGTGTTACTGTTTGCATAGTGTTTCTTTACAAGTGACATTGCCACCTACTGGCCTGGCATGCATAATACAGCGTTTTAAGCCATTTTTGTGGATCCATGTGAACATCGTTTTCATCTGTACGTGAAAAATGCAAAGGAAAACCTTTTCCTTTTTGTGCAGTCTTTCCCCTCTCATTATATTATGGGCCAACGACACACCCTGCCCCCCTTAAAGGTCAAGTAATTCTATTTAATTTTATATTCTATATAGTGCCAGATCACAACCAAAGTCATTTAAGGTTTCCTTTAGTCAACTTAAAGTTAATGTTTACATACTATATGTGTGTTTACTTTGTATATTTATTATGTACATATAAATACACACACATACATGTATATATTAAAACTAAATATTTATATGTATATATATTTATACCTGTATACAATTTAAATTATAAATAAATATAAATATTTTAGATATAAATTAATATATACATGCATGTGTGTGTATTTATATATACATAATAAATATACACAGTACACAAATATATAGTATGTAAACAAACTTTTATTTTGGATGCGATTAATCGTTTGACAGCACTAATTATAATTAGGTAACTTTTTTTTACCAGTATATTCACACAATTTTTCTTCTATGTATTAATTTTAACAGTCAACCTCATACCTGTCAACATTTGAGTTCCAAAATACGGGAAAACGGGGGAGGATATAAGGGATATAGGGGGCAGAGTCAAAAGTATAAATTATATTGTTATTATTATTATTTATATTGATTTAAACAATTATTATCAAACAATTACATTCATTCAGTAGCATATAAATATATCTTAGTGTAGGCTATATCTTTATAGTTTTATAATTATCTTCTTGTGAATCCACCGGTTCACATTTACAACGTGGTGTTTTCTGCGTAAAAATAAGGGTTAGTTTTTGGCCTTTAATTCTCCGCCAGCAGGTGGCGCTTTTTGTCATAAATATTGCTGTTTCCTCGGTAACCACGGAAAACAAAGCAGAGCACCTGACTTTGAAACTTTCGCTGCTATTTAATCAATGAAGCAATATTCGATCTTGAAATATGTTGATGTGATTATTCGTATAATGGGGTTTGGGCCATACAAATTAGTTTTACCAGAGGCGAATGTAGGAAACATATAAAATACGCCCAGTGTTTTTTTATAGAAAGATTAAAAATACGGGAGAAATACGGGAAAATATTTAAACGGGATAATAGCGGGATAGAATGGTAAAATACGGGATAATCCCGGAAAAAACGGGAGGGTTGACAGGTATGGTCAACCTCTGTTTGTTTGCAAAAAAAATAAAAAAAATAAAAGGGTTTAATTTTAATTTGATTATGAATAAATAAATGTTTAAAGGAATAGTTCACTCAAAAAATGCGGCCGTATGCACGTTCGCGAGGGAGTCGAGTTCCTGGTCGGTGTAACGTTTATAAGACTGTGCAAAAAACTCAAGCTCTTCTTCTCTTATAGAGAAATTCGTGGACATTTTTTTGAACTTCTCCTTTTCAATTTTCAATCCGTTACCTGCGTTTAATATTCTCGTTCAATTATTCTCACCTGAGTTTACACTACAAATATGGCTTACATCATACGCCGAGTCAGACGTCAGGGGAAAAGCCAGAACTCGACACTCTCGCGAACGCGAACACCGTTGCCGGAATTCAGTGATTTGAGTTTATAATTTTAAAAATAGAAATATTTTTTACAAAACCCAATGGATCCGCTTCAAAAGACATATGTTAACCTCCTGGGAGGCTTATGGGTTAGTTTTACGATGGATATATTTGCTTTTTGGTGCTTCAAAATAATAGCCACTATCCACCCCACCCCTTTGGAAAAGCCAGGATAAATTTTAAAACAACTCCGACTGTGTTTGTCTGGAAGAAGAAAGTCATATACACCTAGGATGGCTTAAGGGTGAGTAAATCATGTGGTTATTTTCATTTTTGGGTGAACTATTCCTTTAATGCCGGCACCCTTAACCCCCCACCCCCAACCCCAACCCCATTCCCTCCCGCCAAAACTGTAAACCTAGGGGAAACACTGCTAAGATAAAGTTTTTGTGGTCAAGTCTCACCGACAACAGTTTTGATATACATCTCTCTGACCATAAAGTAAAAAGCAATTATGTGGACAAATATGATACTATTTTACAGTGTGTGTTGTTTAATCCCTAGCAATTTTGTCATTCATCTGTTGGGATCCTGTTGACAATGCAGGTAGGTTGACTATAAATCATCATTACCTCACTTAGTGTCATGCTGTGAAATATAGGTAAGACCAATTACATGGAAAACCACTGGATACCTAAAGATAAATACATAATCCCAGCAGGAGTATAATTTCTTGGAGTATACACATACACTTACACATAGTGATAAAGAGTCATTTAAGAGGCCAAATGATTTTTTCTGAAGCCAAATGTTAGTTTTTAAGTTTGCAGTATACATATAGTTTGATTTCATAAAACTTGGAAAACATCACAAACTGCATTACCATTAGAAGTTTCTGTCTATAAGATTTACAATCATGGTCAAAATGAATGCATTGAATGAATGCATAAATAGCATTTTTTTAAATGCTAAATGTATCAATATATAACAAATGAGGCAAAACAAGAAACTTGCACATTAGATGATTGGAAAATATCACTGCATTAGCAGTCAACTGCATTACTATTATGGGTTTATGTCGCTTAACTGTCGAAATTAATGAATGGACTGTTTAATGGTGTTTTTTTTCTGAAGATAAATGTTAGTTTTAAATTGTAAAGTAAAACATATTTTTTGACTTCAGAAGAGTGGATTGGAAAGTATCACACAAGCTAACTGCATTACCTTTGTGGGTTTCTGTCCTTTTTAAAGCTTCACAATCACAGTTAAATGAATGTATGGATTATTTGTATGGTTTTATGGTCTTGTTATATACACTGCCATTCAAAAGTCTTTTCTGCTCATCCAGGCTGCGTTTATTGATTAAAAATCCAGGAAAAAAAAAAAAAAAAAAAAAAAAAATATATATATATATATATATATATATATATATAATTTAAAATAGTGTTTTTCTATTTTAATATACTCTAAAATAGAATTTATTCCTGTGATGCAAAGCTGAATTGTCAGTGTCATTGCTTACATCTTCAGTGTCACATCATCCTTCAGAAATCATTCTAATATGCTGATTTATTATCAGTGTTCAATATTTTGTTGGAACCTATGATACTTTTGTTACTATTCATTTTTTGATAAATAAGTTAAAAAGAACAGCATTTATTTAAAAAAGAAATCTTTTGTAATATATATATATATATATATATATATATATAAACTACGATTTAAAAAACTTGTGGTCAGTAAATTTATATATATATATATATATATATATGTTTTTTTTTTTAAGAAATTAATACTTACATAATATTACTTAATACATACCAAGGATGTGTTAAATTGATGAAAAGTGACTTATATCGAAAAGACTTATATTGTTAGAAAATATTTCTACAACAGTTTTGATATACATCTCTCTGACCATAAAGTAAAAAGCAATTATGGGGAACTATTTTACAATGTGTGTTGTTTAATCCCTAGCAATTTTTTATATTTTTGAATATACTCTAAAATAAAATTTATTCCTGTGATGCAAAGCTGAATTGTCAGCGTCATTGCTTACATCTTCAGTGTCACATCATCCTCAGAAATCATTCTAATATGCTGATTTATTATCAGTGTTTAATAATTTGTTGGAACCTGTGATACTTTTTGTTACTTTTAATTCTTTAATAAATAACAAGTTAAAAAGAACAGCATTTATTTAAAATAGAAAGCTTTTGTAATAATATAAACTACGATTTAAAAGTTTGTGGTCAGTAAATATATATATATATATATATATATATATATATATTTTTTTTTTTTTTTTTTTTTTTTAAGAAATTATTACTTTTGACCAATGATGTGTTAAATTGATGAAAAGTGACATATCGAAAAGACATATACTGTTAGAAAATATTTCTATTTTGAATAAATACTGTTCTTTTGAACTTTTTATCACAGAGAACAAAGAATCACAGGTTCCAAAAAATTAATTAAGCATAACTGTTTTCAACATTGATAATAAAAGTAATAAATCAGCATATTAGAATGATTGCTGAATGATCATGTGACACTGAAGACTAGAGTAATGGCTGATAAAAAAAAAATCACCTTTGCATCATATAATATATAATATAATGTTACTGTTTTATTTCTGTATGATTGATCATATAAATGCAGCGTTGATGAGCATAAGATAATTCTTTGAAAAACACTGAAAATCTTACTGATTCCAAACTTTTGAATGGCAGTGTGTGTGTGTGTGTATACAAGAAAGAATCCAAATGAAATCATGTTCAAAAAAATGAGGTCATCCCTACAATTTCTAATAATTGGATGAACGTTCTTCAAAAATTCTCCTTGTGTGTTTGACGAATAGAATAACAGCCTACAGGTTTGGAACAACATGAGGGTGAGTAAATAATGACAGAATGCTCATTTTGGGGTGAACTATTCCTCCGAAGGAATTACCCTGTGGAGTCATGGAGAAAAAGGCATGCGGTTATTACAGACTGTTTTACGATAAGCTCCATAGATTAGACAGTGTGCAGAATTCCCCCGGTGGTCATAGTTCAGGAAAAGCAGGTGATTGGATATGCACCAGTAGAGGAGACAGATGCAGAGTTGTGTGCAAGGTTGTTCTTATTTCCTCCCTCACTCATCCTCGAGGGATCTGGGAAGAAATCTAGCTCTCTCTTCTTCTGTCTTTCTGTCTCGGCCTCTCTCTCCTGCTCTCATTGGCAAACATTCTTTCTTTTCCCTGTCTCTAACTATAACCTTAGCCTGATGAAAGTCAAATCCAGGCCCAAGCTGCGAGAGCTCTCCCAAATGTCATAAAAAGAGGAACAGAGGGTGTGTTGGGTCAAAGGTAGAGCTATCTAAAGAATTCAGATTTTTTTGTGTGTGTGTGTGTGTGTGTGTGTGTGTGTGTGTGTGTGTGTGTGAGCTTGCAGGACATACTCTTTGTATTCTCTGTGATGTGTGATCAGAGAGAAAGACTTACATACATTAATAAACAAGCCTATAAAAAAAGCATGGCATCACACCAATGATGCAATAAGAAAGCAACAAAGAGCATATGTGTGAGAGAAACGCTTTTTGTTAGGCAGCGCTAATTAAAACATAATCTGAGAAGGAGACCAGATCATCACTTGCTCTCACTGAGGGATTTCAGACTGATGTTCTCGAGCTGCGGTCTCACACCTCTAACAAGAGCCGAGCTTCCTTCTCAAGACGTGTTCCAGGGGGCTCTTCAAAATGGCATTTGCAACTAAAAAGACACTTGCTAGGCAGACAGACTTCTTTTTTTTTATTCTGTCGAGTCATTCTTAAAACTCATGCTCAAGGGAAGATACGTTATGAATCATTTTAGTAATTGAGACTATTTGAAAAGATAAAACTTGAAAAGAGAGTCTGGGAATGACTGTCGTCACTTTACTGAAGTGACATTTTAAAGGCAGAGATTCTTGAGGAATTGGGGATGCAATATCTTTTACAAATGCAGTCTTTTAAATTCTTAGTCTCAGTTAATGTATGCAAGACAGTAACCTCTTAAAAGTGGTTAATACTTGAGTATAAATTCGGGAGCTCAGTTTTTTTAAATGTTCACTTTTTCATTCATGTTGTTAAATATCTTAAATATTCATATATATTACAATTACTATGTCTGTTTCAAAATTATTTAAAATTTGTATTTTATTTTTATTTAAAAAAAACTTTGGTCTGTTATTATTTCATGTTACATTATTATCTTTTTTTTTTTTTTTTTTAAATAAATCACAATAAAAATTAAATATTATTATTTTAATTATTAAAATTATTTTCTTCAAGATAAATGTTTGCCATTTTAGTTGGATTTATTATTCAACACATTAAAACATGCAAATTAATATTTATTTATTTATTTATTTATTTATTTTTAACTAGTTTCAAAAACTTTGGTCTGTTATCATTTGACACGATTATTATTATTATTATTATTATTATTATTATTATTATTATTATTATTATTATTATTACTATTATTAATCATTTTGCTAATTTTAATCAAATATTTTTTTCCAAATAAATTACAATAAAAAATAAAATAAATCATTTTAATTGTTCAAATTAATATTTTTTTTTCAAGCTGAATGTTTGACATTTTAGTTTATTATTCAACACATTAAAACATGCACAATTATAAAAAAGTAATAAAAATGCAATTTTTTTAATTGAATCAATTTAATTTACATTTTGATTTATACATAAATAAAAGTAAGATTTATCATTGAACACATTAAAACATGCAAAATGATAAAAAAGTAATTTATTACAATTTAAATAATAAATATTTGAAATATATTGCTTACATTTAAACTGAAATTTAATGAATAATACATATATTCAAAATAGTGCATCTAAAATAAAAGTTTTCATTTAAATAATATGCGTGTGTACTGTGTACATTTATTGTGCATATATATAAAGACACACACACAATATATATTTTAAAAATATTTTCATGTATTTACATGCATATAGTTTATATTATATATAAACAACTTTTTTTACTTAAATATATACATGTATGTCTGTGTATTTATGTATATATAACTAACAGTACACTCACATGTGAACAAAAACTTTTATTAATCACGTTTTATTAATCACAAAATTTTATTAATTAATCTGTCGTCATGAAGTCGTTTGAAAAACTGGTTCTGGCTTATCTGAAGGACATCACCAGACCCTTACTGGACCCCCTGCAGTTTGCTTACCGAGCAAACAGGTCTGTGGATGATACTGTAAACATGGGTTTGCATTTCATCCTGCAGCATCTGGATAAATCAGGGACTTATGTAAGGATCCTGTTTGTGGACTTCAGCTCAGCCTTTAACACTATCATCCCAAACCTCCTCCTGCCCAAACTAACTCAGCTCTCTGTGCCCACCTCTGTCTGTCAGTGGATTTCCAGCTTCCTGACAGACAGACAGCAGCTAGTGAGGCTGGGAAAATACTCATCCAGCACCCGCACCATCAGCACTGGCGCCCCTCAGGGTTGTGTTCTCTCCCCTCTGCTCTTCTCCCTGTACACCAACGACTGCATCTCTAAAGACCCCTTTGTCAAGCTCCTGAAGTTTGCGGATGACACCACACTCATCGGTCTCATTCAGAACGGTGATGAGTCTGCTTACAGACAGGAGGTTAAAGAGCTGGCTGAATGGTGCAGTCACAATAACCTGGAGCTCAACACGCTCAAAACAGTGGAGATGATCGTGGACTTCAGGAGGAAGCCCCCTGCTCTCCCCTCACTCACCATCATGAACAGCACTGTAAAAACAGTGGAGTCATTCAGGTTCCTAGGCAACAACATTTCTCAGGACCTGAAGTGGGACATTCACATTGACTCCATTGTGAAAAAGGCCCAGCAGAGACTGTACTTCCTCCGTCAACTGAGGAAGTTCAACCTGCCACAAGATCTGCTGAAACAGTTCTACTCTGCCATCATCGAATCCGTCCTGTGCACTTCAATTACTGTCTGGTTCAGCTCAGCTACCAGTTCTGACCTCAGAAGACTACGCCGGATAGTCCGGTGTGCTGAGCGGATCATTGGTACAACCCTCCCCACTCTTCAAGATCTGTACCTGTCCAGAGTGCGCAAAAGGGCTAGTAAAATCACTCTGGACCCCTCACATCCCGCACACTCGCTCTTTGAACTGTTGCCATCTGGTCGACGCTACAGAGCCCTGAGCACTAGAACGACCAGGCACAGGAACAGTTTCTTCCCTCAAGCAATCCATCTCATGAACACTTAAAAAAAATAACACAGAACAATAACACTATTATACACTCATTCATTTAGTCATTTATTTAAAACACATACTTGTTTACATTTCTCATTTCTAATTTGCACCTGTACATAATAAATTGTTTACATTTGTCTATTTTTAGTTTATTTAAATTGTATATTGAGTATTTGCTTTTTTGCACTTTTTTCTGTATATTTTCTGTATATTTGTATATTGTTCTTTTATTATCTGTGTGTCTTTTCTTGTCACTGTCATTCTGTTGCACTGTGGAGCTTCTGTCACTAAAACAAATTCCTAGTATGTGCAAACATACCTGGCAATAAAGCTCATTCTGATTCTGATTCTGATTAATCGTTTGACAGCACTAATTCAAATGCTCATTTTCTTCACAATAAATGTTATGCCATTTCAATCCGTGTAAAATGTACAATGTATATTAAACGGTGAAATACTGACTAAATGTAAAAGGCAAAAACAAAATATAAAACAAAGTCTACTCAGTGACCAAAAGACATTGATCACAGCTCACACTCAACAGTGTGGGAGGAACTGAGTATTTTAAAGGAGAAGTCAGAGGTCAGAGGTCAGGTCCGGAGCTAACTGTGGCTGAAAAGAATACCAAAATACATATCCTTTAGGCTGAAACTAAAGCTTCTATAAAACACCAGTATACTTGGGGAGATGCCAACTTTAGGGCACATTGCATCTGGCACGCTGTTTTTTAACAAGTTCCTTGTGAACTTCACCTCCTGTAGCTCCACCGGTAGAGCATGGTGCTAGCAACACCGAGGTCACGGGTTTGATTCCCAAGGAATACTGCTAAAAACGTATAGCTTGAATGCACTGTAAGTTGCTTTGGATAAATATGTCTGCCAAATGCATAAATGAAACTAAAAGAGGCAATGCATAAAACAAGCAGACAGGGCTGTAATGCTTTAGCTAATTAAACGGCAACATCAGAGTAGGGTGAAAATCCATTCGGCACACAGTCCTATCACACCTAACAGTCCCGTAAGTCCTTGTGTCTTGCAAACATCAAAAAACACAGCACTTGTGGCGCGCGCCATTGAAAATATCCCCGCTTGAGAGTATATATCCCCGAGGGTCAACAACAAATGAAACATAGCCAATTCTAAATAAACTCCACACCGGGAATTTTTCTGTCCTGGCAGGTTTGTCCCCTCGTGTCACAATGGGGAGCGTGTAAACAGTAGGTTAGCAATTTGAGATTTGCTAGTGCTGCATGTGAAATGCAATCAGTCAGCAGCTGCTGAGTAATGTGGCGTGGCTGTCACGCCAGCGCCGCCTTTTTTCTCTTTGCCGCTCTTTTCCGCCGAGAGTGCGGCGAGAATTTCAACGGCTGCTTTCATCAAAAGAGGATGTTGACATGCATCAGGCGAACAGCACCGTCGGCTCTGACAGAATGTTAAACGCTCGCGTTCCACACGGCAGTCAGGGATCTATTTGCAGTTTTTGCATTTTTGTCATTTTTCATCATCAACTTTTCGGTAATTAGAGGAGAAATCCCACCGCTGTGGTTCCTTAAGCACTCACAGACAAAAAGGAGCTTTGAGCTGCACATCTAAGAATCTGTGAGGATAAAAGAGCTTTAAAAAATGAGGACTCTTAGGAAAAGTGTAACAGGCACTACTACAATAAGATTTGAATATAATAAGTGTCTATCTATAGCACAATAATCACACAAAGCGAACGTGTCAATGCGTCTTGATTGGGTCATAATGTTATTTCATTCTTTGAGATGCAGGATTTTGATTAAGATTTGATTATGATTTTGATATTGATTGCTCTTCACTAGGGATGGAATACTTCATTTCTGCAAAAAAAAGTTCTTGAATGTGCAATTTGCTTGTTTTTTTGGTTCATTATGTTAAAGTTTTGGAAGCCAGTTTCTGAATAAAAAAATAAAAAAAGGTAATTGCGACCTTTTTATCTCGCAATTGCAAGTTTACATCTCGCAATTCTGATTGTTTTCTCAGAATTGTGAGATATATACTGGTAATTGTGCATTATAAAGTCCGAATTGTGAGATATAAACTTGCTATTCTGAGAATTTAAAATTCTGACTTTTTTTCTCAGAATTGTAAGAAATATACTGGACATTATAAAGTCAGAATTGTTAGATATAAATTAGCAATTTTGAGAAATTAAGATATAAACTACAAAACGTCTTTTCTTAGAACTGTGAGATATAAAATTGTAATTGCAAGTTCTAAAGTCAGAAAGTAAGATATAAACCCACAATTCTGACTTGTTTTCTCAGAAGCGTGAGATATAAATTGGTAATTGCATGTCATAAAGACAGAATTGTAAGATTTGTATGATATAAACCTGAATTCAGACTTTTTTTATAAACTCACAATTCTGACTTTTTTTCTCAGAATTGTGAGATATAAACTAGCAATTGGGAGTTATACAGTCAGAATTGTAAGATATAAACTCACAATTCTGACTTTTTTCTCAGAATTGTGAGATATAATCTGGTAATTGCGGATTATAAAGTCAGAATCGTGAGATGTAATTGCGCATTATAAAGACAGAATTGTAAGATATAAACCTGAATTCAGACTTTTTTTCTCTGAATTGTGAGATATAAACTGGTAATTGCATATTATGAAGTCAGAATCGTGAGATATAAATTGGTAATTGCACATCATAAAGACAGAATTGTAAGATTTGTAAGATATAAACCTGAATTCAGACTTGTTTTCTCAGAATTGTGAGATATAAATTGGCAATTACGAGAAATAAAGTCAGAATTGTGAGTTTTTATTTATCAATTTTGACTTCTGAGTTGAAAAAAAGACTTATATCTTAATCTTATATCTTACAACTCTCATTTAATAACTCCGAGTTGCGAGTCAAAGTTTAAATCTCGCAATTCTGAGAAAAAAGTCAATGCAAACATGTCAATGTGTCGTGATTGGATCATAATGTTATTTTATTCTTTGAGAGGCAGGGTTTTGATTAAGATTTGATTATGATTTTATTTTTTGGTTTATTATGTTGTCATATAAGTTTTGGAAGCCTGTTTCTGAATAAAACAAATTAAAAGATAATTGCGACTTTTTTTGCAATTGCAAGTTTACATCTTGCAATTCTGACTTTTTTCTCAGAATTGTGAGATATAAACTAGCAATTGGGAGTTATACAGTCAGAACTGTAAGATATAAACTCACAATTCTGACTTTTTTTCTCAGAATTGTGAGATATAAACTGGTAAGTGCTCATTATAATGTCAGAATTGTAAGATATAAACCCACAATTCTGAGAAATTAAGATATAAACTCGCAATTCTGATTTTTCTTCTCAGAATTGCATGATATGAACTCACAATTGCGAGAAATAAAGTCTGAATTGCAAGTTTTTATCTATCAATTCTGACTTCTGAAGGAAAGGATTGGAATGTTCTCAGGATTGGAAGTTTATATCTTACAGCTCTCACTCAATAACTCCCAACTGCATGTCAAAGTTTATATCTATATCTTATATCAAAGTTTATATATATAAGTTTAAGAATGAACAATACTTCTACAGCATTTATTAGTTAATTTTTTAGTCTTAGTTAATGTTAATTTCAGCACGTACTAATGCATTATTAAATCATGGGTTGTGTTTGTTAACATTCGTTAATGTACTGAACGAACAAGAACAAACAACAAACACTAACAACGTTTAATAAATAGTGTAATTGTATTGTTTATTGTTAGTGCATGTTAGTTAATACTTTAACTAATGTTAATAAATGAAACATTGTAATATTTAATAGTTGTATATATATTAACTAATGATGATATAGATTGATAAACTGTAACATATAACTCATAGTTAACATTTACTAATGCAAGCTTATTGTAAAGTGTTGCTAAATATTTTATTTACTCAGCTCATTTTAAACTTGTATTCTGTTTCAAACCTTGAAATAAAAGGAAGGTAAATAATGTAAATACTGACAGGATTTTAGATTGAGCTCTTCCAAGCCTTTCTATATGTGCACAATTGTCCATGTGTACTGCAAGGTCTTCACTGAATTAGCTGAAGAAGTTAGTTCACATGTGGAAAAATGGACATGACTGCTCGGCGCAGTCACCAGAACTGAAAACCAAGAAATGACTTCATGGTTGGAGTCAAAGGTTATGCTTTGTGGAAAGTGTGAAGGAACACACTACTATGCACTCACCCTGGAGATGGAAAATAAAATCCGAACGATTTCCTTCATAGCTTTTCCTTCCCGGCTAATAGAATCCCGAAGACCCAGAGAGAAATCTCTTTCTCAGTTTTTCAATAACACAGCCTTTATTTGTGAAGTCAGCACATACAGGTGGTCAGGTGGTGTGGTGGAAAATCATTCTGAACCACATTAATGCAATCCCAGGTTTAAAAGTCCGTGCTGTGCTGCAAAGTCCTGGTTTCCTACCTCGCGAGACAAAACAAGGTTGATCAAATTGTGGGTTACCTTTCTTCACTTTCCAAACAATGGCTAGGGGGTGCTGCAGGTGATTGTGAAGGAAATACGTCTTTGAGTCCTGAGAGATGGATCCACAAAAACAATGGAAGTCATTGACACAGATTTGCAAACTTAAGCTGTGCTTGTTTCATGCGGCCAGCACAGAGGAGGGGAAAAGGTGAAATCACAAAGGATGAAGGTCAATTTAAATCTGTCTCCTTTTGTGTGTAAGTGAGTTTGTATGCTTGACTTAAGACATTCTGAATGACTTCTGCTAATAATCACAGATGAGGATACTAGGGGCTGTAATTAAACTTATCACGGTCTAGTAGTCAGCGCGTTATGGTGTATGCATATCAAACCAGAGCAACCTCGGCTCAAATGCTTGTTTCACTTTGTCAAGGATGACTGCAATCACTGTATCAAGAGGACATCCAGATCATATTCAAAATGATGGCACATAGGTCACTACAGAATAAAGTCATGGCTAAAAATATCCACACCCTTGCAATTCTGTCAGAAAATGCAACACTTTTCTCAGAAAATGGTTCCTATTGCAAATGTTTTGGTATTCACATGCTTATTGTTTTTGTTTGCACTGGAACAACACACACAAAAAAAAAAAAAACTGAGAAAAAAAGTCAGACTTGACTGAACTGGACAAAATGATTGGCACCTTGTCAAAATAGTAAGAAATAATTGCTTTTAAAACATGTGATGCTTCTGTAATTTGTATTTAGACACACCTGTGGCAAGTAACAGGTGTGGGCAATATAGTAACCAATTAAAATGGAAAAAAAGTTGACTCAACCTTTGTGGTGTGTGTCACACTGAGCATGGAAAAAAAGAAAGAAGTATAAAGAGTTGTCTGTGGATTTGAGAGAAAAAAATAGTGGGAAAACATGGACAATCTCCAGGCTACAAGTCTATCTCCAGAGATCTTAATGTTCCTGTGTCCACTGTGCGCAATATCATCAAGATGTTTACAGCCCATGGCACTGTAGCTAACCTCCCTGGATGTGGAGGATTGTTTGAATGGTGGATAAAGAACCTAGATTAACTTTCAAACAAATTCAAGCTGATCTGCAGACACAGGGTACAACAGTGTCAGCTCGCACTATCCATCGCCATCTGAATGAAAAGGGACGCTATGGTAGGACAACGCTGCTGACACAAAAGCATAAAAAAGAAAGACTGGAGTTGCCAAAACTTACATTCTGGGAGAATGTACTGTGGACAGATGAGACAAAAGAGCTTTTTGGTAAAGGACATCATGCCACTGTTTACAGAAAAAGAAATGAGGCCCTCAAAGAAAAGAACACAGTCAATACAGTCAAACATGGTGGAGGTTCAAAGATGTTTTGGGGTTGCTTTGCTGCTTCTGGCATTGGATGCCTTGACTCTGTGAACTGTATCATGAAATCTGATGATTACCAAAGAATTTTGGGGCGCAACGTAGTTGCCAGTGTCAGAAAACTGCATCTCCACTAGTGGTCATGGGTATTCCAGCAGGACACTTCAAAAAGCATGTAGAACTGGTTACAAACAAAGAGCTGGAGAGTTCTGAAATGGCCAGCAATGAGTCCACATCTGATTCCCATAGAACACCTGTGGAGAGATCTCAAAACAGCAGTTGGGAGAAGGCATCCTTCAAATCTGAATTACCTGGAGCAGTTTGCAAAAGAAGAGTGGTCCAAAATTCCAGTAGAGAGGTGTAAGAAACGTATTCATGGTTACAGGAAGCGATTGATTTCAGTTTATTTTTCCAAAGAAGATGCTACCAAATATTAAGTTAAGGGTTCCAATAATTCTGTCAGTGCCAAGGGTGACGGTGCATTTTTTTGGGTTCTGTGTGGAATTGTATCAGATTTGACATTTCTGCTTTTTTGTGTTGCTCCAATGCAAACAAAAAAATAAATAAACCAAGGACGTAGGTTTGTTTTTGACATTGGTGGGGACATAAACCCAAGTGAACACCCCTCCACCCCCGCCACAAATGTAGATATTGTGAACTAACATAATCTAAATAGTACACGTGTCTTTAATCACGAATCACTTTATATTTATAGTAATCGATTTGGATCCAGGATGATTCTGAAAGAGTACTCTGCTGTTGCTGTAGTAACAAACACAGCTTTCACGCACATCTGCTGTCTTAAATTGGGTGAAATACCTGTGAGTTAAACGCGGCGCTGCTTCCCATGTATTAAATGCGCGTCCTTGAAAGCGTGCAGTTTTCTAACGTAGCCTATTTAACTTCTTAGGTAATCTCATTGGTTTCAGATGCATCCGAAATTACAAAAAACATATAGGCCTATATATATATATATATATATATTATTTTATTTTTTATTTTTTGAGCAAAATTATTGCTAGGGACAGTTTGGCAGTAGCTGGATATTGGGAGGGACACATCCCGTCCGTCCCCCCTAATTCTACTCCCCTGAAATAAACATGTGAGTACCAAAACATTTGCAACTGCAACAATTTTCTGAGAGAAGGGTTGCATTTTCTGACAGAATTGCAAGGGTGCCAATATTTTTGGCCATGACTGTATATGAGGAGATTGGGGTTTGTTATCACATAAATTTCTAAATTTAATGCAAATTCTCAACTAGAACTACTCTTTTCACATGTGATAACGAAACCCTAATGTGGACCCAGGAACTTAAAGGGATAGCTCACCCAAAATTTCCCTCAAGCCATCCTAGATGTATATGACTTTCTACTTTCAGATGAATACAATCAGAGTTATATTAAAAAAAAAAATAAAAAATCCTGGCTATTCATAGCTTTATGATGACAGTGAATGTGTGTTGTTTGTTTGTTTATTTGCTTTTACTGGCCACACCCAGCACTAGGTCTTTTGTAGTACATTATGCATATATATTCATTATTCATACTCCCACATGTTAGGCAACCCAGCTTATTCGATATTTTTAAACCTCAAGTTGTGTTTTGGACATTTTGATCCACAGAGGATATACTAACTTCCCCAAAAATATTTTGAATTTTGATTTTTTTTTTTTTTTTACATTTTTGGGATTTTCCCCCATTGCTCAAAGGCCTTAATGATCTCCTCAGTTTTTGATTGAATATTGCCAAAATGATCCGCAAATAATGTTTATTTTTTTCTGCGCAAAAAATAGGTGAATAAGCTTAAGGGTTAATGGTGTTAACCAAAAGTGAGGTAACACTTTATTTTGATAGTCCACTTTAGATCTTCTACTGACTATAAGTAACTTTGAAACCACATGTAAACTATCAGTCATTAAAATATTTGTTGACTGTCTGCTTAATAGTTAAGTCTACAGACACTTTTTTTTGATGGTCGACAAACAGACCTTCTACTGACTATAAGTATCTTTGCAAAGACAAGTCAACTTATACTAACTCTAACCTAAACGTCTACTAATAATCTAATGGGAGTTATTTGAGTTATTGTAGAGTTAAGTTATTTAATAGTTAGTAGAAAGTCCAAATCAATGTGTGTGGTTCAAGAGAGCAAACGTTTAGAAGTTTCATTTCTGTGACTTCAACAATTCTGTAACCAATGACTGAACATGGTTCATCTGATTCTTCAAAAAGACCGGCTTGAATGGTTGTACCTATTGTAGTTGTTTAGATTTACCTAGCCCTTTCTCTACAAAAGGGCTCATTCTGAATTGCATTATTTGCAATTATGTATAGTATAGTGCATAAACAGGTTGAGCTATAAAAGTGCGGCACAACATGATGGAGAATAAAATGGCAACATTAGTCTTTGCTTAATAGAGGGTGAACTGTCACTTACCATAGTAATGAACTGGATGATGGCCAAACATATGCAATCAAAATAATGGAGGTTATAATAATAATGCTGTTTAATAAACAACTGCTCAGGGAAGCGGCAAGCTGTGGTTGTAAATAATTGTATAAGCATAAAAGAATGTAATGTTTAAACACACAATGGTGACACAAATAGAATGAATTAATGATAACATATCATTTTTTGAAATGCTGTGAACTTGAAATAACAAAACAATTAGTTTTTGGTTTTTTTGTGCAGTATTTCTATGCTGAATCTTTTCCATACATATAATAACACATCTAAGCAAAGGGGAGAGTAAAAATAAAAGAGAAAGTAAAGTAATAAACATAATAATATATCTTAATAGTAACAGTTCCTGACTATTTGTCTTAACTAAAACCAATAAAATCTCCATATGTGTGTGTGCAGATGTGGTCTAAATCACAATCACAAAGATTAATTTCACTCTTACTGTTTTATTGCTGTTTGCACCACAAATTAACCTAATGGTTTAGGAGGTAGTTTAGCTAAACGCAGTTCGATATTTTCAATTTTGCCAGCGAAAGCTGTTTTCAAACACAGCCCATTGATTTCAGTACAGATCAATTTAAAAGTGTTTCCCGAAATTGACAGTGTTGTACATATATCTGTTTTCATTTAATTGCTTTTTATAAAGAGACAGATGTGCAGTGTTTACAGCCAGTCACAAACATCACCATTACATTCACTCACCAAACTGAGGCGAATACTATTACAAAATGTGAATGGAAAGTCCTGATTCATGTTTGTTTTCATGTCAGCATCCTACTACTGGGTTCAGCTGACTGAGGAGCTGCTAAACACGCTAGAAATATGTCTGATAAAATTAAATGTGTGTAACAAGCACTTGCTTGCCACATTTTTAAATCATTTATTTTTCTTCCCCTGTAGATGAATAAGTAAAAAGACGGTAGAATTAAGCTGTGGTAAAAATCCAAACCAAGTAGAAGCTGAAGGAACATGACATGGTTTGATCCTGTTTGGAAACTTGATGCCAAAACGGATTCAGATCAGCTACTGTAACCTGGGACTAACTGTATGCAGAGTATGCAGCATAACTTTGCTTACAATTTTGGAAAATAATTTTTTACAGTAGATGCCTCTCTGCTAAGCATGCATTTACTATTTAGTTCCATGTTCCAACACTTTTTATGCATGTTATTTTCAGGGCATGCATAATGCACACTGTTGTTCATCAGGGCATGTTAAGCTGTTGAATATTAAATAAGAATGAACGTGGGTGGCCATATGTTAATGTGCTCATGATTCCTTAAGGGTTTCTGAATGACCTGTATTTGAAGCATACGTTTCAGGAATGTTCTGAGGGAACTGGAGAGGGAGCTTTGCATTACTTGGGAGTTCTAAATAATGCATGAATCTCTGCTACTTCAAAAGTAAAAGGAAAATCATGTTGTACATGATATGTTCTTGATGGTGTCCAGACATTTGTATCACTTTATGTTAGTTGGGAACGGATGGAGAGAAAAAGTTTGGGAGAACAGAATTAGCAAACCGTTTTGAAAGTGATTTATTCTGTCATTTCCTTTATTATATTAAATACTTGTTGAGTATTTAGCCTTTTTTTCCATTAAAAAAAAAATATCTAAACATGCCTACAGCAAGATCTTGGGAAGTAATTTTTTCTTAGACTATTACCTTTTTTTCCTGTTTTAAGCTTAAATCTGACAGCATTTAGTGCATTTTTTGTTGTACTGTTTATAAGAAAAAAATATTTGCCAGTGGTACAAGACCAATTTAACTCAGGATTTATTCCCATTTAATATAGTTTTTCTACTCAGGAAATGTATTTTGTTTTAAAAACAGTTATATAAAATCTTAGAATGACAGTTTATATTGGCCACAGCTGTAAACTTCCAAAAAACAAAACAAAAACAAAAAAAACAACAACAACAACAAAAAAAGACCGGAAAAGGTTTGAGACAGCATACTATGGAAGTCAGTTTCCGCCACTGACTAAAAAATTATGTTTAAATTATGTTCCAAGTTTTTGCTCCAGCCTTAGTTCCTGTTTTCCTTATTTGGTAATTTTCCTGTTCTTGCTGAGTTAATTGATAACTCACACCTGTGTTCCTAATCATCACGTTTACGTTAGTTCCTGATTGTGCCTTGATTATTAAGTTATTAAATTAAGTAAATTTTATTTACTTACCCATGTTAATTCAAACCATATGCGGTGGAAACCCGTTTCCATCACACCTCCAATTTCAAGTCAAGTCATGTCTGATCTTCTAGAGCAGGGGTCACCCCACTCAGTCCTGGAGGGCTGGTGTCCTACAGAGTTTAGCTCCAACCCTAATCAAACACACCTGAACCAGCTAATCAAGGTCTTAGAAGGTATACTTGAAACTTCCAGGCAGGTGTGTTGAGGCAAGTTGGAGCTAAACTCTGCAGGACACTGGCCCTCCACGATCAAGTTTGGTGACCCCTGTTCTAGAGACATGTCACCTCACACCTGAACTTCCACTCCAAAAAATGAACAAAGGAAACTCCAACTTTTTATCTTTTTTTCTTGCAATTTTGAGTCCAACAATTCGATACAAACTTGGAACTCTGGCTTTTTTTTCTCAGAGTAAGATATACTCAAAATTCTTAGAAAAAAAGTCACAATTCTGAGAAATAAAGTCAGAATTGCGAATTTATCTCAGAAATTGTATATATATATTTCCAGAATTGCAAGTTTATATCTTGCAAATCTGACTTAAAACAATTGAGTTAAGCCAGCACTGTGAGATACAAACTTGCAATTCTAAGAAGTTTTTTTTTTCCTCCTGAGAATTGGACTTGCAAGTTTATATTTCAATTCTAAGATATAAAAGACAGGAAAAATAATTGAGAGAAATAAACTTGCATTCTTTGTTTCTCACAATTATGAGTTTATATCCACAATTCTGAGAAAAAAGCTGAATTGCAAGTTTATCTCATAAATCTGAATACATTTTTCAGAACTGTACATTTTTATCTCGCAATTCTTACATTGTTTCTCCCAGTTGCGGAAAAAATCGAAATCGCTAGTTTATACCTCACAATTCTGACTTTATAACTTGCAATTGTGAGCTTATATTTCACAATTCTGAGAAAAAAGTCAGAATTGCAAGTTTATATCATGCAATTGTGAAAAAAAATATATATATCTGAATACCAAGATGTAAACTCAAAACTGCAAGAAAAATTTGTCAGAATTGTGAGATAAAGTAACAGTACGTAGGACGCAGGGAACTTAACAGTCTTTAATAAAGAAAAACTTAATTACAAAAAATAAAAACTCGCAATTCTGATTTTTTTTCCTCTCGCAAATGCAAGTTTATTTCTCAAAATTATTTTTCATTTATGTCTTAGAATTGAAACTTGCACGTCCAATACTCAGGCGGAAAAAAGACTATGTTCTCAGACTTAACTCACAATTGTGTTTATTAAGTCAGATTTGCGAGATATAAACTCGCAATTGTGTGTGAGATACATTCGCAATTCTGACTTTTATATCCCACAATTCTGACTTTATTTCTCAGAATTGTGAATTTTTTTCTAAGAATTGTGAGTTCTTAGAAAAAAGAAAAAAGTCAGAGTTGCAAGTTTGTATTGAATTGTTAGATGTAAACTTGAAATTGCAAAAAAAAAAAAAAAAAAAAAAAGTCAGAATCCTTAGATAAAACTTGCAATTTCCTTTATTAATTTTTTATCGAGTGGTGGAAATGGGTTTCCACAGCATATGGTTTGAATTAACATGGGTAAGTAAATAAAATTGACTTAATTTCATAATTAACATCATAAACTCATAATTGTGAGAAACAAAGAGATAAAAACTCGCAATTCTGATTTTTTTTTCTCTCACAAATGCAAGTTTATTTCTCAAAATTATTTTTTTCATCTTTTATGTCTTAAAATAAAGTCCAATACTGAGGTGGAAAAAAGACTAAGACTGAAAAAATGTCAGGGTTGCAAGTTTGTATCAAATTGTGAAATTTAAACTTGAAATTGAAAGAAAAATCAGAATTGTTAGATAAAAAGTTAAAGATAAAAAAAGTCAAATTCTGACAAAGAAAAAAGAAGTTTGTATTTCACAATTCAGTCTTAACTTACAATTGTGTTAAGTCAGATTTGCAAGATATAAACTCGCAATTCTGCAATTCTGTCAGAAATGTGAGAAATTTGCAATTCTGACTTATCTCACAATTTTGACTTTTTTATATCTTGCAATTCTGAGAAAAAAAGTCAGAGTTGCGAGTGTAAACTAAGAAAGAGATGTGAGATGTAAACTAAAAAAAGTCAGAATTGTGAGAAATGTACATAATTTTATAACATCGTTAACATAATAGTCTAAAATGCATGATTGTTAACTGATGTTTTGGTTTGGTTATGTACAGTTGTGTACTGTATGTTGTAAAAACACTTTTTTTTATTATCAAAACTTTAAAAAGGAAATCTACCAATATATCCTAATTCACTCAATACCTAGATTTATATCAGCTCTCTCCTAGTGCACTTTTATTGAGATGTGATATTGTGCTATATTCAATATCAGGCCCTTCAGCTTCTTTTTGATTCTTTTTTCCCTTTGGTCTGCCTTTGAGTCTTTGAGGTGAGTCTCTCTTTGTGTTTGGCCTTTGTGGAGCATTTTCCTCCTGACTTTGAAGCTTGGGTGAACGTCCCACAGCCTTAGTGTTTGTTTCTTTGCAAAAATTACTGCCTGTCCTACTTGGTTTCTCACCCCTGACCATATGCTTCTTCCTAGCGATTCTCCTCCACAGCTGGAGTGAATATGGAAGTCTGTGCTATTTTTTGGGGTCAGTAAAGGATAGACGTTCTACAGGAGGACCGGATCATATAACTGGAGCGGATTCTAGACCCAGCTGTTCTCTCGGGAAGTCATTATTCCTTCTAGGGGACCGTTGGGTGGTACGGTTCTTACAAGTGCATGCATTTCACAGACGAGAAGACCACTGTCTGGTAAAAAGGAAATTGAACCACTCACATAAAATCTTCAGTAACTTTCACAGTTTGTATCTATGATGTTCACATTTATAGAAGCATGTATATTTTTAATCAAGTTTGGTGGGTTTTGTAACTCTCGCTGTCAGCTTACATATTTCATTTCTCTTTGTAGTTCCTTTTGTGTGGTGTCTCTGTATATGCGCTATGTCAGATTTAAACGAGCTCACCCGTGAGGCTGAGGGCAAATTTAATATCTTTGAATATCCTCTAAAAAGTTTCTCTTTATTTTGAAAATGCACAGAGAGGGAGAACAAAGACAGACCTTATCAACATTCACACAGCTATATTTAGAGCTTTCCTCATGGCCTTACTTTTATAGGTAATATTCTGCTGAAAAAATCATGTCCCTGGGTGAAGAACTGTCATACATCAAGTCCAACGGAGATCTGACAGAGTTAAAGATACAGGAATACATATGTTGGATATCATTTCGGCTCTAAAAATAGATCAAAATTGCAATCCAGCTCCTGAAATCCACTTGGCTTTCTATGCAGTACATTTTTGTGTGTTTCTATCACATATTTATCTTAATACATTGGATAAAATATAAAAAATGTAAATCATATTTGTTATTTTAAAAAAAAGCACAATTAAGCAATTAAATTGGGTTTTAAATAATTGATTGACTTCGATATAAGTGAAATTTTTTTTTTTCCTTTCACTAATTAAAAAAAAAAAAAGTAATTTAAAATGTGTAAAACAAATTATAGAGGTACTATATTTTACAACAACCAAAACCATAAAACCAGTGGAAATGTGTTATAATTATAAAAAACTTTGAGCTGCCCTTCAAAAGTACTGGATATGACAGCAGTATTTATAGATTTAATGTAAAATGCTATATTTTACATGTGCATTCTGACGTCTGTCGGACTACACACTGCCACAAGCAGAAGATTTACAACAAATCTCATTTGACTGTCACAGCTGATGTGTCGTGAGAAATAAGAGCAGGTATTCAGCCACAAGACTCTTCCGTCTGGGGAAACTACTCACAACGATTCATTAATGAAGCTATCACACACATGAATGGTTTTATATTACTAGTATTTCACTGTCCTCTCTTGTGGATATTGCTGTTTTAGAGTGAATTGCCCTGATGCAAAGAATCTCGGGTTGAAGTGAAAGCTCTATGTTTCTGATCGTCCGTAATAGATCTTGGCTCTTAAGCGTAATCTCAGAAAGAACCCTGAAACTCATGCCAGCAAACTGGTAGCAATTGGTGCTTTTCAAGAGTGAAGCGCAGATGTTGGATATCAATGGCAAATTTTCTTGCATATTTTGGTCTCTGCATCTGCAGTGTTGCTCCCAAAAGCTGCCTGCCTCTCAAAACACTACTAAACAGTCAAATATTTTAATGAAAATGATTGACCAAGTCCAGGATTTTGGTCTGTCGCCTCACATGCTCATGTGATGTTGCTGTGCTACGTGGTCACGAAAGAGTATCTTTTGCAAGCGTTTTTAAGCATTGCGGTTTAAAAACAAGTCTATATGCACGCCCTGTTCGGCATTATTTTTGCTGCGTTATAGGCCTTTATAGGCCTTGAGCGGTTAAATTCACACAGTTGTATCTGTTAAAATGCCCGTCTTTGCAAGTTTATTTTAGTTTATTAACACATTAATTTAGGTCTTAAGTGAAAACAAACAGCTGAGAAGGAAAACACATGTGTAACCGTATACTGGATCTGGGCAGCTCTTGAAAGCAGTCTGCTTTTGACTAAATCACTTTTGTTTAATAAGAAGAAACATGTATTTAGTTTACACAGTGAAGAATGTGTTTTTACAAAGTTAGCAATTTGTCCTATTCTTATTTGAACACTGACTGTTTACTTCTTCAGTGAGCTTGAGTTTTTTTGTTTGTTTTAATTTAGGCTAGTATTAGGATTTTTTTTTCTGTTTTATATATATATATATATATATGATCTCTTATTATTATTATTTTTTTTTTTTAAATAAATAAATAATAATAATAATAATAATCATATCATGATCTAAGATTTTGGTCATATTGCTTAACCTATGTGTACACTAAAAAAAAATGACGTAGAAACAATTTTCACTCTGAAATTGCTAGTAAATTTCACAATTAATTACAATACAAAGTTATACAGAATTAAATGCAAAATAAATTTTCTTGTAAAATATACTCCAATAAGTATATAAATACATGTTGTTTTATTTACAAATTTGAAAAAAAAAAATATATATATATATATATATTTACAGTGTACAGTTTTAATGAACTCCTTCTCAGTGTTGCATTAGTATATGAAAATCCAATTTTAATTTAAATGCTGTTGTTCACAACCTGGTCTCATGATGAAAATGTACCTGTTGGAACGTTTTTATGAAATGCTAAATATATATCAATAAGTACACATCACTGCAGTTTAGGGCTGTCAAACGATTAATCGCATCCAAAATAAAAGTTTATGTTTACTGTAAAAGTATTTGTGTACTGTGTATATTTATTATGTATATATACACACACATGCATGTATATATTAAGGAAAAAAGATTTTAGATTTATATCTAAAATATTTATATCTATTTATAATCTAAATTGTATACAAGTATAAATATATATACATATAAATATTTTGTTTTAATATATACAGGTATGTGTGTGTATTTATATGTACATAATAAATATGCAAAGTAAACACACATATAGTATGTAAACATAAACTATTATTTTGGATGTGATTAATCACGATTAATCGTTTGACAGCCCTACTGCAGTTTCCAACAGAAATGTCCAAAAGAGTGTTCTGTATTTTTCCCGGAACAGAACATATGGTATGTTTTACGTGACGTTGTTTATGTACGTGACAAAGCAGTTCTGTCTTGAAATGTCCATTGAGTGGCGCTATAACTCTAATACTCTGTGATGTTTTAAAATAACGTACCATCTGCACTACACCTAAACCTACCTGATAGTATGAACAAAAGCGAATGTGACATAAAAACACAGTCGCAAGCATGCAGTTTTAGCCTGTTGATTTCTCATCTTGTACACAACTGTGTACAAAAACGTTTACAAGTGCTCGCTGTTTTACCACCTCGGAGAAGACGTTTCAGAGAATTTGGCAGTACATCCAACCAGCCTCACAGACCACGTGTAACCACACCAGCCAAGGACCTCCACATCCAGCATCTTCACCTCCAAGATTGTCTGAGACCAGCCACCCAGACAGCTGCTGCAACAATCGGTTTGCATAACCAAAGAATTTCAGCACAAACTGTCAGAAACCATCTCAGAAGCTCATCTGCAAGCTTGTCGTCCTCCTCGGGGTCTCGACCTGACTGTAGTTCGTCGTAACCAACTTGAGAGGCCAAATGCTCACATTCGATGGTGTCTGGCACTTTGTTGCAAGGATCTGTATACAACTCCTGGAAGCTGAAAACATCCCAGTTTTTGCATGGCCAGCATACTCACCGGACATGTCACCCATTGAGCATGTTTGGGATGCTCTGGATCGGCATATACGACAGTGTGTTCCAGTTCCTGCCAATATCCAGCAACTTTGCACAGCCATTGAAGAGAAGTGGACCAACATTCCACAGGCCACAATCAACAACCTAATCAATCAACACTATGTCTGGTTTTCAGACCCCCCTGGCCCCCGCCAATACAGTAAAACTGCACATTTTAGAGTGGCCTTTTATTGTGGCCAGCCTAAGGCACGTCTGTGCAATAATCATGCTGTCTAATCAGCATCTTGATATGCCACACCTGTGAGGTGGATGGATTATCTCAGCAAAGGAGAAGTGCTCACTAGCACAGATTTAGACAGATTTGTGAACAATATTTGAGAGAAATAGGCCTTTTGTGTACATAAAAAAGTCTTAGATCTTTAAATTCAGCTCTGAAAAATGGGGGCAAAAACAAAAGTGTTGCACTTATAATTTTTTTCAGTGTACCTATTAGTACGCATTTTGCGTCTCACGAAACCGCTCCCACAGGTACGTTTTCGTCTTGAGATCAGGTTAACTTGGATATTGAAATGGAGTGTTTCTCTAATTCTTTTTAGTGTACATTTATTACTGTCAGCCTAACTGAGCTGTCAGTCCTCATTGTTTTTGTGCCAGACAAATGCTGCTCTAAATGTAAAAAATAATTATATCATGTTACTTTAAAACATAGCCCTCTTAAGTAACTTCAGTGTGGTTGAGTGCTTTTAGCTTGTAGTTTTTAATTAAATAAAATTAAATTGAGTAACTCGAGCTACAGTTTTAAAGTCCCTCCTTCAACACTGATAGCTTATATAGTGAAGAAAGGCGATCATGTTTATGAAGTTCTCAGCATTGCTGTTTATAATCTCCAATTTAACTGCATCCAAACTATGGAGAATGAAATGGCCTTGAACAGAGTGGAGCTTCTGTAATACTGGCTTTCATTGTTGATTAAGAGTCAAGTGCATCTGGCACAAAGAGGTAGGAAAAATTTACTTCAGATGAAGTTCATCATGGCTGCCAAGGATGGAGGAACAGTGCACTCTCTTCCAACTTCTATTTTCTTTGAAATATCCTCAAAAGATATGCAGGACTATTCAGGAGGGTTTGAGATTCAATTTCTTGAATGGAAAGCAACATCCATTTCATCATACGAAATACTTGACCTATCTTACTGTCTGCATCTATGACAGGAATATAAAAAAAAAATGAGAATTTGGCTAGGCCAAAAAACCTTGCACAGTTGATTATCCAGTATTATGAATCTGCCAGCCTTGCCTTCAAGGTCTAATCAGCACCGTAACCCAAAGCTTATGAGGTCGAACAGAATTTGAAGCAAGTTTTTCTTTTTTGCAATAGCTTATTTTCAAGGTACGCTTGGATACATATTCATAACGCTGGGTTTTCATAGCTTGGCAAAAAATTCTGCTCTGTCAATAACTTCGCAAGGGCAGGTCGAAACTTACAAAACGATTATATATTTAAAAGAGAAAAATGTCTGAGCTTGGCAATCTCCTCCACCGGAGTGTCAAAAGCACCGAAATCCAGCTGTCCGGGATACTTTTTCCGGCATAAGCTTGTCATATAAATTAAATACTAAGTTTTGAAATCTCATTCTGGGAAGGTACGAAACACCTCTCACTTTTCGCCAGTCGAATTAAGACAGCAGCCGGGCGTACAGATGATGGAAGCTTGCAGACCTTAAGAAAAGATGGATGATAAAGCCCGGACTGGATATAATGTACTTGTGAAGAGGTCCCCGTAGGTCTGCACTAGAAAAACATCTTAGAAAACAAGGCTTTTGATAGCAGTACCAATTCACAGTGGCTTCACCTTTCTGTGGTGGAACAGCCTGTAACAAATTAGTCAGGTCCTCTCTGCTGCGGACACAAACACCTGTGCACCAGCAGCACTACAATTCATTTTCTCTACAACAAAGACAAGGGAAATGCAATATTTTTAAGTGAACCATGGAAAATACTTACGTTTATGGATTTATTTCACTGTATGTGGCCGAAGGCAGGGTCTAAAGGTCTGAGACCAACAGGGTTTTGCAATATTTAGAATTGAAAAGAGAATGTTTTTTTGTTTTGTTTTGTTTTTTTTTTAATTAAATTAAACAATTCAGTTCTTGAATTTGAACTGAGTTTGCAAACAGGATAAATATTGCGATTGAAATTCATATAACAAATTCTAAACTATAAAATAAATATTGTTTCTCGGAATACAATAAAAGGCATTTTTTTCAACTGAATTTTGCACAAACCTGGAGACCAGTGTTATTTTAGTGAAACTGATATACTATTGTAGTTTTTGTTTGAATTAGATTTAAACAATTCAATTAGATATTTTAAATTTTATTTATTCTTAGAATTTATTCGAATTTACACTATCAGTCAAAAATTTTAGAATTTGTAAATTAAAGTCTCTTCTGCTTACCAAGCATGCATTTATTTGATCCAAAATACAGCAAAAGCAGTAATATTGTGAAATATTTTACTATAACTTTAAATAACCACTTTCTATTTGAATTTATTTTTAAATGTAATTTATTTCATGTGAAAGATACATTTTTAGCATCATTACTTCAGAAATCAATCTAATATACTGATTTGCTGTTCAGTTATTATTATTATCAATATTGTAAACAGTTAAGTATTTTTTGGAGGGGGGGTTATTTAGCAAGGATACTTTAAATTGAACAAAAAGTTATGCTAAAGACATTTACAGTTACAAAAGATTTCTATTTCAGATAAATGCTGCTCTTCTGAACTTTCTATCCATCAAGGAAACCTAAAAAAAAAAACAGCAGAATATTAGAATGATCATGTGACTGAAGTAATGATGCTTAAAAAAATATATAATTTATAATTTAAAATATAATACAATTTTTAAATATATTCAGCAAAATATTAATTTTTTTTACTGTTTTGCTGTACTTCAAATCAAATAAATGCAGGCTTGGTGAACAGAAGAGACTTTTATTATTTTTATTAACTTTTTATTTAATTATGTTTTATTTATTTATTTAGTTGTTTATATATGTATGTATGTATGTATGTTTTATTTATTTATGTTTTATTTATTTTTGCTTTAGGCAACTAGCTAAAATAAAATACATTTAGTTTTTTATATGTTAGTAAATGCTTTTTATTTAAGTAATGATTTTCTCATGGTTGTAGTTTTATCTATCTATCTATCTATCTATCTATCTATCTATCTATCTGAAATAAACAGAAGTTTAGGGATTTAAGAAAATAGTTATGATGTCAAAAAAAGAAATAATATAATCAAATAATGAATGAGTGACATTTGTGCATGTTATATGATCTTGCTTCCATTAATGCACAGGATGCTCTTTAAACATTCTTAAGTCTTGCTTGAGAACATGATCATCATGTTTTAATACAGCTCAAGTGTTGTTATCATTCAAGCAAAAGTGGAAAGCACCAAGTACCAAGACATAATTTGTATTGAATAAAAAGCAGTAAATTAGAATTGCAAACCAGAAACATAGTCACTGGTGGCCTCAGACATTTAGACCCCACTGGATATTAATAGAGATGAGTTTTGTCTTAAGAAATCTTGACAGATGCATATCAGCGGAAAAAGTGAATGAAAGTTATGCGAGACTTTTTAGCTTTCATCTTCCGTTTCCCAAATGACAAACCCAAAAGAAAATGAATGTTTGAGTTCAGGGAGATCAACATTTTCAATAGCAAAGAGAAATAGCTTTCAAGCCAAAACATATCCTCTTTCTTTGAACCTAACTTTACCGTACCTTATGAACAATATCAGAAGTTCATATACAATGCCACAGAAACTTCGCTAAGCTCCTGACCTTTCTCAGCATCTGAATTCAATAACTTTCTCTCCGTTTTTCCTCTGTCTCCCCTTTTGACACTCCTTGGCTATCTCTTTCTCGCTCACATTTGTGTACTGCACACTGAAAAAAACACCCACTGCTCCAAGCTGGAGGGGCCCATTGTAAACCAGTCTGGACTGAGCCCACCCTGTGTCGACTGCTGTGTTTGATTAGGTAAGTTAGGTTTGATTGACAAAGGCTGCAGGAAGATACAGACCGCGAAGGTAGCTAATGAAAGAAGTACTTCGATCAAGATCCGGGGAAAAAAAGTATTAATCAAAACTGTGTTCATACGGAATTAGAATAAAACATTCAGTCATGCGATAATATCATGAATGATTTGAAAATAACATTTTAATGATAATTCCAAACTCCATGGGGGAAGACGAAATACTATTTATCTAATAATAAAATCCAGGAATAATATATTCAGACTGCCATAGCAAATTTACAAATTCACAGCCACAACATAGTAGATTAACACATTTTGAATATCTTGAAAATATATTCAAAACCTAAAATAATATATATATATATATATATATATATATATATATATATATATATATATATATATATATATATATATTAGGGCTGTCAAATGATTAATCGCAATTAATCACATCCAAAATAAAAGTTCATGTTTACATACTATATGTGTGTTTACTTTGTATATTTATTATGTACATATAAATACAGACACATACATGTATATATTAAAACTAAATATTTATATGTATATATATTTATACCTGTATACAATTTAGATTATAAATAAATATAAATATTTTATATATAAATCGAAAATATTTTTCCTTAATATATACATGCATGCGTTTGTATTTATATATACATAATAAATATACACAGTACACAAATATATAGTATGTAAACATAAACTTTTATTTTGGATGCAATTAATCGCGATTAATCATTTGACAGCACTAATATATATATATATAAATATATATATATATATATATATATATATATATATATATTCATATTGCAATTTTATTGTAGCTATATTTTTATAATAACTTATTTATTTAACTACAGTTAATATTTTTGATTTTCTTTGATGTTCTTGATAAATGTATCATTTATTATTAGTTTGTTCTTTTCATAATGCTAATTTATTGTTACTAGGAATGGGAAGGAATGGGCCAAAAGACCAGCAACAGTGTTTGAAAATCTTGTGAAGACTTACAGAAAACGTTTGACCTCTGTCATTGCCAACAAAGGGTATATAGCAAAGTATTGAGATTAAATTTTGTTATTGACCAAATATTTATTTTCCACCATAATTTGCAAATAAATTCTTAAAAAATCCTACAATGTGATTTTCTGGATTTTTTTTTCGTATTTTGTCTCTCATAGTTGAGGTATACCTATGATTTACATTTTATTAGTTTTTTTTGTTTTTTTTTTTCATATTGGCATTTTATTATTACTACATTTTTATAATAACTTTTTATGTTTGCTTATTTATTTTACTTAATCAGTTAATTAATGTATTTGATTATATATTTGATATATATTTTCCATGATATATATTGCCATTGTTTGTTGCTATATCTTTATAATAACTTTAAATTTATTTGTTTGTTTAACTACAGTTAATCTATTTGACCGTCTTGTTCAAACTTGTCAATTCAATTTATCATTTATTATTTGTATGTTCTTTTCATATTGCCATTTTATTGTTAATATATTATTATACTATTTATTTATTTATTTACTAAAATCTATTTGATCTATTTGATCGTCTTGATCATGCTTGTCAATGAAAAGTTTAATTTATTATTTGCTTGTTCTTTTATATTGGCATTTCATTATTACTATATTTTAAATTACCTTTTTATTTGTTTGTTTATTGATTTATTTTACTACAGTTAATTCATCTATTTGATCGTCTTGATCATGCTTGTCAAAGAAATTTATAATTTTTTATTAGCTTGTTCTTTTGATGTTGGCATGTAATTAAACTTGCAGACAGTGAGAATATTTTTTTTAGGCTGCGTCATAACGCAGAATAGAAATCCAATTTTATGCATAATAAAGAACCTACAGCAATGTAGGGAAGAAAAAAACAAATACAGACGTCTGTGAAAAATCAAATGACTAAGTAGAACCTTTGTGCCTGCTGCCTTTAGTGAGGGCTTCTGTGAATTAGCTGAGAAATAAATCTCCCTTGCTGAGTTTTAAAGACATTTTTCATTTTACAGTGACCTGAAAGCTGGAGGGCTTGAAAATGTGCTCTATATGGTTATGAGAGTGAGTTGGCTGATGCACAATGACTTAAGTGCAAGAGGGAATTTCTGCTGTGTCACTGTGCCATGCTTATTTGTGCTGTAGTTATGTTGGATATGAGTAATCTGCGATTTGATGTTCCTCATCTCCTAAAAACACTTTGAAGGGGCTTTGTCATGTCACATATCGAGGTTGTATGGTGGATCGTGTTGTTTCTCTAAGGGATATCAGAGGGATTGGAAAATAATGGGAAGACAGAGTTAGGGAGCGTTCAACAATCCCTTGGGATTTCTATTGATGGGGCCGGATTTGATTCATCTGCCCAAAGTATTGATTTGTTTTTGCTGTAGAGATGTACAGCCCTAATCATGCTCACTCTGCTACTTTCTGTATTTCTTTTTCTACACATTCTCCTGCTCAGACCACTATTATCTGCTCTGTTTTCTGACATTTATAACTTTCTTTCTTTTTTCCCTCCAGAATGCTCTATAGTGAAAATATAATTTCCAATGCTGTTTATACATTTATTTATGTATTTGGTAGGATATAGGGTACTATCCTTCCTTCATCTGCTTTTCCTGCCGTGTTGCATAAACGGCTCTAAAGAAAATATGTATTTGCGTTCTATCTCAGATTTCATCTTTTATTCTAAAAACACTGAATTTTAAACAAGTCGAGCAGCAATGCAGCTTCCTGGTTCCCACCAAACAAACAATGTCATACTTTCACACGAAGATGGAAAATAAACCCATGAGTTGTACAGTAAACAACATAAAATGACATTTCTAATAAATAACTAGAAGGAAGGAAGGAAAGAAAGGAAAATATGTTGAAAAATCGTAATTATATTTGACTAAAAGATAATGTTTAAATGTCTCAAATAAAGCAGCAATACAGCCGTCTTGTTCTTTTCTAGTGCAAGCAAATAATCAACAACGTCATATTTCAACATGAAATAATAAAGATAAATAATAAAGTAAAACTGTGAAATAAAGCAATTATGCTATTAAAGGAAAGTACAGCTCAACTATCTCAAATAACCACAAATGTGGAGTATAAAATGCTAAATAATAAATTAAAATAACTAATGAATAACCACAAAAACAAGAAATCAACTAGAAGGAAGGAAGAAAGAAATGCTGCTTTCTGTTTCCCACCAAGCAAATCATCAACAGTGTCATATTTCAACATGAAAATAACAACAAATAACTAAAAAAAACACTATAAATAAAGTTAAATAAAACAACAGAACTACTGTAAACTGTATTAAATGTGAGAAAATGAGAAAAAGAGCTCTCATTTGAGTAAAATAAAAAAATTAAATTAAATAATAAAAAATAAATAAAATAATTACTGTAAACTGTAATTAAATGTGAGAAAAGAGCTCAAATGCGAGCTCACGTTTTTTAAAAATAAAATATTCTGTAGTTGTAATAAAGAAGAGACGAGCACAAATGAGAGCTCAAATGTAAAAAAAAAAAAAAAAAAACAAATAAAATAATAATATACATATATAAAATAAAATAAACAATAAAAAAATAATAGTAATACTATATATAATAAAATAAAATATAAACAAACAAAACACAAACGTGGCAGTTTTACACAAAACAAAGTGGTACACTTATTCACTATTAACTATGACTTTTCCCTCAATAAATCCTTAATTTGCTGCTTATTAATAGTCAGTAAATTAGTTGTTAAGTTTGGGTATTGGGTAGGATTAGGGGTGTAGAATAAGGTCATGTAGAATAAGGCATTAAAGGGTTACTCTTAATTGAAAATTTTGTCATTAATCACTTACCCCGATGTCGTTCCAAATTTAAGATAGTTTGGATGAAAACCGGGAGCTTTGTGGCTGTTTTGCATCCAGTGGATACTTTCCAAAATGGTGCTACAGTGACTTGGAAGAGACTAATTTTTAATAAAGTCGTTATTTTTGGTTTCTTTGCTACAATAAAATATTCTGGTAGCTTGGTAAAATTAAGCTTGAACCACTGATGACAGATGGACTATTTTGACAACGTCTTTCATACTTTTCTGGGCCCTGACAGTGTTATTTACTTGGCAGTCAATGGGACAGTCAAAAAGCTCCTGGTTTTCATCCAAAATATCTTAAATTGTGGTCAGACGACGAACAAAGCTTTTACAGGTTTGGAACGTCATGAGCATAAGTGACTAATGACAAAATTTTCATTTTGGGGTGGAGTAACTCTTTAATATGTGCTTAATTAGTACTAATGAATGGCCAATATTCTAGTAATATAAGCAACTAATTAAGAGACTGTAAAATAAAGTAAATAAAATAATTTAAAAATACAAACGCATGAAGGAAGAATGAAATGATGCTTCCCAGTTCAAATATGTAACATTTCATCAAGAATAACAGCAAGATATCAGTGAGAACAGCTTTACAAATTATTAAAGTTCAAATGCTACTGAATACAATGATGCAAAAGACAAGAAACCAAGAATAAGGAGCAGATAATCGAGCAAGTATAGAGAACAAAAAGAAGATGCTGCAAACTCCCTCATACTTCCAGAACTAGATTCTATCAGAAGAGAGAACTGAGCTCAAATGTGCTTCATTTTCACACCAGGATGAATGCGAAAAGGTCACAAGCCAGCCAACAGTTTCCTACTAATAGGAACCACTCTAGCTGTAAGAGGTGTTAGTACAGGTTGTAAAGAACGTGCCTATAGGATAAAGGAAACTGTATCTGTATCTTTCTTCATTTTCTGGACTTTCTCTTTTGTGGAACTCTTATGAATGATTTAAAATGTTTCTAAAGAGACTAATACAAAACACAGGGATTATTTAAAGGGTAATGAATGTATGGACCTCATACCTTGAAGTCATGTATACCTGAGGAATGTTTATTCGGCAAACATCACCACATGGAACAAAGCAGAGCAAAAGCGAGAGCTGTTTAGCTTGGATCGATAGAGAGAGACAGTCAGTAATGAGGCCCGCTGTTCAGAGGATTAGAGTTTTGCAGCTGTGGTTTAATTTAGACAGTGACAGAGTAAAACAGCAGGTAGAGCCATCTACCCGTATATTACTATGTAGGATTTTAATTACATTTATCTGTGTGTATATCTCCTTAAAGACACTTACGGCACGTTTTGTGGTTTCTTTAACTATTTTAGATGGACATGAACGCTTTGTGGTTTGGATAAGATCTCTGCAGTAAAGGGACGATTCCCTTCATGAGCATCTTGTAAATAGAGCTAAATGTAATAAGATAGTAATGTCTGCAGGGCTAAAGCATCATGCACATTCAATCCTGCCCTTTCAGATTTCTGGAGTCAAATTATTTGAAAGTAACTTCCAACGCTGTTCGTAGAACTTTACTCTCTTTTATTAATTCAATCACTATACAGCATATTAAAATGATTTCTGAAGGACACACTGACATTAAAGACTGGAGTAATGGCTGCTGAAAATCAAGCTTTGCCATCACAGAAATAAATTATGTACAGTTGAAGTCAAAAGTTTACAGAATATGCAACTGTACTGACCTGAATAAGAAATTTTACATAAAAAAGACATGTACATATAGTCCACCAAGAAATAATAATTGAAAAGTTTACATACACCTGATTCTTAATACTGTGTTGTTACCTGAATGATCCACAGCTGTTTTTTTTTTTTGTGATAGTTGTTTATAAGTGCCTTGTTTGTCCTGAACAGTTGAGCTGCCCGCTGTTCTTCAGAAAAATCCTTCAGGTCCCACAAATTATTTGAACCCTTTCTAACAATGACTGTATGATTTTGAGGTCCATCTTTTCATACCGAGGACAACTGAGGAACTCATGCAACTATTAGGCTATGAACAGAAGGTTCAAATGCTCACTGATGCTTCAGAAGGAAAAATTATGCATTAAGAGTTAGGGGTGTAAACTTTTGAACAGAATGAAAATGTGAGACTTTTTTTTTTTCATTTAGCACTGCCCTTAAAAGCCACAGAAGTTTTTCCAGAAGACAAAATAAGTGAAAGTTACCCTGATCTTTAAAAAGTTTTAACCCCCGTCTCTTCATGCATTGTGTTTCCTTCTGAAGCATCAGTGAGCATTTGAACCTTCTGTAATAGTTGCATATTCCTTAGTTGTCCTAAGTGTGAAAAAAATAAAATGCTGAAAAAACACAGAACTTGTGAGACCTGAAGGACTTTTCTGAAGAACAAACAAGGGACTCATGAACAACTATCACTAAACAACACAAAAAAAAACAAAAAAAAAACACAGCTGTGGATCATATTAAGAATGAAGTGTATGTAAACTTTTAAACAGGGTTATTTCTATAAATTCAACTTTTATTTTCTCTTGTGGACTACATGTAGACAAAAATGTGAAATATCTTATTCAGGTCAGTACTAAATAAAAAATAACATGCATTTTATATGACCCCTCTTATTTGGATAAAATAATCAACATTATGCAGGTGTTTGTAAACTTGACTTCAACTGTATTAATACTGAAGTAATATTTCACAATATCACAGATTTTACTAGGGATAGTTCACCTAAATCTAAAAATTCTGTCATTAATTCTGTCATTTCAAACCTGTAAGAACTTTGCAAAACAAATTAAGAAAATCCAAGAGCTTTCTGACACTACATAGACTGCAATGCAACTGACACGTTCAAGGCCTAGAAAGGTAGTAATGAAATTGATAAAATAGTCCATGTTACATCAGTGGTTAAACCTTAATTTTATGAAGCTACAAAAATAGTTTTGGGTGCAACTTTATTCAACAATTTCTTCTCTTCCGTGTCATACGTCATTCTTCTTAGTCATTCTTCCAACTTAAGGGTTGAGCTGAAATGGCTGTCTTAGACAGCATGCCACAGATGCAGTTGCATACGGTTAAAATAACCTTGAACACTTTTCTAATGCTTTTGCGTTGTTGTTGTGCTCTGGGCAGTAGGTCATGAATGTGAGGTTAAATGTGGTTTAGAGGAAGATGGCCACTGTGGATCAGCACAAAGCCCTGGCTCTGGAATTTGTTACACTGCTGGGTGGAAAGAGAGGATATCGAGTGGAGATTATGTTCTATTCATCAACAGCGTTATTTTCTTTAGATGCTGGCATTTGAATACATTATTTATTTTAAGGTCAAGACAGTTACTACCACAGCCTCTAACGTGAGCAGAGCAGAAAAAAGTGGATGCCTTCAATTCATCCTTAAGAGAGCCAAGCAAAACGTTTGCGCTATGGGATCCGAGAAAGAGATGAGAGTGGTCGAGAGTGTCCAAGTTGAGAAACTCTCAGTTTTATAAAAAAAAAAAAAAAAGAGTTTACATATTTCATTTAGATTTCAAATGCATTTGCAACTAGACTGGCTAGGTTAACAAAAGTGTTTTAAATTGACACCATGTCTTGACAGTGTACTCAAAAATGTATTAATCTGACTCACCGTACATGAGTAAGCTTATAGCTTTTAAGTATGCATATTAAAATGCCTTTTGCAACAGAAGTTTACTTGCTATTTCTTACAAATTATTCTTTGAAATTCATTATTTAAACGCGGAGCGGCTAGACAAATCCACAATAGTAATTTGTTTAATCGTTCTCTCATACAATCCCCAAACTCCACATTTAAATATGCATGTTTTATTAAATATAGATCAGACATTGGACTAAGAAGTTTTAAGAGCTCTTTGTTTTGCTTTTATTAGTCCTTGGTTGCTCATTAACACTATTTTGCAACTACAGAGTGCAGACTGCAAAATGTCAATAAATATTGAGCTTTGTTCTTTCTTTGCTTGAGCTTTAAATATGCATGTCAAGTGTAAACATGCAATATACGAGACTGTCATATTTTGTGGTAATGGAGAGGAATATGCATGCACCATTACAGGTCAAAGCACACTTAAACCTGCGAGAATATCCCTTGCTGACACTGAAGTGGAAAATGTGAGGATAATTTGATATTGTGTCTTTATTAGATTAAACTCAAAAAGGTTGCCTTGGGTAGGTTGGCTCAGCCGTATCGTGTAACATCATCAATACACGCAGGAGCGACTCAACGACCTTTCTTCTGGCAAATAACCTCAGTTTACACACCCATTTAGTCATTAATTCTGTCCTCATTTGTCTAATCTTTAGAGGTCAAGTCAAGCACAAAGTAACACTAGAGGAAAATTCACTTCTTACACATTGGAATTTGACAACGTGTGTTTTACATTTTAGATTCTAGAGGGCTAAATTGACATTGTTTGTCAAAAGGACATGAATGTTTCGAT
Organism: Cirrhinus molitorella; assembly: GCA_033026305.1. Classification (NCBI taxonomy): domain Eukaryota; kingdom Metazoa; phylum Chordata; class Actinopteri; order Cypriniformes; family Cyprinidae; genus Cirrhinus; species Cirrhinus molitorella. The sequence continues at coordinate 7,603,809 of CM065136.1, forward strand.
CATTTATTCTTGTCTAAAATAACTCCATTTGGCCACCGGGATCCAAATTAACACTCTGAAAAAGCCAAATTCAAGGCGGAAAAAATGGCTTTGGCTTTTAAAAGTTATATATCAGCTGGATGGTAATTACTATACTGTACAACTGCTAAACTTTTGTCAAGCCACAAAATATTAAACCATTTTCAACAGCCGAACTGCATGCATCAACTGTTTTCAACATTAATAATAATTGGCATATTGGACCACAAAACTAGTCATGAGGGTCATTTTTTGAAATTGAGATGTATTAACATCTGAAACCTGAATAAATAAGCTTTCCATTGGCGTATGGTTTGATAGGAATGGACAACATTTGGCCAAGATGCAACTATTTGAAAATCTGAAATCTGAGGGTGCAAAAAAATTACAATAGTGAGAAAATCACCTTTAAAATTGACCAAATAAAATTCTCAGCAATTCTCACTTATCAAAAATTTAATTTTGAAATATTTGCGGTAGGAAATTTTCTAAATATCTTCATGGAACATTATCTTTACTTAATATCCTAATAATTTTTGGCATAAAAGAAAAATCAATAATCAATAATAAACCCATACAATGTATTTTTGTCTACAAATATACCTTGTGCTACTTAAGACTGGTTTTGTGGTCCAGGTTCACATACTGTATATCTTAAAGGATTTGCTCACTTTCAGAATAAAAATGTTGATAATTTACTCACCCCCATGTCATCAAAGATTTTCATGTCTTTCGAAAAGAAATTGAAGTTTTTGAGGAAAACATTCCAGGATTTTTCTCCATATAGAGGACTTGGTTACACTTTATTTTGATAGTCCACTTTAGACATTCTACTAAATGTAAGTAACTTTGTAGCTACATGTCAACTACTTGTCAACTACATATCAACTAAATCTCATTATTTGCAACTACATGTCCACTAACTCTCAGAGTAGACTTTAGGGTTAGTTTAGGGTAGGTTTAGGGTTAGTTGAATAAGTTGACAAAGAAAGTGTTAGAAGATATTAAGCAGACAGTCTACTAATACTCTACTAACTGCTAGTTGACGTTTTGTTGCAAAGTTAATTACTGTTAGTAGAATATCTAAAGTGGACTATCAAAATAAAGTGTTACCGAGGACTTAAATTGTGGACAGTGGGTTGAAGGTCCAAACTGCAGTTTCGATGCAGCATCAATGGGCTCTATACAATCTCAGTCAAGAAACAAGGGTCTTATCTAGCGAAACGATTGGTCATGAAAGTCCAAAATCCAGTATCTCAAAATATAATATTTCCTAAGATCAATCAAAAAACGGATTTGCAAAACAGAAAAGTTCAAGTTTTGTAAAGTATGTTCATTTATGCAGTCAATACTTGGTCGGCAGCACATATTACAGCAAATGACTAGCTCCTAGCACAGTTTACAGCATCAAGTGTGGCATGAAAGTGATCAGCACTGCTGAGGCACTATTGAGCTTGATGTCAGCTTGAAAATATCCCATAGATTCTCAATGGGGTTCAGGTCAGGCATGTTGGCTGGCCAATAAGCACAGTAATATCATGGTCAGCAATCCACTTGGAAGTGGTTTTTGCACTGTAGGCAGGTGCTAAAGCCTACTAGAAAAGGAAATCAGCACCTCCATAAAGCTTGTCAGCAGATGGAAGCATAAAGTGCTCCAAAATCTCCTGGTAGATGGCTGCAATGACTTTGCATTTGATAAAACACAATGGACCAACACCAGCAGATGTCACACCACCCCAAATCATTACTGACTTCAGAAACTTCACACTGGACTTCAAGCAGCTTGGATTCTATGGCTCTTCAGTCTTCCTTCAGACTCTGGGACCATGATTTCAACATGAAAATGCAAAATTTACTTTTATCTGAAAAGAAGACTTTGGAACACTGAGCAACAGTCCAGTTCTTTTTCTCCTTAGCCCAGGTCAGATGCTTCTAACATTGTTTCTGTTTCAGAAGTGGCTTGTTAGTCCTTTTCCCGAAGAGTGTGAGTCTGAGTGTGGTGACTCTTAATGCGCTGACTCCGGCTTCATTCTACTCCTTGTGAACCTCTCCCAAGTGTTTGAATCGGCTTTACTTGACAGTATTCTCAAGCTTGCTGTCATCCTGTTGCTTGTGCACCTTTGCCTACCCAATTTCTTCCTTCCAGTCAACTTTGCATTTAATATGCTTTGATACAGCACTCTGTAAACAGCCACCCCATTCAGTAATGACCTTCTGTGACTTACTCTCTTTGTAGAGGGTGTCAATGATTGTCTCCTGGACCATAGCCAAGTCAGCAGGCTTCACTATTAGTGTGGTTTCAAAGAACAAGAGATGAAAGTTAAATTAAAAAAAATAAATAAATAAATGACTTTTTCATGATATTCTAATTGTTTGAGATGCACCTGTAAATACATATTTAAGGGCATGTTTTATATACTGTATAGAGAGAACAAAACCAACAAAACTCAAATAGTATCTGCTCCTTTTTTTTGGTAAATGTGTATTTTTGTTATTTGCATTTACTACTAGGAGGTGCTTATCAAACTGACTCCCTGTGTCACTGCGAGTTGTTCCATGGGTAACTAAATTTATAAATAAATATAATAAAAATAAATAAATGTCATCATCGTTGTCATTATCATCATCATTATAATCATCAACGCCAAAATCACCAACAGTGACAGTCTAATTTAGCTTCTTCACCATCAGGTGGATCCTCTTGAGTCTCCACAACAGCTGAAGCCTGACACGTACGTTACGACTCCAGCCGCCACGACTCCAACTCTGCGTGCCACGGTGGAGAGAGGAAATGTCAGCTTTTCTACACAGTGTGCAATTCAAGCTGCCAAAGCTCAAAAGTGATGGGAGCTTTTCAAAGCCGACTCTCATTAAATATAGACCCATAACATGTACGCTTTGAAGAGCCTCTTTGAAAACGTAATCTTATGGGAAAGTCGCGAATGAATGGTTATCAGAAAACTAGCAGGTGGAAAGATGAATATGGTCTTTCAAAACTTGCTGCTTGAGATCTGTCAGTGCTAGTGGCCAGTGTTCATGGCTTACTGCATCAGACTGTGTTCGTGTATTAGCAATAACAAACGTCACAATTCATAATCAGTCTTTATTTATTCAAATCAATGCTTTAGGGTTCTTCTGGAACTCAGAAATTTTTATCTCACTGTACCACAAAAGCAAATTAATGAAAATAGTATGAAATTTAGCAGACAAGAATATTTTTGGGGTCTATTTGGAGACATCGTGACCTTTAAGTACTTTTAGTGGCAACTGATTTGACAAACACATGACATGCTAATAAAAGTGCATTTTGTTTCATAGCAACACATGCTTTGTAGCAACAGAATTACAACCCCCACTATGCGTCATATCATCCATTTTTTAATTATTCTAATATTGCAAGTAGTTAAAACATTTTAGAAATGTTTAAAAGACCTACTGCAATATGAAGTATCATTTATCTAAAACAATCAGAATCTCTCTAATATAATATGACATTTATAGTTAAAAGAGATCTCTGTTAAACAGATATTCTTGCTTCCACTAAAGCACAAGATGCTCTGGAACATTTTCAAATTTTGTTGGATAAAATGGTCTTGTTTTGTTCATGCTGCTCGAGAACAAAAGAAGAGGAAAAGGAGAAATGCCAAATACTAAGACATAATGACAGTTATATAAATGTTAATATTTCACTCTTTTTGTCCTGATAATACCCTTAAGTCATTCCAAACATGCATTTCTTTATTCTGTAAAACACAAATAAGATATTTTGCAGAACCATTGACCACTGATTTTCATTGTATGGACAAAAAGCCCTCAAAATTTCTCAGATGGTCATTGCATGGACAAAAAGCTCTCAAATGTCTCATCTATGTTGTATAGAAGAAATAAAGTCACACAAAAAGAAAATGGTGACAGAATTGACTATCCAGTATTTTCACTAGCAAAATCAGACTTTTGGACCAGACCCAGAGTATGCATTAAAAATTTAAAGTTAAAATTATATAGTGCTAAGAAATTAGATAAAAACGCAGAAGCACAAAAGTGCAGCTGTGTCACTGACTTCATTAAACTGCAGGAGTTCATTGCAGAATAATTCCTGAAAAAAAATGTAATCAAGTTATCTCATGTGAACCCCGTGTTCTCGAATAAATAGCTGTTCAGTCGGAGGCCTCCCCTGATAGGTTCAAGCTGTTATCAACTCCAGATTAATTTAACTGCAGATCACTTCATCCACTTCTGAATGAAAACACTGAAAATTATAAGACGTTGTGCATCACATTTGACCATGTTAACTAAATTTCCTGAATCTAAAGGGATTGCTGCTTCCAGCAACACGGTAGTCTTGTGGCTGAAGATACAGGCCATGCGGGTGAAGTTCAGTAAGCCAGCACATCAAGAGCAAACCAAGATCATGATCTCTGCCACCACCACAGAGCTTTTGTGCAGGCCTCTTAACATTCAATTGCTCCAAGGAGTCTGTTGTGACCAGTTCACACTCTTGGTGGATAACAGAGTCAACTAAACAACAAATGTCGCTGAACGGCAGTATTTCGGCTAAGATTGCTGATAGATCTGCCACTGACTTTTGATCTTCTAAGCCAAAAAAAAACTAAGCCATGGCTTGATGGAACATGTGGGAATTGTTTTCCACAGTCATGACCAGGCGACTGATGTTATATTGTGTGGTGGAGAGGCTTAAGCTCAGGGCTAGTAACCGCAAGATTGGTGGTGCAAGCCCCCCCGAGGAGCCATCGCCATTGTGGCCCCGAACACAGCACTTAACCCCAGATTTCTCTGGGAGGATTGTACCTCTGCTTTGGATAAAAGCATCTGTAGAATTACTGCTACTGACTACTATTGTAGTTTTCTGAGAATGGCACCATTTCCAGCATTTTTCCTTAAATGTATTTTAGTTCTTTATTAAAAACAAGCTGCTTTTTATGTCATAAGATATTAACTGATGGACTAGAGTTGCATGGATTACTTGTGATGTTTTTATCAGCCATTTGGACTCTCATTCCGACGGCACCCATTTACTGCAGAGGATATATGGGGAGTGGGTGATGTAATGCTAAATTTATCCAAATCTGTTCTGATTAGGCCTGGGAGTGAGGACATTATCAAAAATGTTCAATGTTCACAGTATACCATTTTACATATTACTAGTCATCTGAAGACTCATCGAAACTGGAATTAAAGGAACCTGTGAGGTACCGCCGCAGGTGAGTAAGTTCAATATTTAATGAGAATCTCATTTATCAATAAATGGAGAAACTTTGTTAGATAAATAGCTTTTAAATAGCAAATTTATTTATAAGTGAATTCTAGATGGGATTCATTAAAATTAAGTCATCTAAACTCGTTAACCCTTTGTCATTAATGTGCTTCATTCATTTACTAACTTGTGTGTGCTGTCACAATAGTTCAGACTGGTTTTTAGAAACAACTTTGTTACACTGTAAAATTTGGCAAACGCATTAACTATGATGCCTTAAATTAAATGATTTCCATTTAAGTGTGATGCCAATATGGTAAAATCATTTATTATTAAATCAACCTATGAATTTGCTATTTTACTAACCTCAAGAGAGTTCATAAACATTTGTATATCTGCAACATTCTGTAAAGGGATAACATTTCATTATGTCCATATGCTGATATCACTTAAAGTGATAGTTTACCCAAAAATGAAAATTCTGTCATTGGTAACTTACCTTTGTCGTTTCAAACCCAGAAGACCTTCGTTCATCTTCGGAACACAAATTGAGATATTTTTGATGAAATCCAAGAGCTTTCTGACCCTGTATAGACAACAACACAACTACCATGTTCAAGGTCCAGAAAGATAGTAGGACATTGTTAAAATAGTCCATGTGACATCAGTGGTTCAACCGTAATTTTATGAAGCAAAGAAAACAAAAATAACAACTTTATTCAACCATTTCTTCTCTTCTGTACCTTCCTGGTTCCATTCCTGTCTATAGAGGGTCAGAAAACTCTTGGATTTCATTTAAATATCTTAATTTGTATTCCGAAGATGAATGAAGGTCTTATGGGTTTTTCCCCAGTCAACTAAACAACAAATGTTGCTGGACAGCAGTATTTCGGCTAAGATTGCTGATAGATCTGCCACTGACTTTTGATCTTCTAAGTCAAACAACTAAGCCATGGCTTGATGGAAAATGTGAGAATTGTTTTCCACAGTCATGACCAGGCGACTGATGTTATACTGTGTGGTGGCTTAAGCTCAGGGCTAGTAACCGCAAAGTTGGTGGTTCAAGCCCCCTGAGGAGCCTTTGCTATTGTGGCCCTGAACAGAGCACTTAACCCCAGGTTTCTCTGGGAGGATTGTACCTCTGTTTTGAATAAAACCAACTGCCAAATAACTACTACTGACTGTTATTGTAGTTTTCTGAGAATGGCACCACATTTCCAGCTTTTTCCCTTAAATGTATATTAGTTCTTTATTACAAACAAGCAGCTTATTATGTCACAAGATGTTTTCTCCAAATCTGTTCTGATTAGGAAAAAAAAACTACATTGTGGATGGCCTGGGAATGAGGAACAAAAATTTCAAACAAGTACAGTACACCATTTTACATATTACTAATCATCTGAAGACTCATCAAAACTGGAATTACAGGAACCTGTGAGGTACTGCCACAGGTGAGTAAGTTCAATATTTAATGAGAATCTCATTTATCAATAAATGGAGAAACTTTGTTAGATAAATAGCTTTTAAATAGCAAATTTATTTATAAATGAATTCTAGATGGGATTCATTAAAATAAAGTCATCTAAACTCTTTAACCCTTTGTCATTAATATGTCTTATGGGTTTCTCCCCAGTCAACTAAACAACAAATGTCGCTGGATGGCAGTAATTTAGCTAAAATTGCTGATGGATCTGCCACTGACTTTTGCTCTTCCAAGTCAAAAAACTAAGAATGGCTTGATGGAAAATGTGGGAATTGTTTTCCACAGTCATGACCAGGCGACTGATGTTATATTGTGTGGTGGAGTGGCTTAAGCTCAGGGCTAGCGGTGGTTCAAGCCCCCTGAGGAGCCATCGCCATTGTGGCCCTGAACACAGCACTTAACCCCAGATTTCTCCAGGAGGACTGTACCTCTGCTTTGGATAAAAACATATGTCAAATAACTACTACTGACTGCTGTTGTACTTTTCTGAGAATGGCACCACATTTCCAGCTTTTTCCCTTAAATGTAAATTAATTCTTTATTACAAACTAGCAGCTTTTTATGTCACAAGATGTTAACTGATGGGTTGGAGTTGCATGGATTACTTATAATTTATGGATTACTGTGCTGTTTTTATAAGCCATTTTGACTCTTATGACGGCACCCATTTACTGCAGAGGATATACTAGTGAGCAAGTTATGTAATGCTAAATTTCTCCAAATCTGTTCTGATTAGGAAAAAAAACTCTATATTAGCTACGAAAATACTTTTTGTGTGCAAAGAAAACAAAAATAACAACTTTATTCAACCATTTCTTCTCTTGCATACCTTTCTGGGCCTTGAACATGGTAGTTCCATTGCTGTCTATGGAGGGTCAGAAAGCTCTCGGTATCTTAATTTGTGTTCCGAAGATGAATGAAATAAAGGAAATGAAAGGTCTTACGGGTTTGGAACAACATGAGGGTAAGTAATTAATGACAGAATTTTCATTTTTAGGTGAACTATCTTTTTAAAATACTTTTACAGCCACTTTGTCTGCCACCTTTGACAATACAGCTCAGGATAGTCGCTTGTTTACTAGTGCCATCGGACAATCAGTGTTGACCTGACAAAATTTTGCTGCTGCTCAGGAGTAAATACTGACATGGCATTTATGGTTCAGGTTATTGGGACAGAAAAACCTGAAAGCAGAACTGGGTGCCCATAAGAAAAAAAATCAATTTTAACGTACATACTTCTGGAATGTTCAACAGCAGCCATGTAACCACAGTTGAGATGTTTTCTCTGAATATTAAAGACATCCTTGGACTGAAACGCTTTGTTTGTGAAGATGTGTCATGCAACTTGGAGTGTTGTACTCAGCATTGTTTCTGCGATGCAAAACATCCAAAGGAGATGTAGAGACTATCAAATCTGGCAGTCGTCCTAAGCCTCGGGATAAGGCCAAAGACCAAATACAACAAAGATGGAGGGGAGATGAAAAAGTATAGATAAATCTGCTGGAGGAGGGGTGGTGGAGTAGAGAGCAAACACGCTCTGGGCGAGTGCTTGTTCAGTGCCATCACAGAGGGTTTGAGAGGAATCTCTCTGTGCAGTGCAAAAATAATATTTGCTGTTTCATATTTCAAAAAATATACTTATATGCGGCTGCACAGTGTGTGGAGCTGTGAGAGGCTAGGGAAGGAATGAGAGAACTAAGGCCCTAATGTCTACGGAAAAAGTGTGAAAAATTGCCACTGTCCCTTTCATCTTTTTTCTCTTTTTTTTTTTAACCGCTATTGAATTTTGTTCAAAAGCAGCAGACTTCAAAGAGTTGGGGAAAAGTCATGAGTGTGGGGAGTAATGTAATTTATTGGGAACTGAGAGGAGAACACTACATAGGGGCTTAGCTGTAGTGTCTCACATATCCTGCACAATGTATCTGCGATTAAAATTCATTCTTGGTTACTCAAGCTATTTATAAAATGATCAGTATAGTGACATATCCAAAGAAACTAAATGGTTAAGGGACTGTCAAATTCATGTGTTGAACTAGAAGTTCTTTTTTGCAATTATCACATAAAATAGTTTTTAAAAATTTAATCATGCAATCCCGACACATAAATAATTCTGCAAGCAACTGCGAGTCTAAACCAGCAAATGCTGACATAGAAAAATATATATACTGTACGAGATTTGAGAATTGTTCTGTGTGAACGGTCCCAGCTATGAAAGACAGATCGACAAAATGGAGTGTAAAATCAAGTGCTTTGCACCAGTGTTTCCTTCATCGCTTTTCAGCACAATAGCAAAAGAAACATTTTACCAAATAAATATTTTACATGAGTTGAAAATGTAGGTTACAAACACTGTGTTCCATAAAGCAATTTGGTCATTATTTACTCACCCGCATGTTGTTCCAAACCCGTAACACCTTTGTTCATCTTTGGAACACAAATGAAGATATTTTTAATAGGAGCTTTCTGACCCTGCATAAACAGCAATGCAACTGACACATTCAAGGCCAAAAGCAGGGCTCAACATTAACGCTTGTCCGGGACAAGTGGATTTTGTGAAAGGGTAAGTGAAAGAGAATTTTACTTGCCTAACCGGACAAATAGCCCAATTAAAACATCAACAGCAAACAATAATTAAAGCTGCAAGCAGCAATGAAAGGGCCCTCGCACCCGGGCTCACCGCCAACCGGTGGCTTTAGGAAAACAGTGAACAATGGGCAGTATTCTTTTAAAATTGTAAATATAGGAGGAATATGTCAGTCATTTATATGTGCCAAACTTCCTGCTGCCAGCTGGTGGCGCTATGCCTGTAAATTGGCATGTAGAGGTGTTCAGGCTGGCACTGTAATCAGACATTTGAAGTTTGGTGCAGAGTGAACATTGTATACTTTAGTTAGTGTAAGACATGACATATGGCATATGAATATGGGCATGTAAATGTCTTCAGGTCTGGACTCTTATCAAACATGTGAAGTTTTGGGCAGATTGGACATTGTTTGCATGAATTACAACAACTTCCTGTTTAATGGCTTTAACAGCATGCTTTAGCACTTAATACGTGTTGCTAGCATGTTTGAGCATGTTTCCAGCATGTTTAGCACTCAATAGCTAAAATGTGATTAGCAAATGTGATTGCAGTGCATCACAGTGTTAAACATATCACTTCCTGTTGACAGTAGGTGGCGCTATGACTATAACTGAATATTGGCACAAAGAAGTGTTTAGGCCAAGACTCTTATCAAACATGTGAAGTTTGGGGCAGATCAGACACTGCCTGCCTGAGTTACAGCAACTTAATGTTGCATTGCATTAATAGCGTGCTTTAGCACTTAGCTAAGTGTTGTTAGCATGCTTTACCATGTTTGTAGCATGTTGCATGTTAAGTTTGGGGCAGATTGGGGCAGAAATGGCAAAAACTGCACAAAAATCGGGCAGGAAATTCAAAATAACGGACTTCCTGTTGGGTTTCGGATGTTGCTCCAGGAGACTTTTTTGTAGGTATTGGTGTGTTACATGTACGTAACGAGTTTCGTACACGTACGTGAAACGTAGCTCGAGGCGCACTCCGTTAAAAATGTATAGGTGGCGCTATAGAGCCATTTTGCCACACCCACTTCTGGAACCCATATCAGATGTAAATTTTCTACAGATGTAGATTTTATACAACAGCACTTCAATAAACTAATAGTTAATATTAACCAACTTACATTTTAGACACATCATTGACCATTTTGCTAACGAAAATAGTTCCAAGCAAAGCCACAGCAGAACAGTCACGAATCTCCGGGCAACACACAGCGATGTTTCATTACTGCATGATTCAGCATTTTTCAAGCATTTTTTTTTAAGTTTTTTACGCTCGCTTGAGTTTTTGACTTGTGTGAAAAAGGGTTCATGCGAATAATGGGATATGGAAACGCATTTGGCAAATAAATTCCTCCATATGCGACTTTGTGCTATGCAACAGCAAAACTAGTGGACTGATCTCGTTCCACAGCATCTGAAATGTTGCTATGGTCATTCTGAAATGCCCGAGCATAAAATAATTGCCTCCAGGAACTGTCTTACACGACTGCATTTCCAAACAGCAGGCATCCACCTTCAAAAGCAATAGCCACATTTACTGTGCTTCATCTGCCCATTACGAGGCGCAAGTAATTTATTACATCTAAAAATTATATTAAGTGGCTTTATAGTGCCATTTTATCAGTAAGTGCCGATTTTGTTCTCTTTGAGTTGTTGGATGGAAATGGAGTTTACTCACAAATGTTTTATGCGATATTACAATTTTGCGCATGAGTTAAATTTGCAACTTTGGATGGAAACCTAGCTAATGATTCAGTGAGCCATTTATAAAGACAGTCAATTGCTTTGTTTATTGAATGAATAGCCATTTGAACGAACTGGTTGAATCCGTCTATGGTTAAATCCGTGACTCACTCATTACGACTTAGCGCCACCTACTGGTGGTTCGGTTTCATGTTTTAAGTTATTGCATTTTTCCAACATTTCAGATTTATATGTTAAAAAATATAATAATTTAAAAAAGTAAAATAATCTTATAACATTATATATGCATTTGCAATTTTACTGTGTAAATGCATTTTTGGAACCTCTTATCTTCATTAAACAGTCTGAGTAAATACATTTAAATGGCACTTTCAACGCAGGTTCGGTTTTTCCTCTGCAGTGGAAAGATGGAGTTTGTTGATACTGATTTAATTTGAATGGTAACAACCATGCAGAGTCTAATTATTCTAACTGAATGCACTGATAAAATTTAAGAGTTTGACGTGAATTATGACACGTACATTTGGTAAGGTTAGGAAAATATTGCCCTTCATAAAGTTAAAAAGTCTTCTAGAAATCAATGTAAGGCAAATATGCTGATTAAAGTAGAGCAGGGATAAGACTATTGCTTCAGAATGGATTACATTTACGGCAAAGAAAAAAAGGCCTTTTTTTCAAGTAGACTTTTTACTCGGACAAGTGAAAGACTGATTTACTTGTCCAAAGGACAAGCACATGTCAAAGCTTAATGTCAAGCCCTGAAAAGGTAGATAAACTAAGGCCTTATGGGTTTGGAATGACATGAGGTTGAGTAATTAATGACAGAATTTTCATTTTTCGGTGAACTCTCCCTTTAAAGGTTCTCAAAACAAAGCACGATCAGTGTAGTCTAATTCACAAACAAACTCTTATGAGACGGTTATTATAATGAATCTGGCTTCAATCATTTCAGAGATGTTCATATTGAAAAGAAAGATTTGTGTCAGTATTCCTTACTTGTGTGTTTGTTTTTTCTCTTTGTTGCATATGAATGTATGTGTTCCAATCAGTCTGTTCTTTTGTGATGGTGATTTGCAAAATCAAGTGACTTTTTTTGCAGGTTACAGTATTTTTACAGTTCAAAACAAAGAAACCACCACTGCGTGTAGTACTGTGTGTTTTTCTATTAACTAAAAGCAATATCACACTTACAATCAAGCTTTTTTTTCATAAAATCACCATTAACCTCTCACTGTAGAAAACACTTGTGTGGAATTTACTGATAAGACTGTTTCATTATTTAAAATAATCAAACTACAACTAACTATATGCAACATTTTTGACTTTTAAAGCTCCCTTTATGCAAAGCTTTACTTGTCTGACTTAGTTGTACATACAGTGCATGCCTGTATACTGTATAACAACTAAAACAATTAATATAATAATTTCTTTTTAGTTTATGCACTCCCACTCTGGTTGGCAACTTAAGGATACAAGTGCACTTAAATATCATGATTATTTAAAAAAAGCAAAAGCACTTCTATTTTACGCTTCCTGTCCCCAGCTCTAAAACAGAAGACTGTGTAAAATGAACTGACTGCAACAGCTCTTAAATGTAGGTCATGTGGAGTTGTGTGGGGCCTGTTGACAAGATATGAAACTATAGGTGACTTCAACTCAGAGTTTGGCAGTACAGTGGTCGTTTTAGCAAGTGACTCGTCTCTGATCTTCAGGCCTGACCTCCGTGCAGATGATGGATGGGTAAGAGCCAACACTGATAGCTGCATATCCATCAAACAAAGGCTCCCTTGATGAATGAATATGTCCTCTATCAAACGTGCATCACCTCATGAGCTGTCATTTGCAGTGAAATGCGTTCTTCCTTTAGCATGAGATTAATGAACTCAGGAAATGATTTAGTCAGCAGCCCACAGAAGGTCAAAAGGAGGTGAGTGTAGGTAAGTTTGGGAGCTGAAAGCTAACCGTAACTTGATCAGGAAGAGTGATCACTGTCAGGGCAACTGCCACAGCGGCTGAGTGAGATTTTACATTCGGACATATTGCTTCTGTTCTGAAGTCACTCAACTGAAAACGAAAGAGAAAAAAAATACTACTAAGGGTAAGTGGGGGAGGGCATGTGGGTTGTTGCTAGGCAGGTGTGTCATGCACCTATTTTTGTAGTTCACTAGTTGCAGTCGGCTCATTCTTTTTTCTCATTTAGCGTTAACAGATTATTTTGCATCTGAATTTCACAGTCAGTTGTCAATATTCATTTCCATTTTATGCCAACAAAAAGATTTAAAATAAAAATTCTGTCATTATTTACCCATCCTCATTTCATTCTAAACCTGCATGCATTTCTTTCATCTGTGAAAAAATAAAATAAAATAACTGATATATATATATATATATATATATATATATATATACACACACACACACACACACACAGACACACACACACTACACTGTAAAAAATATTTTCTATTAAATAAAGATTATAGAAGTACATTTTATAAGAAAATACTGCTTCAGCCTATTTACTTCAAAATTTTACTTTTAATTCAATGTGGCATTGTTTTTGTTTAAATATTTGTTATGGAAGCATGTTTTATTCACTGAATAAAGAATAAAAAATAAAAAGGTTTTCTCTGAATTGTGAAAAATAAACTTGCAATTCTAAGGAATAAAGTCAGAATTGTGAAATAAAAACTCTCAATTCTGATTTTTTTCTGACAAATGCAAGTTTGTATCACACAATTCAGAATTTTTTTAAAGAGATATAAACTCGCAAAGTTTATAAAGCTAGAATTGTGATAAAATAAATCTTTTCTGACCATTTTGACTTTTTAAGTTATAAAAAAAGTTATGGAGTTATAAAGTCAGACTTGCAAGATATAAACACGCACTTCTGACAATTTTTCTAATAATTGCATTATATAAACTCACTATTGCAAGTAAAAAACTGAGTTTATATCCCACAATTCTGAGTTTATATTATGCAATTATGAGAAAAATTGCCAGAAGTGCATCTTTATATCTCGCAAGTCTGACTTTATAACTCATAATTCTGAATTTATATCATGCAATTCTGAGAAAAAAAGTAAAAAAAAAAAGTCACAATTCTGACTTTATAAACTGTGCAAGTTTATACCTCTCAGTTCAGAGAAAAAAAGTCAGAATTACGAGATAGAAACTCGCAATTGTGAGCAAAAAGTCAGAATTGTACGTTTTTACCTCACAACTCTGACTTTATAACTTGTTTTGAGTTTGATTGTAAGGTAATTTTTTTTATCTCATAACTCAATTCAAATTAATGCAATTCTGAGAAAAAGTATGTTTATATCTCACAAGTCTGACTCATAATTCTGTTTTTATATTGTGTAAATCTGGAAAAAAAAAAAATCTAAATTGCCAGAAAAGATTTATTTTCTCACAATTCTGACTTTATAAACTTTGCAAACTTATATCTATTAAAAAAAGTCAGAATTGTGAGATATAGACTAACAATTTTGACTTTTTCATCTGGCAATTCTTTTTTTTACTCACGATTGAGAGTTTATATCTCAATTCTGAGAGAAAAAAAAAGTGTTTTTATCTCACAATTCTGACTTTATTTCTTAGAATTGCAAGTTTATAGCTCACAATTCAGAGGAAAAGTCAGAAAAGTCACAATTGTGAAAAACAAGTCAAAGTAGTGAGAAAAAACTTGTACTTTTTATTATATGATGCAATTTTGACATCATAACTCACAACTGGGAGTTTGTATCACATAAATCTGAGAAAAAAGTTATGTAATAAAAAAGATTAACTCACAATGAAACTCAAAATGTGTTATAAAGTCAGAACTGCAAGATATAAACTTTTTGTTTGCAACTGCGAGTTTACATCTTACAGTCAACTCTGATTTTTTTTCTCTGAATTGAGAGATATAAACTTGCAAAGTTTATGAAGTCAGAATTGTGAGAAAAGAAATCTTTTCTGGCAATTTTGACTTTTTTTTCTCAGAATTGCATGATATAAATTCACAATTGCGAATTATAAAGTCAAAATAGTGGGATATAAACCTGCAATTGCAAGATATAAAGTCAGAATTGCAAGACAAAAAACTTTTTTTAGTTTATATCAGACAATTCTGAGAAAAAAGTCCAAATTGCAAGTGGTAAACTCGCAATTGCGAAGAAAAAAGCCAGAATTATGAGATTAAAAACTTGCAATTCCTTTTTTCTACACCATTTCAATGTTTTTTTTTTTTTTATGTACTATTTAAAAGTGTGTTTTTAAAAAAGGCGGCTGCATTTAATTGATCAAGAACATGAAATATTATTACTATAATGTCAAAGCTGAATTTTCAGCAGCCATTATTCCATTAAACTAATTTGGTCCTCAATAAATATTTATATTACTATCAATTTAATAACAGTTAAATAACAAGCAGAATATTCAGAATAAAACTATTTTACGAACCCCAAATATTTGCTTAACATTTTCACATCAGTTTACGCTCTGCCTTTATGAATCCTGATGGTTCCTTACAGGAATACATTTTCATAAGTGAAGGATCTGACAAACGCTTATAAATTTCAACCTAAAGTATAGAATCTAAAGTCCTGTCATTTAGTCAAAGGTCCTGCCTCTTGAGAGTGAGACTAGACAAAGAGAAAGTTTGGCATTTTGATAAAAAAAAACAAAAAACACTTTGAGTTTCCACAGAAGAAAAGTCTTGAGGGTGGCCAGACGATGACAGAATTTTCACTTTAAAGCAAATGATCTACAGAAGGTGCAACTCGATTGGACCGGCACACCATCCTTTCTTTGTGTGAATAGACTTGATGCTTCTGTTGCTAGGATACAGACCTGGACAGTATATTAAGGTATATCAAAAAATTACGTCAGCGGTGTTGTTTATTTGTTATGCATTTGAAACATCAAGGGATCTGGGAAGAGGAAATGATGAGCTACTAGAGATTAAAGGCTAGAGGTTTCAGGAACACAATCATTATGTCTGAACTGTGGTTGGATTGGGATAGATGTTTAGAGGTGACAGGAAACAAATTGATTTTTGCTTCAAGGAGGAGAATAAAGTCCCGCTATCTCTATGTGTCTATGGCGTAAGTCAATAGTTCCTAAGATTCTTCCATTTAAACCTTGTGTCTGTTGCATTTAAGTGCATCTGTAGAAATAAAACTGAGGATGCTTATTTCTTTGATTTTATACTTAGAAATGCATTTCCTCTGAGACTCTATCAGATACAGCTTTCATATTACCAGCTACAGGTTTATGTTTATAGCCCTTGGGGAGACTGCCTGGGGTCCCAGTAGTTTCTCTCCAGCCGTGTCTGCCAATACTAATGTCTGTTTTTTTTTTGCTTTCATGAAAACAAACCTGGAATGAAAATGCGCTGTCTGTGGTACCTCTTGCTTTTACCTCTATGTATGTGTGTGTTGGAATAGCTTCCCTATTCCCACACACACACACACACACATACACACACACCCAGGGTGGAGTGGGAAAATAAGAGGTTGATTTCCGCTTAAGGTGGTAAACAGAATCAAAGGTCTTTGTGGTGTAGTGGCCAAAAGCTCAGGGCTGGTAACTGGACGTTTACTGGTTCGAGCCCTGAACTGAATAAGCAATGAACTCGTGCCCTTGAGCAAGCTTCTCTGGGTATTGTCTTCTGCTCGCTTTTGCCATAAAACTGAATTTGTAGTTCTTTAAAAGAACAGTCCACCCGAAAATGAAAATATGCTGAAAATGTACTCGCCTTCAAACCATCCATGATGCAGATGCATTTAGAGAAATTTGTAGTGAATGAATAAGTGCCATCAGAATGAGAGTCCAAACAGCTGATGGAATCATCACAATAATCCACAAAAAAATCCACACGTTTAACATCTCAATTAACACCGTGTGAGGTGTAAATTTGTGTGTTTGTAAGAAATAAACTCATAATTAAGTTCATAATCCATAATAACGGTTCCTCTGGTAAAAAGGTCAATCGCCTGTTGTCCTCTCACATCAAAATCCGCCACCATATTTGTTTAGAACTGAAGAGTTTGGTTTCAAAATGCAAAAAACGGCATTAAAAAAAAGTTCCTGCCAAAATCAGTATTGTATCAGGACGGTATTGAAAAGTTCATTTTTAATTTTACACAAAATGCGAAGTCCGCCTGCTATTCTGTAATGTTTTCTCCCTATTTTTTCAAAACGCAACAAATGCCAGTCTCCCTTTTTTGCAAAATGCGATATATCCACTCAACCAATCACAGCGCACCATTTCACGCATTGTAAACAGTAAAGATGGCGCTTTAAATATATACCTGGTATCCTAGTTTTCTTCATCTACTTTGTACTTTGTACTAGGGATGCGCGGTATACCGGTAATGAAAAAATACCGGTATATATTATATTTCAGCTATGCAATAAGTTCATCAAATATCATCATTTTGCCCCGTTTGGTATTTCATATGCTGCTGCTCCGATGTTCACCTGTAGGCGGCAGTGCTTTACAAATTGCTGCAAAACGGTAAACATGACAACAGAAAAACGCAATGGATCATCAAACTGATGAAACTCTACCAACGCGCTTGAAAGTAAGAAATAAAGACAACAGTAGAAGTGAAATATGGCATCATTTTGCATACAAAACAGATGATAAAAGTGAATGAACTGACCTTACTGCATCTGTATGCAAGCGTTCCTATAAATCACCAAGCATTTGTCACTTGCTCATCCTGGTCTTTTCCACAAATTTAGAGATTAACAGGTGAGTGCAGCATTCATCAATCAAAAAATTTAATTTGAATAACTTTTATTCACAAATAATAGTGGACAGTAGTGAAGTATTTTTAAAAAAGTATCTGTAGTTTATCAGAGTGTTTTTACTTCATTCCAAAGCATGATGTCATATTTTTTTTTCTAGACTATACATTTCATAAATAAAAGTTGTTGTTTGTTTTATCTTTAATAATTAAGAATATTAACAATGTAACAAAGCCAATTTTAGAATTATTTTTACCTGAGTAAAAGTAAGAAAGTAATATAGTTCTAATTCAATAAAGTATTAAATATTTAATATTAAACATATTGCAGTAAAAAGTACAATATTATGCTTTGGAATGTTGTGAAGCAAAGTTTTCTAAAGAAAACACTAATAAAGTACAGACACTTGAAAAGTACTTTTTTAAAGCAGAGTAAAAAATACTTTTTGAGTCTGAAATCTAAAAACAATCAGAGAGACAGAGAGATAATAACGTGATTTTGAATATTTTGACTGTTGGAATAACACTTTACAGTAAAACAACCATTGTTAAAATTTTGTAGGTCAGCTGACCTAACTGTATTACAGCACTTATTAATCTAGGTCAATAATTATTTAGAAATTGTAAATAAACTAATACATGTTTAGTATGTTAACATTACTTACTACAGTATTGATTTAGTATCGATACGAGGTATTACATTCTGGTATAGTACCAAAGCCAAAATTATGGTATCGAGCCATTCTTACTTTGTACTTTCAATTTCCCATTCATAAAGACACTCACATAAAGAAATATTCCAGAATGAATCAGCCGTTTGAATGAATCAAATGAATGATATGATTCAATAATTAAATAAGTGACTTGATGCCACCTACTGGCAGTTTTAGTTTCATTTTAAAGTATCTTTTCAGTTATTTAAATCATTTGATAATTATATGTTCAAATGGTTATATTTAAAACATTAATCTTAACATGAATTTATGAATTTGATTGCACGCATGCCACCTCTGAGCTTCATTAAACATATGAAAATACACATACAAGGCACTTTTGTGTTCTTCTGTGCCATCTCTGCAGTACAAATTAATTTTAATACTGATTTCATTCGATTGGAAACTTATTCTGTTGTCTTAATTAGAAATGTTAAAAAGCTTATATATATATATATATATATATATATATATATATATATATATATATATATATATATTTTTTTTTTTTTTTTTTAATTTTTTTTTTTTTTTTTATGTGACATAAAAGATGACATACTTTTAATAAAAATGTCATTACAAAGGTAAAACTAACTTCCCATTTAATCCAATTTAAGGAGTCAAATATCACTCTAATGGAAAGGCTAATCAGATTTTTTGATTACTGATTAGAAAGTGCTTCTTAAATTTTGACTGTGTGAAGTTAGGAGCACAAGTGTTCTTAAAAATATTTTTAAAAGCCACTTTTCTTGTTAAAGAAAACAATTATTATTATTATTATTATTTTATTTCTTATAGGCATTCACAAATATATTATTTAAAGAAATCAACTTTACATTCTGAATAAAGCTTTTACAGTACACACACACACTCTCAAAATCTGATCAAAATCGCTGGCATTTGTATTCATTCTTTCTCTCTTTCTGTAAGTCCAAATCCAGGGAATTCAGAAGCAAATCTGTTGTGTGTTTTCATATTCAGCCTAAGATGACACACAGAATCTAAAGTCCTGATTTGAAGAATCAAAAAGTGCACAATGCGCACTCGTCAATATATACTCTTCAAAAACTCAGCCCCGCGGGCATAAAATAGCCAATGTAAACATTTATGCTATGAGAGATGTGCTTGCACACACAGCAGACAAAGGGTGAGCTACTCTGAAGCAGAAAAGTGCTTTTCTTGTCATACTGTTTGCCACAGCAATGGCTTCAAGAGGGATTTCAAAGGATTAGGCAACACAGAGCTGTCAACAAAAGAGTACAAAAGAGGGACTATGAAGACAGAATAAAGAGAGAGTTGAGCTCTGCATGTCAACATACAGAAAAGAGGAACTGGGTTATATTTGCAAGAGAGAGATTACTGACTTACTGGATGGAAATAAGTTACTGGTGTCCATTTATTTTGGGCGTTGAAAAAGATTTATTCATAACCAAAGGGGCAGCGTTTGGCTGGTTAGTGTGAGCCATTTAGGCCCTTCTGGTAGATGCCATAACTACACCATCTGAGAACAAGAATTTCTTATATTAATCCTTACGTATATTCTTGTGGTGCCATCAGCCAATTAGGATTGTCATATCATTTACAGCTAAGGTGATTGGCTTAATACAACAGAACTGAATGTATATAAAAAATAAAAAAAAAACACATTTCTGGCTTGTCCTACACTAACCTATGTAAGAAAAACTAAAAATAAAAAAGGTAATTGCAACATTTTATTTTACAATTCTGACTTTTTTTTCTTGCAATTATTCTTCATATCTTTCGATTGCGAGAAATAAAGTAGCAATTATGAGAAATAAAGAATATAAACTTGCAGTTCTGATTTTTTTTTTCCTCCTCACAAACTCCTCAAAATGCGAGTTTACATCTTGCAATTGCAAATTAAGACAGGATTGTAAGATTTAGGTCTAGTTTCATAGACTGGTCTTAGCCTAAACCAGGATTAAGCCATAGTTAAATCAGAACATTTAGGTAATTTTTATAAATGGATTTAAAAAAAAACATTACTGGTGTGCATCTTGATACAAAACAAATGCACTGATATATTTTGAGATCAGTCAGTACAAGTTTCTTTCAGTTGAAACAACTCAGACTTACATTTTAGTCTCGGACTAGCCTTAAACCTTGTCTGTGAAACCGGTGGTTGAACTCGCAATTCTGAGAAATAAAGTTTATATCTTTCAATTGTCATTAATTTGTGAGATTCCCCTCTGGACTGGACTTTATAACTCGCATTTCCAAGTTTATATCTCACAGTTTTGAGAAAAAAAGGGTTAGAATTGTTTTTATCTCACAATTCTGACTTTGCGAGATTGAGTGCAAGTTTATGTCCTGCTGTTCTGACCTTAGAATTCACAATTGTGAGTTTAAATCATGCAATTCTAAGAGAAAAAATGTCAGAATTGTGAGATTATTTTAACTTAAAGGATTAGTTCACTTTCAGAACAAAAATATTCAGATAATGTATTCACCCCCTTGTCATCCAAGATGTTCATGACTTTCTATCTTTAGTTGTAAAGAAATTATGTTTTCTGAGGAAAACATTTCAGGATTTCTCTCTATATAATGGATATGTATGGTGCCCCCAAGTTTGAACTTCCATAATGCAGTTTAAATGCAACTTAAAAGGGTTTTAAACGATCCCAGATGATGAAGAAGGACCTTATCTAGCAAAACGATCTGTCATTTTTGAAACAAATCAATAATTTATATACTTTTTAACCTCAAATGCTTGTCTTCTCTCGTCTGTCTGATGCACATGAGTAGTCTGTGTGTTCTGGGTCAATACAGTAGGGTATGTCGAAAAACTCCCATCTACTTTTTTTCCCCAACTTCAAAATCATCCTTCATCGCTGCAGAAATACCAACACAGTGTTTACAAAGTGAACATTCAAAGAAGATCAAATGCCCTTTACAAAAAAAGGTAAAACAGCATTGTAGGACGATTTTGAAGTTGAAAACGAGATGGGAGTTTTTCGACATACCCTAACTGTATTGACCCAATCACAAAGGCTATGCATGCACATCGCAGAGAAGAGAAAATACCACCATTTGAGGTTAAAACGTAAATTAAAAATTATAAATTGTAAATTTGTATAAATATAATAACCAATCGTTTCGCTAGATAAGACCCTTTTTCATCGGCTGGGATCGTTTAGAGCCCTTTGAAGCTGGATTTAAACTGCATTTAGGAAGTTCAAACTTGGGTGCACTATAGAAGTCCATTATATGAAGGGAAATCCTGAAATGTTTTCCTCAAAAAACAATTTCTTTATGACTGAAGAAAAAATAACATGAATATCTTGGATGACAAGGGGGTGAGTACATTATCTGTAATTTTTTTGTTCTGAAAGTGAACTAACCATTTAAATGCAAGTTCATATGTCACAATTCTGAGAAAAAAAAGGCAGAATTGTGAGATAAAAACTTTTTTTTTATTCAGTGGTGGAAATGGGCTTCCATAAAAAATGACCGTGAATTTAACAGTAAAAAACTATAAACATGCTACAGTAAAAACCTGTTAAATTGTAAAAGACTGTAAAATTTACAGCGAATAACTGTAAATGGTGTTCAGTGTTTGTTTGAATGACACTGTGGACCTTCTATATATGTTAATATTTAAAGGGTGCTTGTGATGGGCTTTACTTTACCAGGTGGTGACTTTCTCATCACCACCTGGTTTTGGTGGTTATTAGTGTATTACAAAGGTATAAAACAGATTTTAGTACATTAATAGGTTAGTATATTGCAATTATATCAGTTAATGAAATTACGGTATTTACTTGTAAATTCAACTGAAAACCGTAAACTGTAAAACGTTGCTACCATATTTTTTACGGTGAAATTCTGGCAACCACAGCTGCCAGTTTTCTACCATAAATTATACAGATTTTTTTACAGTGCATACCAACTAATCAATTGCTATTTGAATAAAAATAAAGCTTTCTCCGGCTATTATAGGCCTCCTTGACCTGAACTGAATATCCAGTTTTTCATGTGAGCTTTGAAAAAGGTAGTAAATAATTTTTCTTAACCAGTGGCAAAATGCAAGGTCAGAGAGGTCTATGAGTGCTCAGAGACAGAATAACTACATAGTCAAGTATAAACAGACGGTCCGTTGCATGACTATATTTTACCATCCTCTGTGTAATTGAGTGTCAACAGTTTTATGCAGAGATGTCCATTTCTTTAAGCATTGAAATTGCATCAGAATGCCAGCGATTTATGTACTCAACAAAACATTGCTATAACCAAGCCATTTAGACCGACGTGAGAACTATTTATCTCCAGGGTTCAAATGACTTCAACCAAAGCCAGAAAGCATGGCTGAAAAGACTTCATAAGTGCAGGAACATTGTACTCTATGCTCTTAGCAACTTCCTTCCTCTGTAATTCAGTAGCCACCTCCACTTTTAGATTGCCTGATTGATCGTTTTTTCTTTAAACGA
The DNA here is from genome assembly GCA_033026305.1 of Cirrhinus molitorella. Lineage (NCBI taxonomy): Eukaryota > Metazoa > Chordata > Actinopteri > Cypriniformes > Cyprinidae > Cirrhinus > Cirrhinus molitorella. Next base: position 7,626,713 of record CM065136.1, read on the forward strand.
CCCTAACGGGTCAAGCAGTAATGGACTGGCCTCCTACACAGTGTTGGAGAGTATCTCTGACTTACCTCATGTATGACCACCTGTCTGTTTTACTTCGCCAAGCGCTTCCGGTGTTTTATAATCTCACCTCTCGGGGAGCCAGTTCCTCGCAAACATCAGGGGCAACCGGACCAACATTTCATTTTCAAGCCAAATCTGATGGGAAACACTGTGTTAATTCAGTCATTATTGGCACCATATGAGGCAAAGGCGACATGGGAATCACTTACACATCACATTTTATCAATACCCTGTTTTTAGAAGTCTACAACTCTTAATATTTCAAGCAGAATCTTTGATGTGCTGACTTAATCTTTGATATTTAAAAATAAGTACCATTTCGTGTTCAAAAATCGCTCACAGGGTCGTTGAGAACTTGAGACAAGCACTTTGAAAAGAAGAACAAAAGAAGATAACATCTAATTAACAAGATTATCTGCTTCAGGCTATTGACAGTTGTGCCTTTGGATGCTCAAGGTTCCTCATAAATATACATTTAAATATGTGTGTCAAGATCAAGTTGTGTCTTGTGACATTGGAGATGGTGAGATCATCGAGATGGTTCACAGCACCCATTATATCTGCAGCAGGATCAGAAGAACAGGCTTAATTAGTATTTATGCATGCAAATAAATGCTTTGTTTATCAATCCCATAAAAAACCTCAAGAGGGTTAAACATTTATCCAGTGGACACTTCAAATAATTATTTTGCATTCAGATACCCAGTTAAGTCATTAGAGCAAATGTATAAGATAATCAAGTTTTAGTTGTTGTAGAACATAAAAAGGATCATAAGATATACAGGAAAAACTCTCAAAAGCCCCTGGCACGTCTAGATGCATTTAAACTGTTGTGTGGGAGTAGTGTTAATTCTATAGGAAGTGTAACGGCCCAGGATTTGATTGGCCTGTTAGTTTCTCCAACAGTGCTGAGCTGACCAAAAAGTGAAACAACAAACTTAAAACTCTAGGAAAAGGCATAGAAACGAACATCTACATTTGTATTTACTACTTTAGCAAGGCTTTAATCCAAAGTAATGAGGATGACCATATTGGGAGGTCCTTAACATCTTAAAGATAATAAAAACTCTTAGCATAAGGTGCATAGAAGTCAGCGTCTGGCATACTGAGTTGCATTTAAGTTTGTGAGTTTTACTTTAATTAGACAGCAGGCATTGTTTCAAAGCAACAAACAGCATCTTTAAATAAAAGCTGTGTGAATGATGTTGGATTTATACACATAATACTGTAAGCCAATCAATAAAGAATGCAAGTAAAAAGAGGATTATATCAAAATAAGCTTATTTCCAAGCACTGGTTGAATGCTGAATCTTTAAGCCTTGCCAGAATTAAATGAGATAGCTATTGTTTGTTGATATCCATGTATTACAACGTGCATTCATTTTCACTTTTTTGACATTTGGACCATATAGATTCTCCACACCTTCATCATGTTATGAATCATTAATGTGCTTAACTCTGTGTCACCAAGGCCACACCAGAGTGATGTAAAAAGACTAATAATTTTTAATCGAGGCTATTTTGGGTGGAAATAAATAAATAAATAAATCTCTCTGTGCCAAGACGTCTCCAGCTATGGTCTAATTACAGATTTCCGATGCTTTGTTTACTAGACTTTTGACATGGCTTTAGAAGTGTTCATTTTTAAAGCCAGGAAAAAACATCTTTGGAGTCAAGGGGACCAAACAGCTTTAGAGTTTAATCTTACAAGTTGAAGGCTCTAAGCCTCATGTTTTGTATAATTATTTTTTTTTTCAGGGTTATGAAAAAACACAGGTCTACATGTATTGCAGCAAATCTTCTGTAAATCTGTACTTGAAGCTGCCTGTGTACGTAATTGGGACACGTCGCTTTCTGGTGTCGCTTTGCTGTTATACATTTAAATTAATATTGAACAGAAGAAAATGTATTATTCAAAGCATCAAGTGCTCTCTGAGATGTAAATGTAGTTTGGTGGGGAAAAACACAATATATTCATATTCCTGACATTAATCTATGGCTTTAATATCTCTCTTTCTAATATTAATTCAGTGAATGAATCCATTTATTTGTATCCATGGTACTCAGACACACGTTGAGAGGTGTACGAGGTTTATATCGCATTAATGAGTTGTTATCTTTGATGTCATCATTTACCAGCAACTTTCCAGCTTGGTGAAAAACAAAAGATGTTTTAACCAGAGGGGGAATATTCTGCATTGTTTGATTTCAGTTTAACAATCTCTTATTAATTTATCAGGGAAGTACGTTGAGAAGTCATACAATATAAATTAACTACTTGATATAGGTTAGAAAACACGAAAAACCCCAGGGAGAATGTTCCACGTTCTCCTAAACTTTTTAAGTGTTCCCTGCGGGCACATGATAAATTGATTGCGCTGTTTGACTTACGTTGGCACAGGAGGCATAAAACTGTACCAGTCGCATCATCCAACCATAAACAATAGCATTAAAGATTACTTTTCCTTTTTGGAATATTAATCATGCCGTCTCGTGGAAGCGACTCTGTCAAAACAGATACGGCTCACTCATAAGCGTGTTTCTCAACAGGATGCGATCCTGCCGCAAAGTCTGCCAACAAAGCTCAAAGAGAGTTCGGCGGTAATCATACTATCTGACGAAAAATGTCAGGCCTGACATTATCTCAAGCATAACAGCCGAGAGACTCCCTGAGTTAAACAGCATTTTAAAACCAAGACAAGCACTCGGGTCATGGCAGACATCCGGATGACCTTCAAAACAGGCAGAAGGAAATTAAGCCCACTGCTCGTCTCTGCCTGGACTACAGCCGCCGCTGGAGCGCTTTGCCGTGTTTGGGTTTGTGAACTGATTCATTATGCGAGATCTCAAAGGCCGATGCATGTAAATGAGGAGTATGAGCAGATATTATTGTGCTTCTCTTTTGATGTTATGGAGGTAAAACTTCTCGAACAGACCGGTGCTAAATGTTAGCTGTATATCATGCTGTGGAACTCTGTACAGAGCTCTCCAATTATTAAAAGATACTGGAAACACGAGCTAATCATAGAACAAGCAACTTGAACTGTGCAAACAGCACACTCTCATCACTTAGTCTTTGCATCTGTGAATCCCAAAGCTTGTGCCAACTCGATTTGGAGAATTTGTTCACCTTCCAAATTAAAATTCTGTTAACATGTATCCACTCTTATACTGTTCAAAACACATGGTTTTTAGATTTCTGTGTAATATGAAAAAAAAAAAAAAAAAAAAAACATCAGTCTCTTATGCTCACAAAGTCTGCATTTATTTGATCAAAAATACAGTTATCAGTAAGTTTTCTATTTGAATATATTTGATTGTAATTTAATTTATTCCTGTGATGCAAAGCTGAATTTTCAGCATCATTACTCCAGTCTTCAGAGCTTTAAGAAATCAAAAAGTTTAAATTCTGACATAGAAATTCTAAATTATGACTTAAAATGTCTTGGGTATTAAGATCGAATTAATGTTTTTTTTTTTGTTTGTTTGTTTTGTTTTTAAGTCAAAATTATGAGATTAAATAATCAAAATGATGACAAAAAATACACAATTATAAACGTACAAATCTAAATTATGAGTCATAATAATAAGTCATAATTATGTGACTGAAAAAGTAAAAATTCTGAGATAAAAAAGTTAAAAGTATGATAAAAATGTTAAAAATGTATAAAATGTATAAAACAATTAAAATTCTACGATTTAAAGTCAAAATGATCACAAAAAATAATTATGAGATTAAAAGCTCAAAATTATGACTTTATGACTAAGTCATAATTGAGGAAAAATTCCAAATTATGATCATCAAAATGATGGTATAAAGTTGAATTTTTTGACATAAAAGTCAAAATTATGAGAAAATGTTTGACAAAATGTCAATTAAATATAAAGTCAAAATTATAAGATAAAAAAAAATCTAAATTATGACAAAAACATAATCATGAGATTTAATTATGAGAATTTTATTAATGATAATTAATTATGACATCATAATAATGACAAATAATTCTAAGATAAATGTTAAATTCATGACACCCTCACAATATGCAACACAAGTCATAATTCAGGAAAGAAATTCCAAATTTATGACAGAAAAAAAACAAAAATTATGACATAAAACCTGATGAAATTTATGACAAAACATAATAATTTGAGATTTATAAATCAAGATTATGACAAAACTAAATTATGAGCTTGATAAATCAAGATGATAAAGTCAAAATTATTTTAAGATCAAAATGTTACAATTATGATGAAGTGAAATAATGAGATTGAAAAGCCAATTTATGACATCATATATCTACTAAATTTGAACTAAATCAACTGAGATAAAAAGTCAAAGGTATTACATTCTAAGTCATAATTGATGAAAACATTTAAATGATGGCATACTAAATCATAATTATGAGATACAAGAAGTCAGCATTAGTTGAAAAGTCAAAATTATGAGATGATAAATGTGATTATCAGTCAATAATTAGTATAAGTAGGTTATTATCAATTTTGATAACTGCTTAATATTTTTGTGGAAACATTGATTTTTTTTCAGGACTCTAAGATTACTAGAACGTTCAAAAGAACAGCATTTATATGAAAAAGAATTATTTTGTAAAATGACACATATCTTTATTGTCACTTCAGTTTAACTGAATGCATCCTTGCTAGATCAATCAATCAATCAATCAATCCAAAAAAATGGAGTCTATGATATGACTTCAGAAAATTAGGAATACATTTTTACATTGACTCTAAACGCACATGACTTTTTTTATTTTTATATGTAATGCTCACATGCTTGTATTGTAGCATAACATCATCATGCCAACTACTGTGTAGTTTACTACAGCAATCCCACTAGCATACTGTAAAGTATGAATTATCCGAGAGTCTGGTATTATTAGGATAAGATGTAAGAGTCTAAAATTGCATTTGAAGCCACTGTAATTCAAACACATGATAATATCCCAAAAAGACTGCAGAGGCGTGATGGAATCTTCCCAACTGAGGCGAGAAGGTCACCAGAGCAACATTTTAGCAGTGCATGGATAACACTGAGATTGCCTAGGAGCAAACCAAACTAAAAGCAACCAGTATTATTAACAACATAAAAGCATAACATCCACTGATTTGGTGCACTCTGTGGGGCGTATCTAACAGTGTGGACACCTACCAACCTCAGAAAAGGAAACACCACCCTCAGACTGATAAAGACAGTCAGAATAAAGTCTGCCGCTGAGATCAAAGTGTCAAAGTAAACACCCAACACTGAAATAAGCAGTAAACACTGAGAGAAGCTCTCCAGGAGAGACAGACAGCGCAAGAAGGAGAGATTTAACCACAGCTTAATTCATTAAATCGACTAGACAAATCACAAAATGATTTGCATTTCACAGAGACTGAAAAAAACTATTTCTCGGACATGAATGCGAACATGAATCTTAATTCTCCATCAACTGCTGTGCAAACGGCATCCTGAAAAGCATCTTAGATGTGGATGCCTATCATTCAGTCAGCATAATGTTTCCCCATGTGTTGTCAAAAAAGATTGGCTGAAATACTATTGTGAAAAAGGGTCAAATTTTACAGCTAAAGATTAATTCTGAACAAATTGTGACTAAGAATAGGAAATTACCTTTCATTTTTGAGGCACATAAGAGGCTTAATCTGTGCCCAGGAAATGTGTTCCCTGGTTGCTGCAATAAATGGAGAGGGACAACACTTCACAAGAACAAGCCAATTCAAAACAAAGAGGCAAAGTGCCAAAATGTTTTTGCAATGCTAATACCAAGAACATGGCGTTCAAACCACGGACAATAATCACAATTATCCACTTACAAATCCACTTGTGGCAATCTTACCGCAAGACACATAATAGGAGAATTACAGCCGTTGATACGAAGCTCACAAGCATAGCGCTTAGTTTAGAGAACAATTTAAATTCATATTAACTCAAAACATGACAAGAAAGGTTTGATTTAGTCCTACGGCGAATGTCAAAAACTCTACCTACCACTTAGCACGCTTTCATTAGACCGTTTACTTCAAATTGCAAGTGTGATAGCTTTTTGTTTCTCTTAATTGAAATGAAAATAGATCGTTCTAAAAGCAAAGACAAACAGGAAAAGAGTATGATTACAATTCTAACTCTACCTTTATAAGATATTAGTAAGCGTACAAAAAAATAAATGATTTTGAAATAACACTCACGGGGAATATGTAGAAAATATTTTCTAGATTTGAGAGAGAAAAAAAAAAGTAGCAGAGATACAAAACTAATTTCAAATCATCTTCACAAATGAGACAAAAAAAATTATCCTCATGTCTACTAGAAAGCAACCTAAATCTAAAACTTTTGAGATTTAAGGCGTTTTTATTTCTGGAGTGAATATAGACAGATGTGTTTAAAGAAATGCACATAACTAGATCTATGAATTTACCAAATAGCCTTGTATTTAATTAAGGGTTGTTTTCATAAAATCTTTTGTTTTATCCCTTAACATTTTACATGTCTGCATTTGTTAAGAACATGAATGAGCATTAATCATTTGATGGCGTTACTTAAAAACAGCATAATAGAAAAGCAGGAGCTGGCAGAGAAAAATCACAGCTTGTCTCAGTTTATTCAAAATGGAAATTAAAAAAGGTACTTCAAGTAATCCATCTAAAGTTGATTAAGAAAATTATATGAGTTGAACACATAAATGTGAAATGCAAAACTATGCCATTTTAAGATAATTTGTGATTATTGAAACAGAATGAAGTCACATATGCTTGGTATGTATGAACTTGCAATTCAGATTCTTTTCGAAGAATTGCGTGACATAAATTCAGACTTTTTTCTCAGAATTGAGTGATACAAACTCACAATTCTGACTTTTTTCAGGCAAATGCGAGTTTACATCTCACAATTCAGATGTTTTTTTCTCAGAATTGAGTAATACAAACTCACAATTCAGACTTTTTTCACGCAATTGCAAGTTTACATCTCACAATTCTGACATTTTTTTTCTCAGAACTGAGATAAACACAGTTGTGTTATAAATTCAGATTTGTGAGATATAAACTCGCAATTCAGATTTTTTTCAAAGAATTGCGTGACATACATTAACAATTCAAGCTTTTTTCTCAGAATTGAGTGATACAAACTCACAATTCTGACTTTTTTTCCCATAACTGAGATATAAACACAATTGTGTTACACATTCAGATTTGTGAGATATAAGTTCACAATTCAGATTTTTTTTTTTCAAAGAATTGCGCACAATTGCGAGTTTACATCTCACGTTTTTTTTTCTCAGAACTGAAATATAAACAATTGTGTTATACATTCAGATTTGTGAGATATGAACTCGCAATTCAGATTTTTTTTTAGAAGAATTACGTGACAAATTCACAATTCTGACTTTTTTCTCAGAACTGAGTGATACAAACTCACAATTCTGACTTTTTAAACGCAATTGTGAGTTTATTCTCACAATTCAGATGTTTTTTTTTCAGAACTGAGATATAAACTCACAATTGTCTTATAATGTCAGATTTGTAAGATATAAACTCGCATTTCTGTTTTGTTTTGTTTTTTTTTCGAAGAATTGTGTGACAAATTCACAATTCTGACTTTTTTTCTCATAATTGCAAGTTTATATCTCATAATTTTGATTTTATAACACGCAATTGAGAGTAATTCTGAGAAATTCTGTCAGTCTTCTCTTGAAAAAAAAAGAAATGTGTATTTAAATGCTATGATTCATCAGTGTTTTCTAGTTTTATTCATTGTAGCAATACTTTTTTAGTTTAATTTATTTCTGCCACCTTAATTGAGATGATTTTCTGTCAGAATAATACTGCTCTGATTGTATAATTAGAAAGCATTATCTGATTATATTTAACAGATTTTACCCTTTTAGGGGCAAAGCTTTAGTGTAATTGGCTACTTAGCTTGTAGCTATCTATTTTTAAAAGATGTCTTAACTGCAGATTAACTAATTCAAATGAACTTTGCAAGCCACGGTTTCAAAATAGCTTTCTCGAAATTTGAAGGAATATTTGTTTTTAAAAAAATAATAATAAAAATGATTGTGCACACGTCTTTGCAAATGAGGCTCCCGGCTCTCTGTGCTAATTCATTGTGTGTTCACGAGTCGTACTGACAGCTGAACCTAATGGTGAGCTCAAGAGGAATGACTGCTGCTACCAAACCTGCCTGTGAGAAGAATACTTAAATAACACACCTCACATCCACGGACCTCAGGGGTGACTACAAGTGTCCAACTTGATTAGCTCATACTCTCAGAAGGGGTCCAATCTGTTCATATGTTCCTCTAGCATAAACAGCATTTTAACATATCAAATCTAATCTACTGCTATAATGCACAAGCAAAACAATTACTCTAGAAGGCCTGCTGCTTTGTAGCAATTAAATGAAGGTTAATTAAACACAAACAAATAAATGAGGAGGAGAGAATAACAAAGTTGAATTTGATGATATATAGTAAAGTTTATTAAGTGCAATTCACACGGTGCACATAAATGCATCTGTTGCTCTTGCTCTGACTTGATCCGTTCGTATGAAATAAAGGAAATCGAAGAGAGACGGTCTTAGACCCGAATGATTGTGTTAGTGGAGACTGCGGACAGATGGCTCGGGACCAGAGAGTCTCCACTGGAATAAGTTGGTTTGAAAACGTATCACACAAACAGACCCGACACGTCAACAGCCAATGTCTCGTATGGGAATTGAAAAGAAAACTGAAAAGGCCAGTTGCATCCTCAATAGATACAGCTGAAGTAAAAAGTTTACAGCTTGCAGAATCAGCAAAATTTTTATTGTTTTACCAAAATAAGAGGGATCATACAAAATGCATATACATATAGTCCACAAGAGAAAATAATAGTTTATAATTTATAAACATAACCCTGTTTGAAAGTTTATATACCCTTGATTCTTAATACTGTGTTAAAAAATCCTTCAGGTCCCACAAATTCTTTGGTTTTTCAGCATGTTTGTGTATTTGTGTATTTGAACCCTTTCAAACAATGGCTGTATAAGATCCATACATCCTTTTTTGAGATACATCTTTCACACTAAGGACAACTGAGGGACTCATATGCAATTATTACAGAAGGTAATGATGCTTCAGAAGGAAACATGATGCATTAAGAGCTGGGGGTGAAAACTTTTGAACAGAATGAAGCTGTGTCTTATTATCTTCTCTCTCTCTCTTTTTTTTTTTTTTTTACATTTAGTACTGCCCTTCAAGGGATACAGAAGATACTGGCATGTTTCTCAGAAGACAAAATAAGTTAAATTTACCCTGATCTTCAATTTAAAAAGTTTGCATCCCCTGGCTCTTAATGCATCGTGTTTCCTTCTGGATCATCAGTGTACATTTGAACCTTCTGTAATAGTCCCTCAGTTGTCCTCAGTGTGAAAAAATGGATCTCAAAATCATATCAAATTCTGCAAATTACATCATTCATTGAACTATTCATTCAACTGATACAGGAATGAACCAAATGACTCACTTTTTAAGTGAGTCACTGAATCATTGAGTTAACCAATTTGCTCAAAAAGGAAGATATAAAAATATGAAACTGAAAAAGTGTGATTTGAAATGTATTAGCTTACTATGATTCTCATAAGAAAACTGAGAAAAAACTGAGGTGCTACATTAGTTTCCACAGTGTATATAATCAGTTCAATATTCGGACCTGGACTATGTTGGATTATCTTGGACATTTAGTATCTAACAATTGTTTGTTTCGAGATCAGTAATCAGATAAATCCTGTTTTAAACTTTCATTCAATATTTTCCTGTCACTGCTTTAAAAACACTGACCCATCACATCGTTTGCATCTTGAGCTCTGGGGAAAAGCAAACCTGCCTGAATGTGTATAAGGTTAACAGCCTAGAAAATGCTCAATTTTTAAGAGCTGTTTATGAGCCTGTCTGCTGACACAGCACTCACAACACTCTTGAGCTTTCAATATTTTACTTCCTGTCTCTCCAGCCTGCGATGTTTTACAGAAATGATGAGTGAGTTTATTAATGTGTAAACTGAGTCATAAGGACTGAGGTTATGAGGTGTTTCAGTGTTTTGATGGAAATAAATCCATGTCCTGTGTATGCCTCAGCACACCCAGTGTTAAGTTTCATTGTGTAAATATACCAACATTGTTTTTTATAGACACAGTTTGGGAGGGAAGTCATTTCTTTTAATAACATTAAAATTAATACAATGAATAACCCAGCTAACAGGAGCCATTCTCAGGATTTGGAAGGATTCTCTCAAAGTTATACAAAATGATGAATAGTACATTTGTTAAGTTCTCAAATATTCTCAAAGCATTTGCACATAAACATTATTTATACATAATTGTGATCCTGGACCACAAAACCAGTCATAAGGGTCAATTTTTAAAAGCTTTCCATTGATGCATGTTTATTAGGATATAACTATATTTGGCCAAGATACAACTATTTGAAAATCTGGAATCTGAGGGTGCAAAAAAAAAATCTAAATATTGAGAAAATCGCCTTTACATTTGTCCAAAGTTCTTAGCAATGCATATTACTAATCAAAAATCAATTTGTATATATTTACGGTAAGAAAATTTACAAAATATCTTCATGGAACATGATCTTTACTTAATGTCCTAATGATTTTTGGCATAAAAGAAAATTTATCATTTTGACTACAAATACTTTTGACTACTAACGACTGGTTTTGTGGTACAGGGTCACAATTTTCCTGAAATATTTAAGGTGGATGTTCATCTAATGCCGTTTTAAACTTTAAGAACATTCAAAAATAATGCTCCAATAATGTTTGCAGAATTCAAAAATAGAATGTTCCTTTAATATTTCCTAAGCTAACAAAAAATGTTTCTTCAACATTTTAAAAACTGATATTTTAAATGTTCAGAAAACAGTTGTGTTTAGAATAACGTTTATAGCTTAAAAGGTAATGTTCTATTTCTACTGACTATTTTAAGATTCACCATAATGGGGAAAAACGTTGCCAATTCTGCGTGCATTGAGGGAGTCCTTAAACTCAAGAGTATGAAATTGGCGCTAATTTAGAAAATATTGAAGCATTCCAAAACATTCAAAAGGCCTTATGTGTAGATGGCAGACTAATTTGGAATGAAGTCTTGAGGGAAGCCTTTGCAATAAGAATGAATCTCATTTTAATTGCAGGAATTACGCTATGAATGAGAACACATTTCGTATTATGTTAGAGAAACATCATGCTTTAAGATTAGCTTGAGGAAGCATTTAGATGAATCCTGACTGCAGGTTCTCCAACTGACAACGAGTTTAAAATTTAGCATGTTGCCAACACCCTTGTAGAAAAAAAAAAAAAAAAAAAAAAAAGATAAATAGTAAAGTAAATATTCGGTATGCAAATATTACAATGACATCATTACTGTTTTCCAATTCCAATAACTGTTTTCTATTTGAATATGTTTTAAAACTAATTTATTCCTGTAATGCAAAGCTGAATTTTCAGCATCATTACTTCAGTGTCATATGATCCTTCAGAAATCATTCTAATATGCTGATTTACTGCTCACACCTAAGGCTGAAATGGAGTTTGTATGTTCAGGCTTATATAATGATACTTAATTGACACCTCAAGCTGCATATAAGAAACATGCTTATTATACAATCTTGCATCTGTTGAGATCAATGAAAGTAATGATTTTCTTTTTGTGCCTGCATGTGAGTCTATACTCAAGGGATCACATGTGTATAGATGCATTAATGGTCTTCACAAAATACTGAATATTATATATATATATATATATATATATATATATGTATAGAACTCCAATCCAGTTGTCATTGTTTGCATAATGCTGTTTATCTCCGATTGCTCTGCTTGTACAATTCATTTCAGTGATATTAAAAGGCCATTTATAAAGTACAGTCTCCAGTCTAGAATTATGAAAATGATAGTGCTGCACCTCTTTATTCGTGAATTACAATCTCACCTTTGCCATCAAGTCAAGCGAGTGCATTTTTAACCAAATTATAAATTATTTCACAACAAAGCAAGACAGCATATCATGGAAACTATAATGAATAACGACACAAACGTGCCTCCCGTGGAAGGCAATGCTAAAGGAAAAAATTTGCTCTTTTATTTGTTTACTATTTTTTTCTTACAACGACAGTGAGCCCTTTAGTTTCAAAGAGGGCAACGTTTTTATTACAAAAGACAATAGAAGGCACTTATTGCATTTTGTCAATTGCACACTGAGGCCTGAAGGCTGAAGACATATTGCCATTTTAAGCAATCTATAAATCTCACAAGCACTTTTAATTCTGCTGGAATTGAATCAGTCGAAGGTAAACCAATAAATACACAGACTCATATTAAATTACCTCATATTGCAGGGGCATGATATCTACACCTGGTTTCGGCTGATATCGCATATACATCATTAATGCCACGTCTGACATCCCTTCATTAAATGACTCCCAAAAAGGCACTTTTTACTTATTCATTCTTGTCTGATGAGCAGCATATGTTTGTTGAATAAGAAGTCTTTTTGGCTCTGTTTACCCAGCCTTTTGTTTACATACTGTAGCTGGGCATGGGGTGATAATTTCATTAACTGCTCAGGATATCATTGATCTCCTTCAGCTATTACAAATTCATTATTTTCTTTGGCATTCTCATAACATCTTGAGGCTGAGGGGCCTCTAATTAGAGGTAGAGGGACGTCTCATTTCGATGAATTTCACAAATGATCTTAAACCTGACACGGCTAATACAAGATTTTTCATTCATTCTGCATATTTGAAGTGCTTGATGGAATAGCGGTGAGGTTATGCTAACTATTTTTGTAAGATTGCATCAGGGGCATGATTTTTTTTTTTTTTTTTTTTTTTTGAACAAAAAGCCAATACCTTCTTTTAAATCATCGGAGGAAGGCTAACTAACATTCTGGGTATAAAATAGTCATGTTTTAACTGACCTTGAATACCAAGCCATACCAAATTCTTATAGAAAAGTTTAATCAGAAAGGGGTATGCAGAGAATCCAAAATGAACCCTCGCCAAGTGCCAAATGAGAGCACTATATGAAAGTGTTGATCCACAGTTGGCTGATAGCTTTTATTATTATTATTATTATTAATTCTAACAAAGAGATATGGTTTAGCTTGATTATAAAATCACAAAGACTGTGTTGTAGTTAAATAAACACAAAATCTGATTGCAATCAGAATGCAGCATTGTGATTTTTTTATGGTCCGCAGTAAATATGGGTGGTAAATGTTAATTTTAGGCCCTGGGTATGCAACATTTTGTGTGTTGAGCATAAACTGACTAGTTGGACACATTCATATTCATGTTTTACTTGCCTTTGTCTATGATAAGTCATCATTAAAACTTCAACTCAACTAAAGTTCTCAGTAGCAATCACTGCTTAATTTACTTGCTTTACATTGCAACTTTCCAATATCGATTATAGATTTTGTACGATTATATCGATTATATACTCAAATCCGAATACTGTTTTCGAAAAGGAAATGACGTGTACTATGGACCTCCGTAGCAGGGGTGGGGCAAATCGGGTCGAGGACCACATCAGGTTTTTCACATCAAGTGAGGGGCTGCAAAATATATGAATGCCAAATTAAGCTTTTGAGGATTTTTGACAAATTAAGTTTTTTTTATTATTATTATTATTTTTTTTTTATTATTCTAATTTGACACTCACTACTGTACTGTATGTAAACTTTTACATACATGGCAGTTCTATTCTTGTGCCATCTCTACGTTATTTTTTATGAGCACTTTATGGCACAGACAAGTTGCATTGTATTGATTATTGTAAGGCACATTTTATCATTTCTTTCAGAAATAATGTAAAATAAATTAAAAAATAACATTACAAACATGTATTTATATTCCCCTCACTCTACAAAAAAAATCATTTAAATTTAGCAGTAGCAGCAAAAAAAAACAGTACAATTTTGAAATATTTTTAATAATTAAAATAACTGTTTTATATTTGAATATGGTTTATAAATATAAATGATTCCTGTGATTCCAAAGCTGCTTTTTTTAGCTTTTGCTGTATTTTGCATCAAACAAATGCATGCTTGGTAAGCAGAAGATAATTCTTTAAAAAATATAAAAAATGTTACAGTTCAAAAACATTTGACTGGTAGTGTAAGTAAAAAACAAACACAAATTATAGTGGCATTTACTATAAACAATTTTTAGAAATGCCCAGCACTAATACTTTAAAAGGAACACTCCACTTTTTTTGAAAATAGGCTCATATACAAACAAATAGGTGCAATACAAACTCACTTGCCTTTCTTATTCGTAACCAACCCAAATGTGCGCACTTTGCGCTTGACATTACTTGCTTTATATAAATCACCTTGGAATATAAAACGCAGCATGTTTCAAATGATGAAAAACGCAATTTATAATCCAAGAAAAGTACTTCGATTTTCATAAAAATGGGTGTGAAAAACTAGAAGAAAGCATAATATTTTCAAGATAAAACAACCAATTATTTCCTTGTTTTTCCCATGAAATTACAGTGTCCATTAGCAGCAGTTTAAGGCTTTTTTTTTTTAAATAAATGAACACTTTCACATTTTTAAAACAAGTACCTATTTATAAATGTGCCAGTTTTACACAGGGTGTATATTTTGACTTTTTAATTTGTATCTGAGCTGTGCTTTTTATGTTTAGCGATTATGTTTAGAGAAGCGGAAAAACGGCCGTTATACAGGTGCTGGTCATATAATTAGATAATCATAAAAAATTTGATTTATTTCACTAATTCCATTCAAAAAGTGAAACTTGTATATTATATTCATTCATTACACACAGACTGATATATTTCAAATGTTTATTTCTTTTAATTTTGATGATTATAACTGACAACTAATGAAAACCCCAAATTTAGTATCTCAGAAAATGTGAATATTGTGAAAAGGTTCAATATTGTAGACACCTGGTGCCACACTCTAATCAGCTAATTAACTCAAAACACCTGCAAAGGCCTTGGTCTCTCAGCCTAGTTCTGTAGGCTACACAATCATGGGGAACACTGCTGACTTGACAGTTGTCCAAAAGACGACCATTGACACCTTGCACAAGGAGGGCAAGACACAAAAGGTCATTGCAAAAGAGTCTGGCTGTTCACAGGGCTGTGTGTCAAAGCACATTAATAGAGAGGCGAAGGCAAGGAAAAGATGTGGTAGAAAAAAGTGTACAAGCAATAGGGATAACCGCACCCTGGAGAGGATTGTGAAACAAAACCCATTCAAAAATGTGGGGGAGATTCACAAAGAGTGGACTGCAGCCGGAGTCAGTGCTTCAAGAACCACTACGCACAGACGTATGCAAGACATGGGTTTCAGCTGTCGCATTCCTTGTGTCAAGCCACTCTTGAACAACAGACAGCATCAGAAGCGTCTCGCCTGGGCTAAAGACAAAAAGGACTGGACTGCTGCTGAGTGGTCAAAAGTTATGTTCTCTGATGAAAGTAAATTTTGCATTTCCTTTGGAAATCAGGGTCCCAGAGTCTGGAGGAAGAGAGGAGAGGCACAGAATCCACGTTGCTTGAGGTCCAGTGTAAAGTTTCCACAGTCAGTGATGGTTTGAGGTGCCATGTCATCTGCTGGTGTTGGTCCACTGTGTTTTCTGAGGTCCAAGGTCAACGCAGCCGCATACCGGGAAGTTTTAGAGCACTTCATGCTTCCTGCTGCTGACCAACTTTATGGAGATGCAGATTTCATTTTCCAACAGGACTTGGCACCTGCACACAGTGCCAAAGCTACCAGTACCTGGTTTAAGGACCATGGTATCCCTGTTCTTAATTGGCCTGCAAACTCACCTGACCTGATTGTTGGGTCTGGCATATTGCATCTTCCTCTTCACAATACCCCATAGATTTTCTATGGGGTATTCTCTTCTGAACAATGCAGAAGAGCTGAAGGCCACTATCAGAGCAACCTGGGCGCTCACAACAAAAGGAGCCCCAACTAATTATTGAGTGCTGTACATGCTCATACTTTTCATGTTCGTACTTTTCAGTTGGCCAAGATTTCTAAAAATCCTTTCTTTGTATTGGTCTTAAGTAATATTCTAATTTTCTGAGAATTTGGGATTTTCATTAGTTGTCAGTTATAATCATCAAAATTAAAAGAAATAAACATTTGAAATATATCAGTCTGTGTGTAATGAATGAATATAATATACAAGTTTCACTTTTTGAATGGAATTAGTGAAATAAATCAACTTTCTGATGATATTCTAATTATATGACCAGCACATGTATACCATAGTATAAATACAGCGCCATCTATTGGATTTTACTGATATTGCATCAAAATAGCCATTTTGTTCCAGCTGCCTCATGGCCCGAATGAAAATGTCTGGCGGGCCATAGTTCGCCCACTTCTGCCCTAAAGGGAATAAATATGAGATGGAGGGGAAAAATATATTTCAGTGCTTTCTCTTGCAATTATATTGTCATGTAATTATAATGGCATTAATATGCAGGGCATTGAAATCAATTGTAAATGTGTGCTCGTTAACATTCGAGATTCACGATTACACATACTGTGTGTATACTACAGAGCGGCAGTATTTGCCACACATTTTACAAGATTAGATGTTTGTCAGCGATCCTCGGGATCTTAAAATTATTTGCCATCGTCCTATATGTCATCTCTCCTTACTCTGTTTATATGGAAAGTGAAATTTTATGTACTGTACAGGCTACATAAACAGGCCGCTAGCAAGTGGTTACCCGTGTTCCTTTAGTGGCTTGGCGGAACGTGTTCCCTGCCTTTCCGGTTTTAAAAAAGACGCTGAGTTACGTGCATTTACAATGAATGAAAGAGCATTTTGTGTTGGGTAAGTTATAAAACTTCCAACTCATTCACAAACAGATGGTCCATGCCTTAAAGCAATAGCACAGGCCTACAACAACAAGAGCAGGTCATATTTAATCTGGAAGCCCAATGTGTGGCCGTGCCCGCTCAGGAAACATGAGGGTTTGTTAATGCACATTAGGCCAGCACTGCAATCCGACACCTGTCAGTCAATATTCCCACCAATCACCTGGCCAACAGCTGCTCTCTCCACCTCCATTTTCAAGAATAAATTCAATTACGCTCTCTCTTCGGTTTATAGCCACATTGGCTGATCAGGAAAGAGACGTTTGCTTAATACAATTGCGAGACTTTCATTAAATTAACCTTTCACAATCCATTACTCACCTGCGGCAGTCATAAAATGATCCCATGTGTTTATTTTAGGGCTGTCCAACCATATGGAAGCGAGTCAATACTCATTTGCTGCATGATACGAAGGCATATGGTCGTAATGTACGTGCGAGAGCTCCTAGAAGAAGTCAGGAATATTTTGAGGAAAATTGAGACACGTTAGAATACAGAGCACAGTCAATATTGTATTAAAAGTTTCTTAATTTGCCTTCCCACGCAAGAGTGTAAGGGGTGAACTTTTGCTTTTAATCTATAACTTTGTTTTTGGCTGCACCTGGTCTCTAGCTGATTAAAGTACCCTCTAAACCCCTCCTTCATTTATTCGCACAGCCATATTTCATTTGCCAGTTTTCTGTCCCTTTCTAATTACCATAATGCCCTGTTGGCTCCATAGCTTCTGAGTGAATGGAATGCAATTACGCATTGGTCACCATGCTGCGATTCACGCAGACGTTTTTAGCAAGACACTGGGCAACTTAAATGGCAGAGAGTTTAAGAAGTGAGAAACACTAGAAAATTGGCAAAGCCAAGACTCGTGAGGATCCTTCAGAATATTCCTGGAATGAGATGAAGCATCTTTTCTACTTTGAAACAACGTTTTTGCTCCTGAGGGCAAGGCTGTCTGAGTTATTTGATGTTTTAATACTCCGCTTCATAGACGGCTAGAAATGTTTTCAGAGGTTTTACTAATGAAATTGGCCCGTAGGTGGCTGTGGCTTTGTATGATTGCGGGTGGCAAAATAACCAGGAGGTACAAAAAGACTTTGGCCTCCAACCAGTAAAGTCAAATTATATAATATAGATTTAGCCATTCGAACACATGACAGATATTATGCCAAAGTTATATTGCGCCAATCACTTAATAAAGCTTACACTTTATGGTCCTTTGTTTTGCTTTGGCAGTAGCTTGTCCTGAGGGAAATTCAGCTTTAATCAGTCACCAAGTTAATATCGAATGACTGCAAAGGTCACCGAATGGTTTTGAGCAAGTATGACAGGAAAGCAATGAAAGATGACATCTCGGATTACCAGACCCGTAGCATCTAATTGGGGGGTAAACAGGATCTAAGCTGACGTGATTTCATATGAGCTCCCTAGGATGGAGACAGCCATGACAAGGTTGTTTTAAGACCACCTGACAGTGAGCGAAGAAAGACAAGGGTAAATTAACAAACATTTAGGTTTCCTGATCTTGTTGGTGCAGCACTTGCTACGCTCTCACCTGAATTCACCTTGATGGAGAGCAATTTACATATTCATTACGATGTAAAAGTGGTAATAGATCAGCAGAACTACTGCTCCGTTGTTTTTCAGGGATATTACCCTGCTGGATGGCCTATAAGCATGCAGAAAACACACAGCACCGCACATCATTCGAGAAGGACAACAATTATCCAAGTCGGTGGCGAAGGTCGCTCGGGAGAGAAATGGGGAAAAAAGAAAGATAGACAGAGTCAAGCAGTGTCAAAAGGTGTTCGTTTTAAAATGTCAACGTTTCACTAGGTAGTCAACAATATCAGATTGTTTTACCGCATTTTATAACCGAGTTGCATCCCTGTCTCATTAAATTGTCATCTGTACGGAGAGGTTACGTCAGTATATTTGGAAAATGGCTAATAGGTTGCTGTGTCACTTCATCAATCTGAGTTACAAGATCCCAACAACGACAATAAGAAGAATATCAATCCCTGCATTATTGCATGCTCAGGGGATGCGTTTCACATACAGATATCCATATTAATAGACAGGATCCTGACAAATAAAGAGTCCCTTGTCAATTTCTCATTTAAATTGCATCTAGTCAGACAAACCTCAAGTTGTAAAACCATCTTGGGAGAAGAAGAGCTGAAAAATCTCGAGCATTACTGCCTGTCTAGATTTGAATTGGCTGAAATTTGACAGATGCATATTAAGGGCGGTCTGAATGAACCTATTCCATTTGCTGGATGTACTGTAGTAGCTCAAACACGTAAAACCAAATTGATGGAATCAAATCAAAGTCTGACACCTGTATGTACAAATAGGAATAGGCAGGTAATCTTCATTAATGGAAAAACACAACACTGCACATACCAATATCTGCTGTCGCCCGGCTGAAATTAGATTTCTACATGCACGTCAAGACTCAATCTAACTGCAGTATTGGGAAACTTCAGCATTGAGGTTTGGAAAACCAAACATGCGTGTTATTAGCAACGCATCGATTGTGTTTATTTACTAATAGAATTAAAACCTTCACAGTTGGCTGCCAACACTAATCACGGGTTGTAGAGTGAATTTAATTTCAAATTCATTTCAATTATCTGGAGGGATGTAAATGTAAAAAAATGCATATATGTATGTTTGTGTACATGATAACTCATAACATAAATTTGCATTTTAATACTTTTCTTGCTGGATCTTGCTTGATCAGTCTGCTGCTTTTGATTTGGTTAACCACCAGATCCTCCTGTCAACCCTATTGGCAAAAGACATCTCAAGAACCACAATCCAGTGGTTTGAGTCTTACCTCTCAGATAGGTCCTTCAAGGTATCTTGGAGAGGTGAGGTGTCCAAGTCGCAATATGTAACCACTGGGGTGCCTCAGGGCTCAGTTCTTGGACCACTTATCTTCTCTGTCTACATGGCATCACTAGTTTCTGTAATTTAGAAACATGGCTTTTCATATCACTGCTAAGCTGATGACACTAAATTTTACCTCTCATTTCCTCCTGATAATCTGGCGATAGCTGCTCGCATCTCATCTCGTCTAGCAGACATTTCTTGCTGGACGAAGGACCATCACCTTCGACTCAACCTCATACAAACTTCATAACTTCATCACAATTTCACCATCAAGTTAGACACATCAACCATAACTCATTTGAAAACAGCCAGAAACCTTGGATTTGTGATTGATAATCACATGCTTTTCTCAGACCACATTGCTAAAACTGCCCAGTTCTGCAGATAAGCTTGATTCAACATCAGGAAAATCAGGCCCTATCTTTCTAAACATGCTACACAATTCCTTGTTCAAGCTCTTATTCTGTCCAGGCTGGACTATTGCAATGCTCTCTTGGCAGGTCTTCCAGCCAGTTCTATTAAACCTTTACAGTTATTACAGAATGTGGCTGCAAGATTTATTTTTAATGAGCCAAAAAGAACGCATATCACACCTCTGTTCATCAATTTGCACTGGTTACCAATAACTGCTTGCATAAAATTCAAGGCATTGATGTTTGCCTACAAAACCACCACTGGCTCTGCACTCCTTTATTTAAATTCACTACTTCAGACTTATGTGACCTTCTAATTATTCTATTCTATTTGTTTTTCTTTTTTTATTTATTATATAAACAAAAAACAAAAACTCTTGCTACATACACTGCTTTAGGCTGAGACTGAGACTTATAGCACTTGCATATCATTGCTCTTTTGTTGATTTTGATTCCTTCCATTGTCTTCATTTGTAAGTCGCTTTGGATAAAAGCATCTGGTAAATGACTACATGTAAACGTAAATGTAAACTGTCAGAAAATAGGTCTGCAACAAATTGGTGAAAAAAGCATCGATAACGTGACACGTCTGACCAGAGCTGAACTCCCCAGATGAGAAGTAGGCTAACTGGATAACTGTTAACCCTCAAGTAAAAGCATTTTCAGTAGTGCCAACTGGATGGATCGGCCGTATGTTAAAATATACGCCCTGTCAAAACTTCAGAACAAGTGATTTAAAATGAAGGGTTCCAATACAGATGGTAAGACGCTCAAAGATAAAGGTCACCATAAATATAAAATCCCACATAGGATCTCATCAAAAAATCAGTGCTGATGAAACGCAGAAGCAGCCTGCTAAAACATTCTCCTCAAATCAATCCTTTTTACCTCCAAGACAAATGCTTGTACGATCATATACAGGGAGACATTATGGCTGGGCTCTGATGATTTTAAATCATTCTGAATGGAGGGGGAAAAATGTGCCACTTCTGGTTTTGTCGAGTGCTTCCGTTTCTACAGCTTACAAGAGCGGGAGGAATGATTGGATACGAGAGAAAAAGACTGTGAAAAGCAGCCAGCCTTGCGTGACCCCCCTCATTCTCTGCTACACATAATTAGACTCCTAATCAAATTTCACTCATACAGTGGAGGACAAGCTGACCAGGCCCTCGGCCTCCAACTGAAAAAGCCTTCTCAGTATTCACCGCACATAATGATCAGCCCGAAGCCGAGGTGGGCTGAAAGACTCACTTACAGCCTTATGCATAATTACTTGCAGTTAAACAAGCAAGAACTCGCCAGCGTCGCAAGCACTCACCGCATTGCTCCTTAATGATCGGAGTAGATGGCTGAAAGACACAAGTGCACAAATACATTACAGCACCTTTTGGAAGTTCAGACTTCATAATTTGTCTTCCTTAAAGTGATTCACACATGTTAAGAGGAAAAACAGCAGGTATTCACATCCTATCGGCCGGGAGTAGAGTATTTTTATAATGAGACCCAATTAAAGGTTATGGCAATGTGGTTTTGGCGAGAACGAGTGGTCATGCTTCGTGGCACCTGCATAATTAGGAGAGAAATACCAGAGGAAAGTACCGCGTGGAAAGCCTAGACTGTGATCGAGAACCGGGGAATATTGTGACATGTTCACGGTCTCGGGAATCTCTGTGGGAAGTCGTGCTCCCGGGGGACGTCGCTGACTGCTGGCACTAGCCTTAGGTAGGGTCTCAGAGGAAGCACAATCCTATATTCAGCCACAAAGATTCAGTTTAATAGATGTCTCTCTTCCCATCTTTCTCACCACTGGGCAGATTAAACGCTCCCCCGTTCTCCGACGCCTTCCCTTCCATCTCAAATAAGGATTGAGGTCGTTTTCGAGCCTCTCAAGGATGAGTTTAACTGCAGGATCAATAACTTTGCGAACTTTTCTTTGGCCTTGGCGCTTCCGCAAGGGTCATGTGTGATTGTTTGGACGTTTTATTGGACGGCGACTGTGTAAATGCGCGGCGCTCGGGGAACGCGAACGGCTGTTAAAAATACGGTTGCGATTCATTCATATTTCCTCCGCTCTTCAGGTTGTCCTTCAACTTATATGATTGCGAGATACAGACGGGATGATTACTGTGCCTTACGGAAGATAAATAATCAAACAGTCCGGGTGGAATTACATTGAATGTGATACATCTCTAACCTTGTGCCAACATTCAAAGACATCTTGTCGATTAGATCATGACAAGCCGTTAGAATGATACGTATATATTCGAGAGCGCAATATTGATTTTACTTTAGCCATTTTTGAAGCACTGTAAAGCATACTCATATGATTCAACTATGTTTCACAGTGCTTTGAAACATGAGAGTGGGGTTAAACATCCCACTCTGTTAAATTGTTCTCATCCTCTACACTTGCACTCAGAGCTATGAGTGGGCGCACCGAATAAGGTTTATTGAAAGAGAAAAAATGGCTTTTCCTTAAACTGAAGAGTATGCCGGCCCTGTATGGTTATCGTGTGATTTCTGTGAGAGCATGATTTTAGGCTGGGCATGAATCATGCGAATAAAGGCACTGAGAATGTATACTAAATTGCGTCGTCCTTAATGATTTTTTTTCCATTTGGCTCATCTCTACAGTTAAACAAAAAATGAGCAACAATCAGCAGTGGCCATTAGCTTGTAATCGGTCAGCACTGAGCAAACCCATTCTCAACCTAATGTAATGAACCTAATGTAATCAACAGGTCATTTTATTCTAATAATAAATCAAAGTCTTTATTATTCTCATTTCATCTTTGTGTCTAACTCACAGAGCTCAGAAAAAGGAAGAAATAAAAGCGTGCTTGAAATGGAGGAACGGGCTCTTTCTAGCCAAAACACTGGGAAAAAAAATGGATATGGGGGATTTCAATGAAAAAATATTGTAATTTTGATTGCTTTCAACCATCCTGGGTGGGTATGTGCCTCCGGCATGCCCCTCGAAGCAATTTTGTATTGCAAGTTATTGCAAGTAAACGTGTCAACATGCTGAAAAGATTCATGAATCCAGCAGAAGATTATCTCTGCATATCAGGTTGCTAATCATTTAGCACATGCTTTTCATTTGAAATGATTCACAGGACGATGACATAGTTTTAGCTGGTTTCCTCGGGCTGATGAGAAGATCTCTGTGACCCTTTATGTCATGTGCTATCTCATCCCTGGAAGCTTTCACATAATCCCTTAGACTTTTTTTTTTTTTTAAATATAGAATGTGTCTAGCCTTTGATTTGTTTTGTTTTTCCTTGAAAGAAAACATATTTTGTTGTTAGTCCCTTCAGCCTTATGTAGGATAAGGCTAATGGCATTTTTTTTTTTTTTTTTTTTTAGAAATCATAGTGTAATTGTATTTGTGTTCTATAATGACTTTTAGTCTACTTTCAGAAAATCCAATATAACTAACTGAAAATAACCACAGAATCAAAGAAAGAAAAAGTCGAAAAAAACAGAAGCCATAGAAGTCGAAGAAAAAAAAACAATCTAAGCAGAAGCCATAGAAGTTGAAGAAGTAAAAGTCAAAGAAAAAGTCGAAGAAGCAGACGTCGAAGAAAAATCGAAAAAGGAGAAGCCATAGAAGTTGAAGTAAAAGGTCAAAGAAAAAGTCGAAGAAGCAGAAGTCGAAGAAAAAGTCGAAAAAGCAGAAGCCATAGAAGTCAAAGAAGCAAAAGTCAAAGAAAAAGTCGAAAAAGCAGAAGCCACAGAATTCAAAGTAGAAGTCAAAGAAAAAAAAATCTAAACAGAAGCTATAGAAGTTGAAGAAGCAGAAGTCAAAAAAAAAAAAAAAAAATCAAAGCAGAAGCCATAGGAGTCAAAGTAGAAGTCGAAGAAAAAAAAATCAAAGCAGAAGCCATAGAAGTCGATGAAGTAGAAGTCGAAGAGAAAAAAAAAAAAAAAAAAAAAAAAAAAAAAAATCGAAGAAGCAGAAGTCAATGAAAAAGTCGAAAAAGCAGAATAGTATAAAAAATAATGTATTCAATTTGAGCTTTATCTTTTGGAAATTGTTGTTTCGCTTCAATGTATTTTAATATAGTCTTTTCTAATATATATATATTTTTTGTTTTCCTGAAGAAGAGAAAAAAACACTATATATGACATATAAGGGATGGATATAAGATTGATGCAAAATAATGCATCGCATTAAACTGAGTTCTGCTCACTAAACCTCAACCAATTCAAGAGTTCGTTCTTTCCGATGCAGATAGATACCGTTATGGTGGTTCAGCTATTTTAATATTAAATCAAAAAACAATGCAAAAAAAGCAATCTGAGCTGAAATTGCATAGTGAATATGTATTTGGCTGCATTTCTTTTGGTAAACAAGAGGAGAAATGTACCACAAAAGAAATATAAATAAATAAATAAATAAATAAATAAACAAACACCAATGCAATCCCAAATGTATGTCCTATCAAAACTACAAAAGGACAAATGCCAAGGTAACAAGAAAAAAGCAACAGAGGGGTCAGGAGTCAAGTCTGAGAAATAGGCTAGTGTAAGAGTAAAGGGAAAGTCATATAAAAAAGGCTCTACTGGGACAAACCTGAAATAAAAAAAAAAAGTCTTTTCCATTAAACTCCTCCAAATACTAGGATGCATTACTGAAGAACAGATGAAGGACAATTCACAGAGGCACTTGTGATTCTAAAGACTTGATTGAGGAGAGGACTCGAGTCCTGGTATGATTGCGGCACAAAGATTAGACAAACTTTGAAAAGCAAATTTCTTTTTTATATAATTTCAGAAGACATAATAGGACATATGAGTTTACTTCAGTCACAATCCACCTTCATCATATCCAGGCCCCTCAGAAAGAAGAAAACAAGATGCTGTTGACAAACCGCTTCCTTTGTGGTTTTTTGAAAGGCTGATTATCCCCCATAGCAACAATACAGCATGCATATATGAGCATATGCTTATTTAAATTTGGTTTTACAGTACAGATACGGAAAGTTAACTGAAAATGAATATTCTTTCCAAACCTGTATGACCCCAAATGACATTGTATGGTCAAAATAAATAAATATAAATCCAAAGAAAAAGAATCATACCAGCTTGGAACAACATGAAGGTAAGTACATTTTCATTTTTGCCACCTAATTCCGACTTTAATTTGTCATTCTTCCATTCTTTCCATTATCATTGGAGCTTCAGAGCTGCACGAAGCTGCACTTGATGTTGGCAATGATTAAAACCCTTTAGAGCGAGGCAGCTAGCCAATGTGACTTGATGCCAAAAGCAGCTGGGACCATCTAAGATGCTTTCAGAAAAAAAATAAATAAATCATGCACAAGCCAAAGCCCTCTTAACTGATGGTCCCTTTCAAAGCGTTCAAATACGTTTCGTTTTAGACGTTCTCTCTTTGCAAACCACGCACACACACACACACACACACACACACAAGTGAGAAGACCACTCAGGATCTGATACTTTCCATGCTGAACAAGGATTCAGAGCTTGTTTTCCAAGGCACCATAAAGCCGCTTACATTTTAACACCTCAGGGTAGCATTTTGCTCTCTCCAGTCTAAATACGACACATTTTTAGAGGAAGTCTGGAACTTTCTTTCAGAGGCTAACACGTATTACACTGTATTCCGGAGGGAAGGATGATGCAAGCGTTCTGAAGCTGTTCCATGCTGTTTCTCTATTCTTATCATAAAAGAAAAATGGTAAAGCTTTTCAGGGTTATATGACTCGAGTTGTAAATACAGCAGATAAGACACTGATGTCCATGTAATCTCCGCTCTGAAGGAGGCACAATAAATGTAGAGGTCCAAATGGAACGCATGTGCTTTTGAATAGCTCTATCATATATTGTACCATACTCCAAAAGCTAGTGTAAACCACCATTTAGCACAAAAACTGAACATTAAACCTCCTCGCTAGCTTTGCAGCTTTGCACAGGTCTGTAAATCATTAAATTAGGTCAGGAAAACAATAAGAATGTGCATTATTTTACATTACTGTAGGCCGGGAGGTAAATTATTTCTTGCCTGTTCTAGAAAAATTGTGCAGTTAGAAAAAATAATGACTGTTGGAAAATTGCCTATTAGGCCACAGATATAGTGTGGTGGGATATTTTCGGTGTGAATACATTTATGCATTTTATACAGAGCATGTGTTTAAAACTATGCACAGAAGGTAAATAAAAGAAAGATTAGATAAAACAGATTAGACTTGCTCACCACTGGATGCTCTGCAGTGAATGGGTGCCGTCAGAATGAGAGTCTAAACAGCTGATAAAAACATCACAATAATTCACAAGTAATCCACATGACTCCAATCCATCAATTAACAGCTTGTGGAGAGAAAATCAAGACTAACTTCAAACCGTTGCACACATTTTGTGTGTGTGTGTGTGTGTGTGTCTGAATCAGGTGAGAAATTTGTACAGGTGCTGGTCAAATAATTAGAATATCATCAAAAAGTTTATTTATTTCACTAATTCCATTCAAAAAGTGAAACTTGTATATTATATTCATTCATTACACACAGACTGATATGTTTCAAATGTTTTATTCTTTTAATTTTGATGATTATAACTGATAACTAATGAAAATCCCAAATTCAGTATCTCAGAAAATTAGAATATTACTTAAGACCAATACAAAGAAAGGATTTTTAGAAATTTTGGCCAACTGAAAAGTATGAACATGAAAAGTATGAGCATGTACAGCACTCAATACTTAGTTGGGGCTCCTTTTGCCTGAATTACTGCAGTAATGCGGCGTGGCATGGAGTCGATCAGAGAGCCCAGGTTGCCCAGGTTGCTCTGATAGTGGCCTTCAGCTCTTCTGCATTGTTGGGTCTGGCATATCGCATCGTCCTCTTCACAATCGATTTTCTATGGGGTTAAAGTCAGGCGAGTTTGCTGGCCATTTAAGAACAGGGATACCATGGTCCTTAAACCAGGTACTGGTAGCTTTGGCACTGTGTGCAGGTGCCAAGTCCTGTTGGAAAATGAAATCTGCATCTCCATAAAGTTGGTCAGCAGCAGGAAGCATGAAGTGCTCTAAAACTTCCTGGTATACGGCTGCATTGACCTTGGACCTCAGAAAACACTGACCGTGGAAACTTTACACTGGACCTCAAGCAACGTAGACTCTGTGCCTCTCCTCTCTTCCTCCAGACTCTGGGACCCTGATTTCCAAAGGAAATGCAAAATTTACTTTCATCAGAGAACATACCTTTGGACCACTCAGCAGCAGTCCAGTCCTTTTTGTCTTTAGCCCAGGCGAGACGCTTCTGACGCTGTCTGTTGTTCAAGGGTACTTGACACAAGGAATGCGACAGCTGAAACCCATGTCTTGCATACGTCTGTGCATAGTGGTTCTTGAAGCACTGACTCCAGCTGCAGTCCACTCTTTGTGAATCTCCCCCACATTTTTGAATGGGTTTTGTTTCACAGTGCTCTCCAGGGTGCGGTTATCCCTATTGCTTGTACACTTTTTTCTACCACATCTTTTCATTCCCTTTGCCTCTCTATTAAATGTGCTTGGACACAGAGCTCTGTGAACAGCCAGCCTCTTTTGCAATGACCTTTTGTGTCTTGCCCTCCTTGTGCAAGGCGTCAGTGGTCGTCTTTTGGACAACTGTCAAGTCAGCAGTGTTCCCCATGATTGTGTAGCCTACAGAACTAGACTGAGAGACCATTTAAAGGCCTTTGCAGGTGTTTTGAGTTAATTAGCTGATTAGAGTGTGGCACCAGGTGTCTTCAATATTGAACCTTTTCACAATATTTTAATTTTCTGAGATACAGAATTTGGAGTTTTCATTAGTTGTCAGTTATAATCATCAAAATTAAAAGAAATAAACATTTGAAATATATCAGTCTGTGTGTAATGAACGAATATAATATATAAGTTTCACTTTTTGAATGGAATTAGTGAAATAAATCAACTTTTTGATGATATTCTAATTATATGACCAGCACCTGTATAGATCAAGCACAAGTGAAAACAGACCAAAGCAATGTTGGTGAATTTTGATGTGAGAGAACAACATATGATGGACTTCATTAGAGGAAGCATTATTATGCATTATGCAAAGCTGTAAAATTATGTAAAAGTTAAAATGCCCTCATGATGGAGTTGTTTCTTTCAAAAGAGGCAGCTTTTCACTTAATAATTAATAATTAATGGACTGGAGTGGTGTGAATTCAGTCAGCTGTTGGGACTCTCATTCCGACGGCACCCTTTTACTGCATAGAATCCATTTGTGAGCAGGTGATGTAATACTAAATTTCTAGAATTTTTTTCTTTTAAAGAAACAAACTCATCTACATCTTGGATGGCCTGAGGGTAAGTAAATTACAAGCAAATTGGTAGAATTATTCGTTTAAGTCTGTGCCTGTGTCTAAGTCCCTGCGTGTTTGCAGGGGTGTAGCCATCATTTCAGAAGTGAGGGGGACAGAAATTATATATATATAATATATATATATATATATATATATATATATATATACACATACACACTACCAGTCAAAAGTTTGGACACACCTCTCATTCAGTGTTTTTCTCATTCAAAGAAGTTTTTTATGCTTATCAAGGCAGTTTTCACTTGTTCAGCCTTCTGAACTTTTTTCATCAAAGAAACTTGATGGTTTTTGAGCAGCAATCGGAATGTTACAATGATTTCTACATTCAAGACTGGAGTAATGATGCTAAAAGTTTTGCTTTGAAATCACAGGAATAAATTACAATTTGAAATAGGATATTCAAATAAAAAACACTTATTTTAAATAGTAATACATTTCACAGTATTACTGCTTTTGCTGTATTTTGGATCACATAAATTCTGGCTTGGTGAGCAGAAGATACTTCCATAAAAAATAAATACTTTTTTTTTTTTTTGCCTGGGAGTATATAGGCAACTTTAATTTTTCTTTTATTTCTACCTTTAATTGACTAAGAAATCAGACACACTGCTGGACAATAACGATTTTTTCATTTTTATCACATAATAAGGCAGAATATTTTCTATACTGTAATAAATGCTACGTCAATTAGAACTGCATTGTTTATATACTTTATTTATTACCTTAAGATGACTTGAAAAACACAAATAAACCATATTTGGTCACAATCGTGTGTTTAATGTCTTCATGTTTCCAAACGTTTCAGTTTTTCTGTGAAAACAACTGTTTTCATACAGCGATAGCTGGATGCTTTGGACCATACTAGGGATTTCCTTGTACGACTTTCTGTGCGACTTTTCTGGGTACAAACAAAACAACAGGTCATGCACAGACTATCCTGTCTCTTTGAATTTAAATCTATATTTATTCACACAGGCCCTTGAAAGCCTCTATACAAACACACTTGGCCGAAAAAGTTACGTCCCCCACATCCCCCACATCATCTACGCCCCTGCGTGTTTGAAAGGTATTCAAAAAAACAAATGGAATTTTGTACAAAGACATAAAATGTTTGCGATACACAGACACTTCCATCCTACTTCATCTGACCCCTGACAAGCTTTATCTCCTAATTAAAACTGTGTTTACAACACCATCTAGTATCACAGGTGCTATGATTCACATGAACATGAAGTGTCTTCTGTATTTCAAGGTTTATGTGAGGTTTATTTCAGCTTCCCCCTCCCGATTTATTTAATTGTGCAGAACTGCAGTCTGCAGTAATAAAGTCTCACACTGAAGCGTAAGACGACTTGACAACACAGCTTTAAGCGCTGTGGAAACATACAGGTATATGTCAGTATGGCCGTGTGGGGATGCGGTTAATTACGAGACAGGTTGCGTGCATATGTTCGGTTGAGTATTCTCAAGTTGACGCAGAGGAGTACAGATCGAGCAAATGGAGTCAGATCAATGCTAACTCATTTAGGAGTTTGAGCTCTCATCAACAGAACTTCTGCTTTAAAAAAAAAAAATATATATATATATATAAAGCCTGTCACACGGCTGTATCACATCTGTTGTGTCTTATACTGTTTGTAAGAGCCATTTTAGGTCCTACACGTACAGCAGAGAAACAGCAGATGGGCATTGTAACTCTATTTCTCTCTCTCTCTCCATCTTTCTCTGTAAGGTAATTGCATTATACTGACAGTAATTTAGAGGTGCTTTACTCTTAGTGACAGGAACATCAGAAAGAGCTTGAGGAGAGTGGCGGGAACCCCTGAAAATAACTTTTCAAGTACGACGCCCACACGGCTCACACGCTCCAACACAGTGGTTGCATTGAATTACTTTTCAGTTCCTTTTAACAGGATAAAAATCAATGCGTGGTTAAAAATTTACACCAGAACATGAGGCTCGTAATTGTTTTCAGTGGGATTTTTATTTTGGAACTCACACATCAATGTTTCTCTGCCGAGATTCACAAGGTCAAATATGGAATTGTGAAATTTTGGGTAATCCATCATCATCTATCATAACAAACTGTATATTTCATTTTAAACCATGATGGTTAGTGTGCTACAAAAGTATTGTGAGCATGACTGAAGAATTTTCCATTTGGACTGAATCTAATCCAATAGAAACCCTAAACTATGCAGTCTACATCACATATTAGTTTATATGTGCATTACATGTATTCCAAAAAAACGTCAGCGCATATGCAGTGCCCAGTTGTCATGTTCACAAACGGAGAAAGCCATCGCTATAATGTCACTGGAGCTACAAAGAGAAACTGACATTTTTGCCATGATAACATACATAAAAAGAAATAACTTTTTAGTAAATATTCAGTCACGTTAACTAACCAGTTCATAAGACATGAAACATAAAACATACACGTTCATATGACGTAAAATGCATGTTAACACGTGTTATGGCACTGTGCATGAGTCAGTATTTTTTTTTTATTTGACTGGGAAAATACTCAGATTTAAGCATTTACATGATTTTTTTGCTTATATCAGGCAATTTCATTTACTACATTAAATGCTAAACACTACTTTAAGTAAGGGATAATGCATGGCTAGCTGTGCATTAAACTATTTTAATCTCTCTACAAACAATAAAGCCTTGTTTAGTTACCAAAAATTCTGCAATTCTGTCAGAAAATGCAACACTTCTCTCAGAAAGTTGTTCCAAATTGCAAATGTTTTGGTATTCACATGCTTATTGATTTTTGTTTGCACTGGAACACCACAAAAAAACTGAGAAGAAAAGCCAAACTTGGTCAAATTTTACACAGAACTCAAAAATGGACTGGACAAAATTGTAAGTAATAATTTTGTGATGACAATGTGATGCTCCTGTAATTTGTTTTTATACACACCTGTGGCAAGTAACAGGTATAGTAATCACACCTGCAACTAGTTAAAAAGGAGAAAAGTTGACTCAACCTTTGTGTTGTGTAGAAGATTTGAGAGAAGAAAAAAAACATGGACAATCTCAAGGCTACAAGTCCATCTCCAGAGATCTTAATGTTCCTGTGTCCACTGTGTGTAATATCACCGAGAGGGTTACAGCCCATGGCACTGTAGCAAACATCCCTGGATGTGGATGGACAAGCAAAATTCATGAAAAATTACAGCGAAAAATTGTTTAAAGTGAACCCAGATTAACTTCCAAACAAATTCAAGCTGATCTGCAGACACAGGGTACAAAAATGTCAGCTCGCACTCATCTGTCGCCATCTGCATGAAAAGGGACGCTATGGTAGGACACCACTGCATAAGCAAAAGCATAAAAAAGCAAGACTGGAGTTTGCCAAAATGTATGTGAAAAAAAACACAATCCTTCTGGGAGAATGTACTGTGGACAGATGAGAAAAAAGTAGAGCTTTTTGGTAAAGGACATAATGGCACTGTTTACAGTTAAAAGAAATGAGGCCTTTAAAGAAAAGAACACGGTCCCTACAGTCAAAAATGTTTTGGGGTTGCTTTGCTGCTTCTGGCACTGGATGCCTTGACTGTGTGAACGGTATCATGAAATCTGATGATTACCAAAGAATTTTAGGGAGCAACGTATTGGCAAGTGGAAAGCTGCATCTACATCAGAGGTCATGGGTCTTCCAGCAGGACAATGACCCGAAACACACTTCAAAAAGCACTCAGAAATAGTTACAAACAAAGCGCTGAAGCTCTGAAGTTCTGAAATGGCCAGCAATGAGTCCAGATCTGTATCCCACAGAAAAGTTTGCAAAAGAAGAGTTGTCCAAAATTCCAGTAGAGAGGTGTAAGAAACGTATTCATGGTTACAGGAAGCGATTGATTTCAGTTATTTTGGTGCTACCAAATATTAAGTTAAGGGTGCCAATCATTTTCCAGTACATTTTAGGTTCTACTCTTTCCATCTTTGACGAGACATACGAAACAGTGCATACCGCAAGAACGGTTTAACAGGGACTTTTAGTGATTTTCAAATTGTGAAATTTTCAAATTGCGGTAGCTATTAAAACCAGAATTGGCCCACGGCTACTTCTGAGACTCCAGCAAAAACAACTCTTCATAGCCTTATAATGTGCATTCTTATTTGCCACCACCAGGGTGCATAATGAACAACCGCCACCAGCTTAATGAGGGTAATTTTGCTTATTCTACACACCACTGTGGCAGGTGGCCCTTCACAGATTGTTTAGAAACAAGACACATACTGGTATAAGTCACACATTTGATTAGAGCTTGAAGAAGATCATGAAGAAACAGCTGATGAGGTGTGACTCTTATTGGCTGTGTGGTCGGATCTTGAATGCTGAGCGCAGACAGACATGCAAGGCTCAGAATGACATTTTGACATGTTTGTGAAAGCTCCAGATGAACTCAGAACATCTCGGAGATGTCTGTATACTCACTCTGCACCAAGTGTGCATTTTTTGTGCTAATAGTCATTTCTTTGTACTGTTCTATCAGTTATATCTTTCAATATGGATGGGTTGAACCATAGACAGATAGATGTATATAATAAAATATTAATGCTATTCCAATTTAAATGTCTAGGGATTACCATTAAATTCAGAATTCAGTTCTTTTCAAATAGTCTTGAACTGTCCACCTTCAGTCACTTAAGAGAGAAAACCAAGGTAGGACGAGCCAAAAGAATAAGGCAGAAAATAGAGCGAGAAAAGAGCACAAGGTTATTTCCTTCCTTTATCCATTATTTGACCATATGACCTAGTAAATCCCAAGACATTCATTTTGATCAGCAGGCTACAGTTTATTCCCACTGCACTAAACAACGTTAAGACTGAGCAGAACGCCAACGTGCAAATATCTCACCCAGCAGGCTTTCCCTTTATTGTGTTTACTGCTGTTTTACAAATTTAACAAAAATCTGCTTTTCAGTTCATGGCGTCTGAAACTGTCATGACTGTGTTTTGATGATGCCAACTTCGATAATGAGTCAAAAGCTTTTAAGACATAAATCATCATTTTCCACAACATTATCAGCTAACATTTCTGTCAGTCTTATATTGATCTACTGAATGAGCACTTATACATCAGTCCGTCAGCTGTCATCTTCATATCAGTAAAGACATGAAAGTAAGATCTGTAATATGATTGGCCTAGCTTATGTAAGAGCTGTTGTGTAATTAAATCCCTTATGTAAAGCTGCCGTTTTGTGACTGACTCAATTGCGGCTCAGTACAGTGCAGCTTATACTGCTGGTATGAGGCTTACTAAAAGCAAATTTCTTTCTCCTTTTTTGAGGGGTTTAACCACTATGGAGATATCAGAGACAGCGGCAAATTTCAGAAGAACTGGCCGAGGTGTGGCAGCTCTCAGCGGGTTCATGAGCGCTGAACTGCCGCTGAAACCCTGGAGCTTATTTTGACATCAATCTTTTCACACTGAGGACAACTGAGGGACTCATATGCAGCTATTACAGAAGGCTCAAACGCTTACTAAGGCTACAGAAGAAAAAAATGCTTTAAGAGCCTGAGGTGAAAACATTTTGAACTACTTTTTCTTTTCTACTGTATATTTAGGTAAAACAAGAAAAATTTACACATCTTCATTATGTTCAAAAGTTTTCACCCCCGGCTCTTAATGCATCGTGTTTCCTTCTGGAGCATCAGTGAGTGTTTGAACCTTCCGTAATTGTTGCATTTGAGTTCCTCAGTTGTCCTCAGTGTGAAAAGATGGATCATACAGTCATTGTTGGAAATGGTTCAAATACACAAAAATGCTGAAAAACCAAAGAATTTGTGGGACCTGAAGGGTTTTTCTAAATAACAGCAGGCAGTTTAACTGTTCAGGACAAACAAGAGACTCACAAACAACTATCATTAAACAAAAAAAAAAGCATATGCAAACTTTTGAACAGGGTCATATTTACAAATTCTATTGTATTTTCTCTTGTGGACTATAAACGTCTTTTATGTGAAATATCTTACTAAATTAAAAATAACATGTATTTTGTATGATCCCTCATATTTTGGTAAAATAATGAACATTTTGCAGATTGCAGATTCTGCAAGGTGTATGTAAACTTTTGACTTCTAAGCAAAGTCTTTCATTCAAGTCTAAGATTAAAAATCATCCATGTTTTGATGTCAGGATTTTCATTGTGGTCTCCATGTTTTGAAGCCCAATGTACAGAATATAGAATATATAATATTACAGACCATCTGTGGGGGTGGTTGGCATTAGCAGAAAGGCAGCGAAGCACTCAAACACCCATATTACTTCAGCTGCAACATCTGAGGAGTTTTTAATAAACATCATTGATTATCCACCATGACCTCTTGTTTTTATATGATTAAAAAAAGACATATGCAAAAGAA
Source organism: Cirrhinus molitorella (assembly GCA_033026305.1). Taxonomy (NCBI): domain Eukaryota; kingdom Metazoa; phylum Chordata; class Actinopteri; order Cypriniformes; family Cyprinidae; genus Cirrhinus; species Cirrhinus molitorella. The sequence continues at coordinate 7,661,748 of CM065136.1, forward strand.
ACAGAGCCTCAAGAGAAAAAGCTTGAGGTGAAGGGATACAGGAAAAAAGTGAGAGAGAAGAAATGTAAATCTGACCTTTCTTCCTTTTTCTATGCTGATCTGAGGTCAGCGCTTTATCTCTTGTAACATTTATCTGCATTCAGTAATGACCTTCCCATCATGCTCGACTGGAATACTGATGGGACTTAAACTTCACTAGCTGTCAGAGGCCATTAATACTTGCACTTAACATGATGATGTCCTGCAGTCTGTAAAGTTGTGTGAATGATAACAAAAGTTCCTCTCAAAATCGGTGTTCGGTTCTAAAACCTATGAGGACAGCATTTTTAGGCGTCACACAAGCCCTCTCAGCCTGTTTCAAAAGTTCATGGCAATATGATGCTACTTTCTAAGATGCAATATTTTGGTAAAATATTAAGGCAATACTGCGTAAATTGCATGAAGGCAATCCCAGATGGTGGATATGATTTTCTCAAATTTGTCATTTGTGTAGGAGACACTCTGAAATATAATTAGGTGCAGCTGTTTTACTTTAAGCCTATAGGGTAAAACTTTATTTTGATAGCCAACTTTAACATTCTACTAACCATAAGCATTGTAACTTTGTAACTATATGTCAAAACTTTCCTATCCCTTTTTAAATTAGTCATGTTATTATAATTTATTTATCTTCTCGCAACTTTTTGATTGAAATGCTAATGATTGAGATAACAGATTAAATATAATTAATTTAGAAATGTATTGATACATGGATTATAAATAGAATATTCCTTGATCTCAGCCAAAGTTAATTGATAGTTAATTGATGCAGAGCGAAAGGCTGAACCTAATCTAATTAAGCCTCATTAATACCAGTGCTTCAGATGATTCCACATCGGTATGCAAATTACACTGTGACCATGATAAATGTCTCTTAAATGACAGGTATGAAAGAAAAAAAAAACAGATAAACAAAATTACAAGGTCCCAAATATGTCCTGAAAGATAATCAGTACTGTCAATCAAAAGTTCAGCCAATCAATACAATGATCAGGGTAGTAATTATACGAAAAGCCCTGAGTCACCTCTCAAAAGAAATGTCACTTTGCTCTTTGTAATCTATCAATCCTTCACTCTTTCTTTCTCTCGCGTATGCGTCGAATGCACGCTTTTCCACATTGCCATGTTAGATCCGACAACTTCCATGACGGATGTGTCACCAGTCGGCTGCGTCACTTTCCCGAGGCTGGTTAAACTGTCAGTGATCCGCTCTGTCACAGCAAACTAATGGTGGTTGACAGACTCAACGAGGATGGATTTTGTTTTGTCTGGCTTTGCTTTACAATGACGGATGTCTGTCAGAGCAATCCCTGACTATCATCAGACTTCAGACTGACTCTGAACTTTAGAAGCTGTGAATGATGTGATATGAAGTCAAAATTACCCAGCAGACTGAATTACAAGAGTTTGCACTCCAACAATTTAGAGACAATATGGAAATGCAACATTGTATATGCTTCTTTACTTTTTTATATTATTATTATTTAATTTTATTTAGAACTGAGCATAACCAGTTATTTTTTCTTGTAAAAATGCATACTGTGTGTGTGTGATGGTGTTCTGAAATGAGACAGAACAACACTATTTCACAGCAATTCGTACTTATTTTACGAAGTGGCTAATTCGTATGACCTCACTTGTACGAATTTGTTCGATTTGCCTAGACCCCAGTGACGGGTAGGTTTAGGGCCGAGGTTAGGTGTAGGGCATTCGTACAAATTCATACGATTTGCTGTCATTTCAGGCAGGGCAGAAAAGTTCTTTGTTAAATAAACATTACTTACACTGTCAAAAAAAAAAATGGGGGGAACAATTCTATTTTAGATTTTTACATTAAAGGTGCGTTCATCCTGTATCGGAATTCCCGTAATTATGAGATTTCAACTTGTAAAAAGCGCTCACATCCTCGTAGAACTCATAATTACAACTTGTGAACTTGGAGTCTTCTTAGAGCTACGACTTGTACCACATGACCGCTGTACCACCTGACTAACGCAGGCTCTGTCTAGACATTGATAGTGTTGCCATAGAAAAGCGTAATTCTGAGTCCGAGGACGTGAACAGCTCCAAGTAGAACGTCACGTGTTGTCGTCTCAAAATTACAGTAATTAAGATATGGCGTGAATGCAGCATAACCATGTAAAATTCTGAATTCAAAAGAATTCAAAATTCTACTTATAAAAGCCAAGTGAATATCATTAAGTGTTTTTAAGCAAGTAACAGTTTAAACAATTTATTTTATTTGAGAACTTATGTCAAGATTTTTTTTCAATAGTTAACTTTGAACTGTTTTTAATTTTTCGGATCATCAGTCATCAAAGCTTGGTAAATACTGGTCACAAACACGATATTTACCTTAAATTTCACCAAGCAGATTACTCACTAAAAAGTTTCACAGATCAGGTTTTCAGGTATTTTTCGTTTTGCAAAAAAGTTCCCACAGGTATCGAAATGTGTGAGTTGTTAAAGGAACACTCCACTTTTTGAAAATAGGCTCATTTTTCAACTCCCCTAGAGTTAAACAGATGAGTTTTACCGTTTTCGCATCCATTCAGCCAATCTCCGGGTCTGGTGGTAGCACTTTTAGCATAGCTTAGCATAAATCATTGAATCTGATTAGACCGTTAGCATCTCGCTCAAAAATGACCAAAGAGTTTCGATATTTTTTTCTATTTAAAACTCTTCTGTAGTTACATCATGTACTAAGACTGACAGAAAATGAAAAGCTGTGATTTTCAAAGCTGATATGGATAGGAACTATACTCATTCTGGTGTAATAATCAATCAACTTTGCTGCCGTACCATGGGTGCAGCAGGCGCAATGATATTACGCAGTAATAGCGTAAATTAGCTTAGTGGCTGTCACGTTGGAAGTTACCAAGCTGGGGACTATTTTCAGGCGCAGTATAATATCATTAGCGCCTGCTGCATATATGGTACGGCAGCAAAGTTCCTTGAAAATCGAAAAAGAGTCAAGTTTAAAATAGGAAAAATATAGAAACTCTTCGGTCATTTTTGACTGAGATGCTAACGGTCTAATCAGATTCAACGATTTATGCCAAGCTATGCTAAAAGTGTTACCGCCAGACCTGGAGATCGGCTGAATGGATTTGAAACTCTAGGAGAGTTGGAAAATTAGCTTATTTTCAAAAAAACAAAAAAAAAAAGTGGAGTGTTCCTTTAACTTGCTTTTTTAAATTAGTCTTTCCATTAACACCATTATATTTTTCATTCAGACTGATTCGTGAACGCAGAATGCGCATGAACACAAGGCAGGATTTATTGCATGAACCAATCAGAACCAAAATTAAACAGCCTTATCCAATTATATTGCCTCCTCTCATGTGACTTTCCCGCATTCATTCTCAATTACCCCTCTCCAAATGCACGGCACACTTAGGGGGTCTGTTAAAAATCAATGGGATCGGGGGGGTGAGAGATGAGGACTACAACTGTAACTTTACCAGCTGGTGTCGCTGACAATGTTTCTTTAGAAAAACAATGCACTTATGCACTTATTAATGTTATGTTTTGCAATAATTGCATTGTTTAATTTTTGTAGACTACTACAATTTTTTCTCCAATATAATCCAATATTTTAAAGAGACACGTTTTTCACAATATTACTGTCTTTACCGTATGTTTGATTAAATAAATCATCCTTTCAATTTTTTTAAGCCTAATCTTACCAACCTCTTGGTACTTTTGAATGATAGTGTATCGCAAACAGTTGATACCATCCTCACACCTCTGCTTATGCGCTGTTCCTGTGTGGCAGACTTCAAAACAAGTTATTTCCAGCCATGATCCCCTTAGAAGTGAACCTTTGTGGTGATAAACAGGATTTGGAAAATATTCATCAAATAACATTATAAAAGATTTATCAACCATGTTAAATATTTATCATTCACTACAGCAAGTTGTTAACTAGGATGTTAGAAATTCAAATGTCTTTACAGCAGGTGTCGGTGGAATGGAGCTGCCTCACCGGTCCGGTGAATGGTGATGGCTAAGAGGAAATGGTTCTTTCCCACGAACAGAAAACTTCAGGTTCTAATCTTGCTTGGAAAATTGCCTTTAAGCACTGCTCATGTGCCCATCTGTCTGCTCCAGGGATGTCCTACTTTTGTCCCTTCTCTCTGCTTCGGTGTCAAGTGAGAGCAGGATGTACTCGCCGTCCCTCAGTGGTGAAATAAACTCCCACACCTGAAATCCACTGCAATCTGTTCAAACCAGCTGAAATCATGTGCGTTTTGGGAAAACTTAACCAATGCATTTACTCTTCAGGTTAACCTCAATCAGAAAAAAACATTGGTATATTAGATAACGCCGATAAATTTTGTGATGGTTAAAACTTAAAATAATATATATCAGTGGTGGTTAGATAATGTCAGAGGAATAAAAAATAAAAGGTATGGCAATTATCTTTATCTGCAATATGAGTTTTTGTGTGTGAGTATGGATACATGCTCCCAAACTTCAGGATGTATTCCAAGTGTACTGTACAAATATTCTAATGCCGATCCATTTAATCAAACAGTCAAGACTAATTAAAAGTTGAGGTAGGTGTGTGGTGGCCCCTTTCAGTCATTGTCCTCACATGAATATGAATTGACAGCTGAAGGAAGGTTGAAATGAAACACGCCTCACTGCGGCTGACGGTGCTGGAGATGAGAGGTGAGGAGCTCTGAGAAACATGCAGCGACACCAGAGCGCCATTCATTATTCCAGCAGCGCTTGTCCTAATGTTTTCCTCTGCAAAATTTGAGGAGAGCAGCCATTAGTCAGCATAATCTCCATGAGAGGGCCTGATTCTCTCCCTGTAGCTGACAGCCAGAGTGATTAAAAGAGTCTCTCTGACTCTTCTGCTGAATATCTGGACACATTAAAATCCAACAATGAGAGTGAGAATGTCAGTAAAAGTGAAAATGAAAAAGCTGGTATTATTTACTCACCCTCATGTTGTTTCAAACCCTGAAGCAATATGATATTTGTGTGAGAGAACAAATTAAAGTTGTTATTCAATAATCTGATAATCTTCACATTTGCATTTGTAAATACTTATTTATATTTAAAAAACAAAAAAAAGAAAGAAAAGAAAAAGGCTAATGGTTGACGTCGAAAAGTGATAGCCGGATAAACTTTTGAATCTTTTTTGAATTTTACTTATTTTGTCTTCTGGAAAACATGCAAGTATCTTCTTCAAAAGTTTTCACCCCCAGCCCTCAATGCGTTGTTTTTCCTTCTGAAGCATCAGTGAACGTTTGAACCTTCTGTAAGAGTTGCATATGAGTCCTTCAGTTGTTTTTAGTGTGAAAAGATGGATCTCAAAATCATACAGTCATTGTTGGAAAGGGTTCAGATACACAAAAATGCTGAAAAACCAAAGAATTTGTGGGATCTGAAAGATTTTGCTGAAGATTAACTGTTCATGACAAACATTCTATGCATTCCATCACTAACATTCAGGTAACAACACAGTATTAAGAACCAAGTGTATGTAAACTTTTGAATAGGGTAATTTTCATAAATTCACCTATTATTTTCTCTTGTGGACTATATGTAAACATTTTTTATATGAAACACCTTATTCAGGTCACTAATAATAAAAAAAGAACATGCATTTTTACGATCCCTCTTATTTTGGTAAATAATTAACAATTTGCAGATTCTGCAAGATGTATGTAGACTTTTGAAATGTTTAATATCAGTGCCAATAATATTACCCCTATTTTATGGTACACCTTTTTGTCATTTTTAAAACTTGAAAATATGAAATGAATAAATGAGTAAATAAAGACAAATTTTTATTGTTGGGTGACCACCTGTAGGCCTTTAAGTTGTTTCAGCTGCTTTCTGAAGTGGACAAATCAAGACTGTGAGAAGAAAGCAGTTGGGTTCAGTCATTATAAACAGCAACAAACACCAAACACATCCCAGAGACCTCTCAAACTAGCGACCTTCCATATGGCCCACAAACAGTGTCATAAAGCTCAAAACATTTGATTTTACCTCAGAGTAATTCAGAGCTCATTCCCATTTCCACAACACCCTTGGAGCAGCTCACAGTCCGAGAAGCATCTGTTGAGTTAGCCCAAAAAAACTCTCCCAGCCGCCAACAAAGATGGAGGGTGTGCTTTAGGGCCATTGCCATGCCAACCAGGGCTTTCCAAGGATAAGCTTAGCATCTGGACCGGTCTGTGATCAGTCATAAGCTTATATTGCTCTGAAGCCAACAACTCCCTCTGTTAAACTACCAGAAGTCTTGAAGCACAACACCTCATTCACTAAGGAATGGAGTAATTAGACGCAGCGCTAAATAAAGCATAGCTATTATAAGAATGAAGTGATGAATCATGCCAGATAATATATTTTTTTTTTTTTCAAAATGGAAATCTATTTGTATTTGATATAAAGCAAATTTATTGTCAAGGATTCTTTTTGGTAATCGCTGCCTATACAGGAAGTCACAGGCTATATTTATAATGACAATACTATATGCTACTCTCTGTATTTTCATAAACCGTTGCCTCTCGACGGAAAGTATAGCATAGTCTGACATATGCCTGCCCACTCTTGCCTTGCATGTCTTCTTGCTTGCTTCAATTGTCAGAACAGACAGAACAAAAACCAGTAGCCGTCAGTTTATGACACAATGCAAAGACAACACGAAAGAGGAGGAGGATGAGAGGGAGCAGGAAAGAAGTACGACTGCCTGCAAAGAGCAGGGTATATGTGCAGCCTTAATGGGTGAGTCAGGCTAGTGAGCCGTGTCACATCACAAAGAGATGGAGTGCAAGAGATGGTGACGCAGAAGAGAACTTCACCTATGTGCTAGAAGCTGAAAAAGAGACAGCTGACTGTGAATGACAACTTTTCTGACAAGTGAACGATAAGCACACTTGCAACTGTGAGTGTCCGTATCAGGACGTCCAGTTTGGCAAATCGGGAGGTCATACATCAAAGCAGATACTAAGAACTGCAAGTTATAGCATCGAAACTGAGACTGCATTGTTAAGAGACGATTAAAACAGCCAATAAGCAAACAATACTGTTTTAGATTTGTGGTTTTACTACTATACTGTGCTATAATGCGTTTATGCATTCCTTTTGAATAAGACTGTCACTAATGATTATTTTGGTAATCAAGTAATTGATCGATTATTCTGACGATTAATCTAGTAATCAAATTTTATTTTATTTTTTGGATAATACAAATAGATCTAAGCTAACAATAGTGTTTAAAATTACTTAATATACATGAGACAATAATAATTGGTTCAAATAAAGTAGCAAAAGCAAGTAATCATTATTGAACAAAACATTTTACTGAAAATACATCATGTATTTTAAACAACAAAATTAATGTACATTACATCAAAGGCCTGCAGAGGGAGGCAACGGCCTGACGATTCAATATAAATGTCCACTTAATCTTTAATATTTGGCCTTTTTGTATGCCAGAAATGCTACAGCCACTGTAATTTCTTGAATATGTGGATATTTTTTCGGTTACTTGACACAGGGAAAAAATTTTTTAACTGAGTACTCGAACTAAATCGAGGAATCACGACAGCAATCAGCCCTACTTATGAACTTACAATACCCAATATTTTACAGCATTTATTAATCTAGGTTAATGTAGATTTCTATATGTTTTCAGGTTGTATATATTATTAATTAATGTAATAAACTATTTTGCATATATATAAACATCTGTTATGTGAAATAGCTTATTCACGACAATACTCAAAAAAATAACATGAAATTTTCACAATCCCTCTTTTTTTTGTTCAAATTATTAACATTTTGCATATTCTGCAAGTGATATATAAACTTCACATGTTGAAAATCAGCGCAGACTACATATATTTATATATGCGTGTGTGTGTGTGTGTATACATATGTATATATATATATATATATATATATATATATATATATATATATATATATATATTATATATACACACATATATATATTACATATATATACACATATATATACATATATATACACACACATATATATATATATATATATATATATATATAGCAGCCTGATAAAAATGCTAATTTCATCTAATTTTTTTTTTTTCATCTAAAATGAGCATTTCTATATATAAAAGAATAATTTATATATAAAGTGTACAGAAGTGTCATCTGAAATTTATATATGTATTTTACACACACTTTATTTATTTATTGATTGGATCATATAAATGCAACCTTGGTAAGCATAAGAAAATCTTTAAAAATAATTCCTACACAAACCAAAACTTAAAAGATATTGTATGAACAAACTTAAATTAAAAAATAAATAACAGTAGGCATACATTTTTAAATTAACATTAGCACAGATTATTAAATACTGTAAACTATTGTTGTTCATTATTAGGTCATGATACCTAAAGTAGAGATACATACTGCATTCAAATTTCAACCTATCAGTTGTTACCCATAAGTTCTAGCAAAACTAAGAAATAAAGTCTCATCAAGGTTACACATTATTAAATATTTTTTCTCAAAAATAGTACAGCAAAATGTTATTGTTAGTGAAACGACTTAAAGCTATTTAGTGACATTAGGTTAAAGTTAAAATTAGTTACATTTTAGTTGTTGTTAGTTAATCTTTTAATAGTAACTGTTGACCGTACAGCTACAGCTAATGTTTTTGCATGTCATTCCACGTTGATATCAAATCAACGTTTTAATTCCAGTAAAACTTGTATATAAATTGCACCAGTGCAAAATGCATGATAACAAACCACTGCAGCCACAGACACACACAATTAATTGCCAAACATGCAACATATGTTCACCGAAACATACATATTGTCAACGTAAATGAAAAAAAAAAAAAAGACTATATTAACTTCGACTACACTACGTTTTATTTTGCCTCCTAAGATAAAACAGCCCTGATTTTGTGTCTATGAATCACTGCCAAACAAGAGCAAATCAGAGTGTTAATCCAAAAAGGGTTGTATCTGCACTGGGATGGTTAAATACAGCAGCACAGGCCATTATTTCATGAATCATTAAAGCATCATTAACTTGGATTCCTGTTTACGACATTGTGTTTCCTAGATAATTCTGCTCTCCGGTGGAGACAGGTACAGGTAATGTCCCATTGGTCTCCCTGATATTAGTTTCTGCTATTTTAATGAGTTCTGTGTAGATCACATTCCACAGCCAGTGATATCAATGTATGCCAAAATCATTTAAATCAAACATGCCACAAAGTCAGCATTTCATTATGGAGAAAATGCAGATAGAAAATCCACACAGACACATGAATGAATGGCCGGGCCAAAAGTAATCAGCAAATGTCTGTGCGTGTCTGTGAGCGTGTGTGTGTACATCTGTGACACGGTGACTTCTCCCGCTCGTTCTTCCACGGAACATTTAATTATCATTCATAAATCAGTATCTTTGGTGAGAGATGTATATTCTGAGAGGGCATCATCTGTGATGAGACTTTCACAGTTCTTGCATCCTGGCTGAACAAGTAAACAACGAAATGAAAAACTGCACTTAGAGCTGAACTTTTTTTGTCTGTTCATTATCCGTGTTAACAACAGAGTAACATCGTATGTTGAAAATTCCAAAGCTTCTGCGAGTTGCAGACTAAAAGGCTTTGTAGAATCACAGGCGCTTGTTATTCATCTTTCTCTCCCCCCTCTCTTTTTCTCTCTCATGGCTGGGTAATGGCCCTTGTCCTCTGTTTGATTAGTTCATCTCTCTGGCCTTTAAATAATAATTCACCCAGTTCAGGCTTTGGCAGGCCCAGTCAAGCCGGATATATATGTACGTGTATTGTGATTTGCATTAATAGAACAGTTCGCTCAGAAAATAAAATGCTATCATAATTTACTTACCCAGTTTTACCATTTGCTGCATGCTTTTTTTTTTGGTGAAGCACAAAAATAGAGGTTAGGGAGTGAACATTTGCTGAAAATGTACTTATTCCTTCCAAGATATTTTGACGAATTTGGAAAAAATTAGCTGTACATCACTTAATCCCAATGGATCCTCTGTAGTGAATGGGTGCCGTCAGAATGAGAGTCCAAACAGCTGATAAAAAAAAAAAAAAAAAAAAACACAATAGTCCACAAGTAATCCACGTAACTCCAGTACATCCATCATTGTCTTGTGAAGTGAAAAAATATTTGTCATTAAGGCATTTTAACTTTAAACCATCACTTCTGGACTAAATATGTGCCAATAATCAATAAATAAATAATAAAATCAATTGAAATACTTGTTTAGACCAATTTTGAATGGTTTTAACTTTTAATCAATGCATAATCTGTGCATATTTCTCTCCTGATTCAGATGAGATTACTTTTTATTTTAGTCGGAAACAACAGTTTAAAGCTAAAAAAAAAATCTTAACGGTGGATTAGTTTCTTACAAATACACAGTTCTTTACAAAATGTTAATTGATGGACTGGAGTCGTATGGATTGCTTGTGGAATATTATGATATTTTATCAGGACTCTCATTCTGACGGCACCCATTCACTGTACAGGATGAGTTGGCGAGCAAGTGACTTAACGCTTAATTTCTCCAAATCTGTTTTAATAAACAAATAAAGTCATCGACATCTTGGATGGCTGGAGAGTGAGTCAATTTTTGGGTTATTATTCCCTGAAATCTATTATAGTCCATAACTAACTGTTTGCAGTTGTTATATGTGACCCTGGACCACAAAACTAGTCATAAGGGTCTTTTTTTTTTCTTTTTTTTTTTTTTTTAGACATCATCAAATAAGCTTTTATTGATGTATGGTTGTATCATAATTATTTAAAAATCTGGAATCTGGGGGTGCAAAGAAAAAATAGAAAGAAAATACTGTAAAAATCACCTTTAAAGTTGTCCAAATAAAGTTCTTAGCAATGCATATTACTAATCAAAAATTAAGTTAATAGATTTACAGTAGGAAATTTACAAAATATCTTCATGGAACATGATCTTTACTTAATATCCTAATGATTTTTGGCCTTCAAAAAAATCAATAATTTTGACCCATACAGTGTATTGTTGGCTATTGCTACAAATATACCTATGCTGCTTACGACTTTTTTGTGGTCCAGGGTCACATATGTATTCAAATATAATGCATCAAGACAATGATGATACTATGATGCTAAATGATGGCAAACCAGACTTTGTGCATCTTGTATTTAGCACCGACTTTAAATATGCACATATTCAATTTGCATTAATGAGATTTTAAAGTGCAAAGTGAAATTTAACAGTAAACAACAATTTAGATACCAGTTTCTTACAATAAACTAACACACAGTCTGGCTTAAGAAGAAAATATAGAGGATGACTGATACAGATTTTTGGATTTTTGACCATTTACTTTCATTATATGGAAAAGAGCAGCATGGACATCTCCTTTACACTGGAATTTTCATTTTTGTGTGAACTATTCCTTTAAAGCATTGACAATGTTAACACATTCATATGAGGATACGGGATGCATGAATGTAATTACATGCTATTTGAAAGCCTTGGCGAGCGTTTGCACATCAGTGTGCCAGACATTGTACCATAGAGCAAATGTTGGGCTCGTGGTTGGCATCCTTTTAACATGTGATTCTGTGTCAAAAGAACAACATGGGCTCTCATTTTCCTAATGGAGTGAGGTGCACCTCGCATTTTAAAAATGCAGAAATCATAATGTATAATAAATGAAAGTGTTTCAGCTTTATAGTTAGCTAATTAGGACACATTACTCAAAGTAATGGAACCACAGATGGAATAATTTCTGCTGTTAAAAAAGGTATGTAAGAGAAGGTGTGGTTTGATAATAGCCCTTGTTAGAGTGCCAAGTAAGTAAAGTCTCAAAGAAATCATCATGACCCTTTTATATCCCACAGTCTTGTGCCATTGCAGACAAAGCAGCTGCATCACAGGGTGGATCTTTTGAATAAACTGTTCACAAATCAATTTCAATTTCATCCCCAGCTTGACGAGGTGAGATGCATATCGATCATGTTAGACAAACATGATTCTTTCAGCACCACAGACACACAGTTACACAATGCACCATTAAGATACAAATGTCCGCTCTGCAGAGAACTGAGAAAATTATGCTGATACAAATGTAACTCCCCGCCTCTAAGTGACTTACAGGCTCAACACGCAACTGTTTGCATGCAGTGCCATCTAATGTTCACTGCCCAGAATGCAATTTAAACATTTAGGTATTCTGGGGACTACATCCATCTTTACAAAAACAGTTTGTAGAAAAATAAAACCAATAAGGAACCACACAGACCTGAAGCCATGGACACATTTCTTTGTTCTGGAGCCCAAATATCTGTCGGGGAAGGACATGATTCGGTTTGTAGTAAAGAAATGTAGAAATAAACAGGCTATGTCTGAACATTTTCTATCATCTGTGAAAACAAGAGGCCTAAACATAAGGAGTATTAAAACTGACTATTCATACTGGAAACACTGAAAAGAAAACTAGCATTGTCTGTTACCTCACCTTGAGGGTCATGAGGCTCAGAAAACACTCAGAAGGTAGAAATGGTCATACGTTTTAAAGGTGTTTAATAAATCTACTAATATTCTGTCAATATATGCCAATTTATAGGTTTACAAATCTCTTGAGAAACTAAACCCAGATTGATTTTAACGTAAACTATTATCATTTTAACGTAACTCGATTATTCGGATCCACTGAAAAGAATGGATACAAAAGAATCAAACGTTCCGAATAGGACATAGCTTGTTTTAATCATAGGTTTTAATTCAAGTTAGGTCAATAGTAGCTAATGTTGAAATATTGTCAGAACAATAGTAGCAGCTGCTACTTATTCAGTAAAATAGCTTAGTTACTGAAAAGCTAACCTACCTGAGAGAGAAACGTAAACAAGCTTTGTTTCTTTTATGGACACAGTCACTGCCAATTGTTATTTAGGTTCCCAGATTATATCTGCAATCGGTTCTTATACTATAGAGCCTATATTTGAAATATTTACATGTAGAGTTCACTCTTACCATCAGGTCCCAGTGGAGATAGTACTGCACAAGGCAGCCAGTCACTGAAGCAAACTGTTGTTTCTCAACTTTTTCCACCGACTAGTTAAATGCTGCTTCGCGAAGATTCGAATTCTCTTCTTCTTCTTCTTCTTCTTCTTCTTCTTCTTCTTCTTCTTCTTCTTGTGATTTTACAGCGGTTGGCAAGTGATTCGAATTCTCGATTTCGAATCAGTGCTTCGAATGCATGCCAAAGTCACGTGACGTAATGCGTTTAGTTGCGTTTAGTTTAGTTTACTTTTTCAAAAGATTAAGATATGGTATTAAATGTAGACTTCGCTGTAACTTGTCGTAGATCTTTTTTAATATATAATTTAAGTTTATATAATTTAGGTTAATTAATATTTAGGAACATTTTCTTTCAAAATATAGCCTGTAATAGTAGGCTACTTAAAATTTGTGTACATACAGATTTTATTCTATTTTAATGAAATGTAGCTGCTTTTATACATCCCCATGTCCTACACAACTATTCTTAACACAGTTCTTTCATTAATACTTCATGATACACTTATATTTTTACAGTACATTATGAATTAGCCTAATCAGTAGACAAAAAATGTATAATTGCATTTATCCAAAGAACCACTAGATGGAACACTTTCCTACTCCTGCTAAAAAATTCAAGTTTGCTTTAGGTTACACATCATGCTTATCTGTTGCATTTAATAATCCTTTTAATGAGAATAGATAATTTAGCGCCTGAACATACTAAACCTGAAAGAGAGAATATTTAAGAAAAGATATGTCATACTGATAAATGTGTCAAAGAGCGAACAAATCTGAAACTGAAGTTAAGTGATATTTTGGAAGCAACAGGCCTAACAGGTTTTGTGATTTTCAAGAGGCAAGGCTCATGCTTGGATGCCACAAATTTCAAACACACTTTAACATTTCATGTAGCTACCTATATATATACCATATATAATGACCAGTTTGGCATGTTTGAGCATCTCTGTTATTAAATGAGGGTTATCTGCACAATTATTGACAAAATAATGTCTGAAATGCAGTTTCTCATTACCACCCAAACCAGGTTTTTCTTTCATTTCATGTGACTTGACAGAATTCCTATTATATTTATTATTGAAACAGTTTGTTTTCCTTGTGCATCTGCTGTTTAGAAAGAAATGCTGTATAATGATTACTGTCAGCGGTTCTCACATGGTGGACAGCATAATTTTCCAGTGTTTTTCTCATTTTGTTTTAAATGTCTGTACTGTTTTCCTTGATGTGTATTTTAGTTGTAGTTTAGTTATGTAAATATACCAAAATAAACTAAATGAATATGAAAAATTTTGAAATTATGAACAAAAAAGCAATAAAAAATGTATGTATATATATATATATATATATATATGTTAGTTCTTTAATAGGTGTACTTATTATTGGCTCATCAATAAAAACACAAATTTAGCATAAGAAGGCTTTAATAACATATGAGGATATGGCACCAGTGCTAAATTCATCAAACAAATAGATTACAGGGACAATCCTTAAAATTAATATTATTGGAAACATTCCAGAAGAATATCAGAACACTTATAGAAATGAGTAACATCAAAAAATAGACAGACTTGGAGCCCTGGACACCTGCACTTGGCTTGAGATCTATAAGACAGAATGTAAAGTATGGTTTGTGATCAGTTGCAAACATGAAATATGTCACATATGCATGGGAAACTTTTACTTCATAAATCACCTTTGTTACCATCAGACCACATATCACATCAAAGGACCCACGGATATGGAAGTACTGTCATGGAAGTCCAGAGATCTGCTCTCTCTAAGGTGGTGTTCAGAATCACAGTGCTAAAAGTAATAAAACAGGACATTCAGGTCAATCTGTCATCAAATAATTATCATCTTTGTCATAAACCTCATCAGCAGAAGACAGCCACAATTATCTATTATGTGTAAGTGTACTTCTTATACACCCATAAGAAATATCTGAAACATCTGATGTTGTGACAGGATTTGTACACTCACCACTGAGCAGGGATTGTCTGTCAGAAGGCAAAGGTGAATAGCACAGTGCAGGTAAATCTTTGTAGAGTTTGCAGTGAAAATAAACATGCTGAAGGAGAAACGGCTAGATGTGGAAACACCATTCTGCAGAAGCTCCACTTTGTCATTTGGACTGGGACACCTTAGAATATTCATAATGACAATTTAAATGCCCTTGTATATCACCCTTTTTGACTAATAAAATAAAATATACCATTAAAAACAGCAATGATTCCCATAAGTGGGATTGGCTCTATATATTATAGTATATTATTGTAGTTTTATTAAAATATTGATTTATTTAGTTTTATTTTTTGTATTTTCTGTTTTAATTTGAGTTTGTTTTAGAGGTTTTGTTGTGTGTTTGGCAGTACTTTTTTAAAATGTCTATTCAGTTTTTATAAGTAAAAAAATATGGACAGTAAAGAAATATGGGGAGGAAGTGCATTGGTATATTTTTGTTGTCAGTGTTCCAGTGTTGCGAAATATAAAACTGATTTTAAAGCAAATGTAAAAATTGTAAAAACTTTTATTTTAGTTAATTATATAAACCAAATATAAGTTGTTGCTTTAAATAAAAGAAAATTAGTTGATGTACAATAAATAAAAGATTTAAAAAAAGACTAAAAATTCAGTTTTGCATACCTTACATTAAAGATGCATTTAAAAATAAACAAATAAAATTAAAAAATTAAATAGAAAAAAAAATAGTTAAATTTTAAATTCAATTAAATTCAATTATTGAACACAGCTTACATGTCAGTGATGAGATCCCAACGCAGAGGGTAATTAGGATCAATCACAGGTGTAGCCCAACATGTGTCAATCACTGAGGCAAACTGACGGCTGTCAACTCCCTCAACACGAACTTCCACAAAAATCTGTTCTTTCAGCTCTGCGTTCACACTACCAGCAAAGGGGTGGTAGAATTCAGCATCCTGATATGGAATCATCCTGACCTGATATGTCCCTTGTCCAGCAGGAAGTGTCCTGTGCACAGTGCTGTTAAAATAAAAGAAAAACAATCAGCAATTTAGAGGCCCTTTGGTTTCATTTACATATTTAGAATTTATTTATTCTTAATAACAGGTGAGCCTTACCTCTCCAGAGGGTTGATGTCCATAGAGAGTGTTTGGGTTTGTGAGTAAACACAGCTGAAAGGAAGCTTCAAAATTCTTTCCCTGCTAATGAGATGTCCAACTGAGTTTGGATCCCCGATAATAAAGTTTTCATAGATGAAATGGGTGCCATTGGCCTGTAAGGACATATTATTTGAATATTTGCACTTTAAGGGACTGATTTGACCATTCAAGAATGTACATAATGAATTCCTACCATAAGATTTGTGCCACAGACGTGGTCAATGTCAAAGTAGAACTCCACTCTGCCATTCCGGACTGTTCCTCTGCATCTGGGATCATTGAGGTGTAAGATGTCAGAAGGAAAACCAGCCTCAAAAAGCTGACAGCGAGACAGAGACATGGAGCCAGAGCTGCTTTCACAGGTTTCAATGAAATCTGAAAGAGAAAACATCCAAGAGAATGTCAAAAACAAGAATATAATCAATGATGGACACTAAAACAACATTGAAATATTGTGGTGGAATGAGTCCAACCAAACGAGCCATGCTGAGATCCATGATAGTCTTCCAAGCAGGAACAGCCATAAACACCATGTTTCTCTTCACACCGTTCATTCTCAGTACAGTTGAGCTCCTGACAGGGATCTCCTACACCAAAGAGGAAAACAACTTTAAGCTTGTTTTAGTGATGTTTGATGGCATTCTTCAGCCATATGTCATGTAGTCCTGTTTCCCAAGCACTTAGAGCTTATCCACCTTATTTGTCCCATAAGAGTGGCTATTTGTAAAATTTAATGTGTCTGGCTTACAGTGTCATCAGCTTCCAGCTGTTTAGCTGAACAAAATAGCTGGTTTTGTGGATTGATATTGCAAAATGGTGTGTCTTGCCATAATATTTTAATGTATTATCTTAATGAGCAACCCTAGTTTGTAGAGCAAACAGTTTTACCATTTAGCACTTTCTCTACAGTGGCTAATGAACCAGAAGTCTCACACACTGACAGAAAATGGCTTATTTCCACACTGCAAAATAAGGTGGCTAGTGCCATGGCTGAAGTTGAAATCATATGAATATATGACATGAAATACTTTACCACTGGATCCTGTGACTGGGATTGCCTCTGTTGTGTACGCTGATGTCTGGGTAAGATCTGAGACAAATAATTAAACAATAGCCTACTGTCAATCTTTTTTAATTGATTTTTTGCATGATATGTTTAGAAAAGAAAAAAGAAAAATCGATCATTTTGACCCATGCAATGTATTATTGCGACTCATTGCGACTGGTTTTGTGGTCCAGGGTCATATACAGTGCTGCTTGAAAGTTTGTGAACCCTTTAGAATGTTCTATATTTTTGCATAAATATGACTCAAATCATCAAATTTTCATATAAGTCATGAAAGTAGACAAAGTGAACCAATCAAACAAGTGAGAGAAAAATATTTCCTTAAAATGCAGTAACTGAAGGTAAAGTTTCTTGTAAATGCTGATCAGTCCTGCACAGTAAAATGTAGGAGTTTAACCTACATTTAATGCAGAACCACTTAAACTCTGTGATGCTGGTGAATTTCCTCCAATTAAATGCTTTCTTAGGTCCTTCCACAACATTTTAATTGGAAATAAGGTCTGGACTTTGACTCAGTCATTCGAAAACATTAACTTTGTTCTTCTTTAAACGTTCTTTGGTAGAATGACTTGTGTGCCTGGGGTTGTTATCTTGCCACATTCTCTTGTGACTCTGTTCTTAAACAGATGTCCTGATGTTTTCCTTTAGAATTTGCTGGTATAACTGAGAATTCATTGTTCCATCAATGATGGCACGCAGTCCTGGCCAAGATGCAGCAAAACAGGCCCAAGCCATGATACTACCACCACCATATTTCACAGATGGGATAAGATTCTTAAGCTGGAATGCTGTTATTTTCTCAAACATAATAGCTTCTCATTTAAACCAGTAAGTTCTATTTTGGTTTCCTCCATCTACTAAACCATTTTCCAGTAGTCTTCTGGCTGGCATGATCTTTAGCAAGCAATTTTCTTTTTGGAGAACAATGGCTTTCTTCTTGCAATTCTGCTATGCATACCAGTGGTTGCTCAGTGTTCTCCTGATGGTGGGCTCATTACATTAATATTAGCCATTGTGAGAAAGTCCTTTAGTTGCTTAGAAGTTTCCCTGGAAACTTTTGCAACCTCACAGACTATTACACATTCTGCTTTGGAGTGATCTTTGTTGGTCAACCACACTTCAGGAAGGTAACAGTGGTCTTGAATTTCCTCCATTTGTATACAATCTCTCTGACTGTGGATTTGTGGAGTCCAAACTCTTTAGCGATGGTTTTGTAACCTTTTCTAGCCTGATGAGCAACATCAACTCTTTTTCCCAGGTCCTCAGTAATCTCCTTTGTTCATGACATGATTCAATTCCACAAACATGACCAGACTTTGATAGATCTCTGTTCTTTGATTAAAACAGGTCACATACTGCCATTTGACAGTCATTGCACTGACTGAAAAAAAAAACACATCTGCACAGATGGACTCTAATTTCACCTTTAAATTAACTGCTAATTCAAGAAATTCACATGCTTTTGCAATGCACAGATATATGTAACACTGGATATTTTTTCTCAATAAATAAATGACAAAAAAATAAATAAAATAAAATCTCTCACTTGTTTGATTGGGTTCTCTTTGTCTACTTTCAGAACTTATATGAAAATCTGATGATGTTTTGGGTCACATTTATGCAGAAATATAGAAAATTATAAAGGGTTCACAAACTTTCAAGCAGCACTGTATATTAAAAACAACACAACACAATTACCTGCACAGTAATCTGCACACAATAGTGGTCTGACAAATTCATACACATAATAGTTTCCTGGACAAGCTTTGACTCGTATGGGAGGAGATCTGTAACCACAGCAGTCAATCCCTGTGGAACCACAGACTTGTCGAGTGACTACTCCATCTTCCAGCTGTGGATGAGGGCCGTTGAGCCACAGTGGGTGAGAAGAGCTACACAAGTCTCTACTAACACAGGACTCTGGCATCTGGACACTCTGACCATTGTAGAACAGCCTGTACCAGCCGTTCCAGTTGACATCATAATCACATCTTACATTAGTGGGACCACCAATCACACGTATAGTATTCGCCCTCCATGGCTCATCCAGACTGTTATAACTGTAGCAGGGGTCAAAACTTGGTGGACTGGTGACAGCAACTGCTAAGGAAAATGATAGAGAGTACTTTATTTATTTGTTACTCACAGCATGTTGCTAGTTGTCACAAGGTAATTTTGAAGGATACTGACTGTACCTGCACAATATGTAGGGGCTGGGATCATTCGATCTGGCCTTAAAAGTTTGTAGACATAGTAATTTCCAGGACAAGCTTTGACTTGGATTGGGTTAGATCTGTAGTAACTGCACTTTTCGTAATCAGAGCCATAGACTTCACGAGTAACAACTCCATCTTCTAGCTGAGGATGAGGGCCACCAAGCCACAGAGAAGTAAAACCTCCACATGACATATAACTGAAACACCACTCCGGCATCTGAGCACTCGATCCATTGATGAAGAGTCGATACCAGCCATGCCATTTGACAAGAATGTCATCATATCCATATGTAGCTGTATGATAAAAAGTATAATCATTTGGGCTTCTATTATGGTCGTCAAGAATGCTGTAGGTATAGCATGGGTCATCATCTGTGTCGGTTACAGCTGTAGAGATCAAAAGAAACAACGAGGAAATAAGTGAGACTCAATACATATTCCACAGGTATAGTTATAGTTTATATACACATTATATCTACTCAAATGGGACTTAAAATGTTTTTGACTGTATGTCAACCTACCCAAAGTCGTGTCAAATGCAGTCACAGCTGAAGCTGTAACGGAAGCTATCGGTGATATAGTGCTGACATCTGAAAGGAAGTAAAGTCTTAAAGATTAAAGACTTATTTAACAAATTTAAAAAAAATCCAAAGGCTATTTGTGACACTGGACCACAAAACCAGTCTTAATTAGCACATGTATTTTGTAGCAATAGCCAAAATTATCTATTTTTCTTTTATGCCAAAAATCATTGGGATTTTAAGTAAAGATTATGTTCTATGAATATATTTTGTAAACTTCCTACCATAAATATATCAAAACGTAATTTTTGATTAGTAATATGCATTGCTAAGAACTTCATTTGGACATCTTTAATGGCGATTTTCTTAATATTTAGATTTTTTTTGCAGCCTCCGATTCCAGATTTTCAAATAGCTGTATCTTAGCCAAATATTGTCCTTCCTAACAAACCATACATCATTGGAAAGCTTATTTATTCAGCTTTCAGATGATGTATAAATCTCAATTTAAACAAATTGACCCTTAGGACTGGTTTAGTGTTTCAGGGTCACATTTAGGGGGAAAGAAACACTGTACCTATACAGTAACCTGTACACCAGGATTGTTTTGCAAATTCATACACATAGTAATTGCCTGGACAGGCTTTGACCCTGATGGGTACACCAACAAATTCACAGCAGCCTGATTCATCAGTCCCACAGACCGCTATGGGCACCACTCCATCTTCTATCTGAGGATGAAGACCATTGAGCCACAGACTATAGTATGCATTACAGCTGTACAAACCAACACAGCTCTCGGGCATTCTGACGTCCATTCCGTTGTAGAAAAATCTGTACCAGCCGCTCATGGAGAAATATTCATCACAAATGAATGTTCCACTTTCATTCGTGGCTCTCCAGGGATGATCCAGAGACTGATAAATGTGACAAGGATCACTGCTGAGGCTGTTGAAAGCAACTGTTACAGAGGAAAAATATTGTTAGCCCTTTATGAAAATTGACTATATATATATATATATATATATATGAAGAGTTCAGATGCAAAACCAGCTAAAAGCCATCTCGGTCAAAAATGAGATAATGATACTGAGTGAAAGCTCTCAACACATATTATACATCCATCAAATACTTCAAACTCGCTAAAATCCCACCCTCAGTCCAATTAGAAGTACCAATACTTACATAGAAAGCTATACATTGGAGCCTGATAAAAACGCATTTTTTTAAAGAAAGATGGATTTAGAGGCTTTTGCATTTGTATATATATATATATATATATATATACAGTATATATACAGTGCCTTGCAAGAGTATTCATCCCTTTATTTTTTTTTTTTTCATGTTTTATGTTGCTGGCTTATGTTTTAAATAACTTTTTTTCCCCACATCAATCTATACAAAAACAGAATTGTCACTTCATAAGTCCCAGATATGAATACTTATGCAATAGAATCATTTAAGTTTTTTTATTTTTAAAAAATTTGCAAATATGTTAAAAACCTGCTTTTGCTTTGCCATTATGGTGTATGGTGTGTAGATTGATGTGGGGAAAAAGTTATTTAGAGCAGTTTAAGATACTGTCTTGAGCAGTAAATCAGCATATAAAAATGATATCTGAAGGATTATGACACTGAAGACTGGAGTAACAATGCTAAAAATTCTGCTTTGATCACAAGAATAAATTACATTTTCAAAGTATATTAACACAGAAAACTCTTAAATTGTAATAGTATTTCACAATTTAAAAAATAAAGAAATAAAAAACAAACCTCACCTGCGCAGTATGAAGGCCCTCTGACTGACTCATCAGGTCTGACAAGTTCGTAGACATAATAATCTCCTGGACAGGCTTTGATTTGGATGGGGGTGGATCTATAGTCGTCACACTTGCCCCTTGGATGATATCCCAGGACTTCACGGGTCACCACACCATCGTCAAGTTGTGGATGAGAACCATTGAGATACAGTGCAATATTACCACCACAGTTGGTGTTGCTCACACACCATTCAGACATCTGAGCACTTTCTCCATTCAAATACAGCCGATACCATCCATTCCATTCAACAAGACTGTCATCATGGTCGCCGTTTGGTTCATAACGCACATCTCTCCATGAGTTATCCAGAATCCTATATTCAAAGCATGGGTCAGTGTTGGATGTTGTGGTCTCTATAAGAATAGTGTCAAGAGACAAAAGGTGACAGTTGATTGAAAGGCACAAACTTAATAAATTGGTTGTTCTAATTTCTTTCCTCAAATGTGATTTTTTTTTTTTTTTGCAGTTAGATTTGGCAATAGATGAAAGACTTAGAAGCAGTGATGATTTAAAGATATTGTTAACCGAAAAATTTAAATTAATTATAATTACTCACCCTCATGTAGTTCCAAACCTGTCATTCAGACCTTTCGTTCATCTTTAGAACACAAATCAAGATACTTTTAATAAAATCTGAGAGCTTGACCCTCCATAGAGAGCAACTGAAAGGCTTCCAGACCCAGGAATATAGTAAGGACATAGTTAAAATTATAGATATGTATACCTAGATGTCTCATTTAGGCCGCTATTTGTAAGCCATCCACCATACAGCAGCGGTCAACTTGACATCATTTACCATAGTAATCACTGAATATTCGAAATGCCACAATCCTGCACAGCCATTGGTCTGTGAATCTATAGTATGGTGAATGACATCAAGTTGAATGCTTCAAGATGGCGAATGCATCTACCTGCTTGGAGCAGTCCAATAGGGCATCTATAAATATCTATGGTTAAAATAGTCCATGTGACATCAGTGGTTCAATGTTTTCATGACACGTCATCAGTCAGCCATACTGATGGCATTGAACGTAAACAATGCCACTGAACTGAACAAAACTTGCTAATTTAGCTAATTATTGCTGTTGAAAATTGTCAATTATTGTTTTGTTCTGTAGCAATCAGTCAGACTGGGAAAAACATTTGGAGTAACTACAAACTGACAAAATTAACAACAAATCAAGTAGATGAGTGCAAAAAACTGTCTGAGGACCAAAAGGCTTTGTGGTTGGCCAAACTAAACCAAGATTTCCAGGGCAAGAATCTTGACATTTGTGATCGTTCTTATCATTAGTTTAGACAGCATAAATCAGCAGTACAGCTGAACAACATATTCAGAGACGAGACGAGTTATACATCTGGGTAACTGACCAAACCGTGAGTACAGAGAAGAATGGTTGAATACGTTGTTTTTTTTTTTTTTTTTTTAATTCTCGTAGCTTCGTATAATTGCGGTTAACAGTGTCCTTACTATACGCTTTTGGATCTGGAAACATTTCCGAAAATTGATGTCTATGGAGGGTCAGAAAGCACTTGGATTTTATGAAAAATATAATTTGTGTTCTTAAGATGAATGAAGTCTTACAGGTTTGGAATGGCATGAGTGTAAGAATTTTCATTTTTGGTTTACATTTATGACGCATACCCCAAATAACTTATGATAAGCCTACCTGTTGTTTGTCCTTTGATACTTTCACCTGTTAAATACAAAAGCTTGTGAGTTCTTCTCTTTACCTTAAGTCAAGGATCTTGTCAGTTTACATATTTAATTGTGTGACAGATTCTTGGCAACAGGTCAGCATTTTTAATATAGGTGTAAAACTTACCATTATTCAGCAGCAGTGTCACGCAAAATGAAATTAAAAACCTCATTGTTGTGAAGTTCTCATAAAGAGGTCAAACCGATCTGTAAAAACAATATTCTTGATAATATAACACTATCAAGGTAACATGCGATATTCTAAAGTTCTACGTTTTGGGAGGAGCTTTCATCTGTCAGTCAAAACACATGCATATCTGCAAGACCTTACTTATTAAATCTCTATCATAAAATAAGCGTCTATTACTTAACAGTATAATCCACATAATTAACATTTACAACTTATTAAACATGTACATATTTCCTCTCAGTGGCGATAGCATCAACCTATAAGCACAATAGTATCAAGAATATTATTCGCTGAATATTTTGATGCACAATTACAAATAAAGTAGGCTTTAATATAAAGTCTGCTAATAAATGTGTACTCTTTGTATAATTTTGTTATTCTCCCTAATTGTTCTGCTATTTAGAAGATTATTTCTGAACGCAGATTGTATCCTTCTTTTTAGCATACATTTATAAAATCAACTTCACTGCAACAATAACAATTTATCAACCAATTCATCAAAAACAATATTGCAAAATAATCAAAAGCATAGAAAGTGGAGCCAGATGAGATGAACTTCACCTGAGTTGAGATGCTGCTGGTGAATGTCTCTTCAGCAGCCTGTTCAACAAACCAAATACAGTGATGTTGAACTGCAGCTTTTAGATTCTTATAATTGTTAAATGGTAGGCGGACCATGGAACTAGGAGTTATTTCTTAGCAATACTTTAAACTAGTTTTCTTTCTTATACATACCATAAATTCTCCTCACTCCACAGTATGTCATGGTATATGGTATGTGTTTTTGACAGAATTCTAATTAACCTTTTTCAGTTTAGATGATGGGGACTTTTGAATGACTTGGATTATTTAAAATCAAAATTGCTTAAGTATCATAGTTTACAGTCTTGAGAGCTTTGACTTTTATGTTGGAGCTTTACGTATACGTACCCTGTGCTTGCAAAAGGATGCATGATTGATTTGTTTGCAAAATCGATTTTTTTATCAAGCGTGTACTACTGATAAGTGACTTTATTTAACAATTTAGCGTTGTTGTTTTTTATTTGTTTTTCTATCCTAACAACAGGCATGTATTGTTTGTACAGTCAGTCCAAATTTCCTCTATTTGTTAGCAGTTGCCATTTTTATGCCACTGTTAGGCCTGCTGTTTACATTCATTCATTTATTGAGCAAACTACTCACTTTTTTATCCAAAGCAACTTGCAAATAAAATTGTATTAGGAGCTTATAGTATGCATAGCACACACTGTCAACTTTAACATAATTAAAGTATAAGCAAGTTTGATACACAGACTAATGCTTCCAGTGTCAGTAGCAAGAGTCCCTTTTAAGTTCCCTTGCATTTGTTCCCTCCATCACAATATACTATATGACAAAGCAATACCAGTTACGGAAGAGCCTCTGTCAAGCCAATTCAAACTGGCAAATGGGTAAAAAAACAGTGGTTCTTCACGTTACTGTTAATAGTAAGTGTGAAAGTGTGAAAACTGATTCAAACTCATTATGTTGATTAATTCTAAATTCTGAATCATTTTTTTTTTATTCTTATGTAATGTTTTACAGTAGAAGTACAAACATACAATAAATCAGTGAAGTCATGTTTGTACTAGTAAAGAATGAAGAGAAACCAGTCATGTCTGTTAATTCTTCTGCTCCAGGTTATTTAAAGATGCTTTTGAGCTATAAGATTTCTGCTGTGTGTGTATATTCATATACACTTGTTGTTAGTGTGCCTCTTGAGATCAGGGGAGTGAGGTTCACCTGCACAGCACTGCTGGCCTCCATTACACACACACACACACACACACACACACACACGTATATATATAGTGCCGCTTGAAAGTTTGTGAACCCTTAACAATTGTCTATATTTCTGCATAAATATGACCCAAAACATCAAACCCTGAAAGTAGACAAAAAGAACCCAATCAAAAAAGTGAGAGAAAAAATTTCTTTGTCATTTATTTATTGAGAAACATGATCCAGTGTTACATATCTGTGTGGTGCAAAAGTATGTGAATCTCTTGGATTAGCAGTTAATTTAAAGGTGAAATAAGCGTCCATCTGTGCAGATGTGTTTTCAGTCAGTGCAATGACTATCAAATCAGTATGTGACCTGTTTTATTTAAAGAACAGGGATCTATCAAAGTCTGATCATGTTTGTGGAAGCAAATCATGTCATGAACAAAGGGGATTACTGAGGACCTTGGAAAAAGACTTGATGTTGCTCATCAGGCTAGAAAAATCTCAAAAAAAAAAAAAAAATTCGCAGTGAGACAGATTGTGAAATTTAAGACCACTGTTACCTTCCTGAGAAGTGGTCGACCAATAAAGATCACTCCAAAGCAGAACGTGTAATAGTCTGTGAGGTTGCAAAAGTTCCCAGGGTAACTTCTAAGCAACTAAAAATCTTTCTCAGCAGAGTTGCAAGAAGAAAGCCACTGTTCTCCACAAAGAAAATTGCTTGCTAAAGATCATGTGGACAAGCCAGAGGACTGTTGGAGAATGGTTTAATGGATAGATGAAACCAAAATTTCACTTATTGGTTTAAATGAGAAGCTATTTTTTTCAGAGAAAAGAACACACTTTTTATTCCAGCATAAGTATATTATCCCATCTGTGAAGCACAGTGGTGGTAGCATTATGGCTTGGTCGTGTTTTGCTGCATCTTGGCCAGGACAGCCTGCCATCGTTGATGGAACAATGAATTCTGAATTATACCAGCAAATTCTAAAGGAAAAGTCAGGACACCTGTTTAAGAACAGTCTCAAGAGAATGTGGGTCATGCAGCAAGACAACAAAACAACCCCAAGCACACAAGTCATTCTACCAAAGAATGTTTAAAGAAAAACAAAGTTAATGTTTTGGAATGGTTGAGTCAATGTCCAAACCTTAATCCAATGAAAATGTTGTAGAAGAACCTAAGCAAGCAGTTCATGTAAGAAAAACCAGGAACATC
This sequence comes from Cirrhinus molitorella, assembly GCA_033026305.1. Taxonomy (NCBI): domain Eukaryota; kingdom Metazoa; phylum Chordata; class Actinopteri; order Cypriniformes; family Cyprinidae; genus Cirrhinus; species Cirrhinus molitorella. The sequence goes on from CM065136.1 coordinate 7,688,472, forward strand.
ACAGAGTTTAAGTGGTTCTGCATTAAGGAATGGACTAAAACTCCTACATGTTATTGTGCAGGACTGATCAGCATTTACAAGAAACTTTACCTTCAGTTACTGCAGCAAAAGGGGGTCACACCAGATACTGAAAGCAAAGATTCACATACTTTTGCACTGCACAGATATGTAACACTGGATAATTTTTCTCAATAAATAAATTACAAAGCAAATTTTTTCTCCCACTTGTTTAATTGGGTTCTCTTTGTCTACTTTCAGGACTTTTATGAAAATCTGATGATGTATAGGTCATATTTATGCAGACATAGAAAACTGTTATATATATATATATCCCTAAGTCTAACTCTCAATACAAATAATAGCTAAACTAACTACTGTGTAGCAAACACTGGTAAAATCTCTCTCACACACACAGCAATGACAAAAGTCACCAAAAACAAAGAGCAAATCAGTTTATTGTGATTTTAATAAGCTTTAGCCTCACAAGAGTAATTAGACTGATTTATAAAACATTTTAAAAGTCATAATTTTCTACATAATCAAAGATCACATTTATAGACAGCTTGATTTCAGTTTGGCATCAGTAGCATGTTCATTGAGAAAGAGATAAGAAAGAGATTAGACTATACGTGTAAAACATTGGGGTGATTCTCAGTGGAAATATTCTAGAAGAATATCAGGATGCTCATCAGAGAAATAAGTGATATAGTCAGGGAACCCAACAGACATGGAGCCCTGGATGCTAGCACTTGGCGTGGCACCGGCGTATCTGTGAACAGAAGTTACACAGCAGTCAGTTGATCGATTTTGCACACTTCAAGAGTGCCGATATTTATTTAATCATTCCTATGCATCCACTGTGTTCCAGTCTAGAGCATGTGAGGGTTGTGGAACAACAACACTACTATTTATGTGATAATGCTGAATTAAAATATACATAAGCAATATATATATATATATATTGTTTTATAAGTCACCTTTGTTACTGTCAGACCACATAATTGGACCAAGAGATATGGAAGTGCTGTCATGGAAGTCGACAGATCTTCCCACTCTGTGGTGGTGTTCAGAGTCACAGTGCTAAATGACAGATGAAAAGACAAACAATTTGTGTCAAGAAACATGATACCATTTACTCAAAACAGCTACTATGCTATTTATTACTTATTAATTTGTACTCTCACCACTGAGCAGTGATTGTCTGTCAGAAGACAAAGGTGAATACCACAGTGCAGGTAAAGTTTGGTGGAGTTTGCAGTGAAGATAAACATCTCGAAGGAGAAACGGCTGGATGTGGAAACACCATTTTGATGCAACTCCACTGTATTGTCATTTGGATTGGGACACCTGAGCATTTTGGAACATCATTATATATATATATATATATATATATATATATACACATATACATGATCTACTAGGTTAACTATGTTCAAGTATTGTTCAGTTGAAACATGCAGGTTTGGAAAAAGATTAGGGTAAAGAAATAATCAGAAATTTATTTTTTGGATAGTGCTAAGTGAAGACAAGCAATCAAATAAAAGCATGGACTTGCCTGTCAACGATGAGGTCCCAGCGGAGAGAATAATGAGGATCATTCACAGGTGTAGCCCAACATGTGTCAATCACTGAGGCAAACTGACGGCTGTCAACCCCATCAACATGAACTTCCACAAAGATTCGCTTGCTCAGTTCTGCATTCACACTACCAGCGAAGGGGTGAGAGAATTCAGCATCCTGATATGGAATCATCCTCACCCGATACGTCCCTTGACCAGCAGGAAGGTGCATGTGCACAGTGCTGTTGAAATCATTTTACATGACACGTGTCAACTGTAAATAAGTATAATCAATAGTTTTCAACTTAGTAAGTTGGCTAAAGTTAGTGCGTCCCACCTCTCCAGAGGGTTGATGTCCATGGAAAGTGTTTGGGTTTGTGGGTAAACGCAGCTGAAAGAAAGTTTTAGAATTTTCTTCCTGCTGATGAGATGCCCAACTAAGTTTGGCTCCCCGACAATAAAGTTCTCATAGATGAAGTGGGTGCCATTGGCCTGTAAGGACATATTTTTTGAATAAATATTTGTACTTTTAAGGACTTACAAACTATAAAATAATTTAAAAATAATTTATTATTTTTTTGACCATTCAGGGATGCACATAATGAATCCTACCATCAGATTTGTGCCACAGACGTGGTCATTGTTATCAAAGTAGAACTCCACTCTGCCATTCCGGACTGTTCCTCTGCATCTGGGGTCATTGAGGTGTAAGATGTCAGAAGGAAAACCAGCCTCAAAAAGCTGACAGCGAGACAGAGACATGGAGCCAGAGCTGCCTTCACAGGTTTCAGTGAAATCTGAGAGAGAAAATATTAAAGAGTGTCAAAAACTAAATATAATCAATGATGAACACTGGAACAATGTTAGAAAGAAGTTGTGGGAATGAGTCCAACCAAAGGAGTCACGCTGAGATCTGTGATGGTTTTCCATGCAGGAACAGCCGTAAACACCATGTTTCTCTGTACACCGTTCATTCTCAGTGCAGCTGAGCTCATTACAGGGATCTCCTTCATCTAAGTGGGGAACAACAGGATTAAGGACAAAAGCTGGATCATATATAAAACACATATTAAATAATATTACATAACATCTGGAGTGAATGTAATATCTTAGCTTCCTTTATTAGATAAAGAGTGGAAGTAAAAACATAAAAAACAACCATTACTGATATAAGTTCACATGACTTCATCTTTTCATTCAATGTGTTTTTTATCCCCTCTCTGAATTATTTAAAAAATACCTGAGGGAAGGGTTGTTCTGGTGGTGGTCATGTAGGGGGTGCTCTCTTCTGTAAAGACAGAGAAAAAAAGTAATTATTCTCTGAGACAAATCAGAAAAGAAAAGTACTTTTTTCTATTGATAGCCTCCATAAGGATTTGAAAAAGTGGTCAACAGAAAACTAAATAAGCCAACTATCTCTGAGACAAATCAGAAAATTACGAAAGTATATGGAAAATACCAGATGGAAGGCTTGATGTGGTGGTGATAATGTGTGTAGTGCTCTTTTCTGTAAAGAGAAAAACACATTAAAATAACTTTAATAACTTAAATAACGAAGTAATTTTTCTATTGATTGCCTCCATAAGGATTTGAAAAAGTGGTCAACAGAAATCTAAATAAGCCAACTATCTCCGAGACAAATCAGAAAATTACGAAAGTATATGGAAAATACCTGATGGAAGGCTTGATGTGGTGGTGGTAATGTGTGTAGTGCTCTCTTCTGTAAAGAGAAAAACACATTAAAATAACTTTAATAACTTAAAATAACTGGAAGTACTTTTTCTATTGATTGCCTTCCTAAGGATTTGAAAAAGTGGTCATCAGAAATCTAAATAAGCCAACTATCTCTGAGACAAAGTCATTTGGTGGTGGTCATGTGTGTGATGGGTTTCTTTTATAAAAAGAAAAATACAATAAAATTGTTTCCTTATTCGTTATGCCTATAGAGCACAGCGGTGATCATCAACTTGCTTTACCTATTCATTTTCTCCACAGGAACATTTTATTAGTGTGCAAAGTTAATATGAGAGATATCAAACACAAGTACTGACCATAGCAGCCACGAAGTCCATTTTTGATCATACATTCCATGGTTGATGGGCATGACGAATCGGAGCAGCGCAAATCATTTGGAGCAAAACATTCACAGAGTCGGGAACATTCTTCATTCAAGAATTGCTCGCCAACCTATGAAATCATACCACATATCAATGAACTTTACATTTCCGGAACAAAGTTCTGAAAGAGATGTTTTAGTATTGATATGCTACATACAAGGCTCCTTGCGAATCTTGTGATATCTTGTGAAATCTAATAAAATTTGTCAAAAGAGACTTTCAATCCTTACATTAAAGTAGAATCCGTCATACAAGCAGCCACATTGCTCCACCGGTACACAAAGTCCTCCACTCCTCACCAGCCCATCATCACAGAAACATCCCTCTGAGCATGTGTGCTCACAACTAGCATCAATATTGCTGGCACAAGTATGACCACAGTCTGTGCCACACAACTCATAGTGGCTGTTCTCTGGACAGGTTATGACTGAAAATGTAACAAATGTATTTATGTCAAGCATGTTAAAAATGTATTCCATTTCCAAGTTTAATTCCAATGGAAATAACAAAAAATTATCTCACTCACCACAGGATGCGCTTTCTCTCCAGGGATAGATAACTGCATTGTTAGATTGACAGGCACTCGCATATGTTTGGATCGAGCGACACAGGACATCATTACGGTTTCCAGAAAGGCACACATCGAACACACAGTCATCAAAGTAGGCTTGAGGATCGACATAAACATGGCAGAAACTAAAGGGGCCCTCACTGGACCTGATAATTTCACACAGGGAACGGGAGGTCTGATCCTGGCACAAAGGGCAATTGTTTCCACACCCATCATTGCATGGCAGCTCATCCTCAACCTTCCAACTTGCCCCAAACTGGTCTGGTGAGCGCACCAGATCACCTGAAGAAGTCATGAAGTCATCATTACTCTGGCCGTTGAAGTTGCCACAGATGCCACACGTAACCCCACTGTATTCCGCTGGTACGATGAGGTTCACTGCCCAGTAGCCACTATAACCAACCCTCAAACCAAAGTCGGTTGTTACAAATGTGTAATGTGCGCTGGAGTAGACAGACACTCGACCAGAGTCAAGCAGGATGGGGAGGTTTCTGGTCTCTCCATCAACCTGATTGAAAAGGGAATAAAACCAATAGCTTGTTTTAAAGCCAATCAGACAATTGCTAATACATGATTAAATACAATAAGGCTTGAAAACAAGTGCACTTCTGAGTGTGTTCTAGAGAGTAACACCAGAGTGAAATTGTTCTAAGAATCCATTTGCTGTGTACAATGGCATCAAATGAATCACACAAAATAATCATTCATAATTATGCTTTTATCACCTACAATGCTCGATTACCTCAACAGTAAAATGACGATTCATGTCCCGTGACATGTGCACAAGATGCCCAGAGACGTTGACAAAAATTTCAACAGTTAGTGACACTGGGAGTCCATGCCATGCCTCGTTTCTTGCATCCACCTGGAAGTGCGGAAGCCCGGTAGTGTCATTACATACAGTGGCTAGCACATAGCGACATGTGCCCTGGAAGTCAAAGTAGGTTCCATCAAAAGACTTGTAGTGGGGGTCTCCCGAAGCAGAGCAACTAGCATGCGGCCGAGGGTGGCAGCCATACTCGCCGTCCAACACATGGCAGACCTCCTCCTCACTGCAAGAAGATGGTGTGCAGTGGACATTTCCAGTGATTCCATCACAAACACACAACAACTGGCACTCTTCACCATGCCGGAAGGTCTCTCCAGCCTGCCGATAACGCCCAGAATGGTAGCAACCACAACCCACGGGAGGCACACAACGATCTCTATTTAACACATTTCCGTCATTACACTGGCATCCCTCCTGGCACTGCAATGTGCACTGAAATGGAAATGAGAGGCTGGGGCAGGATGAAGGACAGGATGTGCCGCATAATTCATAATGGGTATTTGCTGGACAGGTGGGATCTGGATTTACAAAAACATAATGACAATGGCAGAAAATATAAGCACATTTCAGCTTCATGAAATCAAGTTTAAGGGCAGCAAATCCAACACTTGATGCTTACCACAGTGGGTGGCACTCCTCCATTCTTCTACTGCAATGCCATTCTGTTGGCAAAGAAGTGTGTATCCTCGCAGAGCCTCACACAGAGCCTCTATGGCACCTTGTGTCTGCTCCATCAGCTGAACACAATCTGCGATTCGCTGCTGAGGATCTATTGCTCTGCTGCACTCAGCAAACGGTCCATCATGCTTGGCCATGATGCTACAATGTTCAAAGAACTGGCTGCTGTTCTGGTAATGTCCTGTTTCCCAGCTGTCATTGGGCTCCACACAGTTGGCTGATAGGGAACCATCACGCCAGCTGTCCGCAAACAGCTGAGCGTCATTCAACAGGACAGCATCTGGGGTGTAAAACTCATCAGAAATGTCTCCGTTGAAGTTCCCACACAGTCCTCCAAGTGTACCACTGTATGTGCTCGGAACTGTGATTCTGACAATGTGTGGCCAATCAGCTCTCACAGTGACCCCAAAGTTTGTTTCTAAAACAAATCCCCTCACACTGCTGTGATAAATGCGGATTTGACCAGAACCAACACTGACAGGCAGACCAACCAGCTGTCCATCCACCTGAAAAGAATAATAAACAGTGTCAGAAGACTTTTCCATTTAGCACATAAAATTTAAAAATAATGCAATTATGCTTTTGTATTATGTAAAAGCTCAGTAATTTTATATTTTGCCTAACCTTTACATTGCTGCCCTCTCCCATTTCAATGGAGACCTGAATTCCTTCTGCCTCAAACTTCAGGAACCTGGAAAAGTCTTGAAGGCCTCTGGGTACTTTCTCCACTGTCAACACAAAGTGTCGTAGTGGGGACGGCCCCATCACCCTAATAAGGGTCAGTCCACATGCTCCGGGGTATCTGAAACTTAGTCCATCGAAGGTATGATATGACCCGAGGTCTTCAACTGAGCAAGTCGCATAGCCAGTGGGTCTGCAGCCTCTCACACCATCATGGACTCCACACACCTCTGCTGGACCACACTGGTGCTGATAGCAGGTCATCGACATGCTGCTGCACACACACCGTCTCCCACAGCCACCATCCAACACCACTGACTCTCCTTCTGCATAATAGAAACCCTCGAAGACGCAGCCACAGTTCGCTTCTGGCACACACTCTCCAGCGCTGAGGATGTACCCAGGATCACAGATACAGCTTTCCTGACTGGGCAAGGGACAGTTCATTGGGGCAGATGGATTACTGCATGTTGCAGGGCAGCCTGTTCCTTGAGCCTCAAAATGACTGTGTTCGGGGCACTGAATTTCTGGAAACAGAGGAAGAAAATAAAGAATATGCATAAATTATTGTAATCCTACAATTTGGACAGAGATCTAATTTGCTTTATTTAAATCATTCATCAAAAAAGATGCCTACCACAGAAGCCCTGCTGTCTCCACTGACCAAGTCGTACACCCTGCTGTTGACACTGAGTAGCATACACATTGAGAGCCTGGCACAGAATGGGCTGGTACCCTCCTCCCAGACAAAGGTCATACACACAGTTCTCTTTGTAGGTCTGTGGCGCATGCACAGAATGGCAAGCACCGAAAGGGCCAAAAACATCATCTAGGAGTCCACAGTGGTTGCTGTCACTGTAAAAAGTCATGTCATCTGTGGTACAAGCAGCACAAGCCAGACCTGTGCACCTGACATTATGACACTCAGGATCTGTGTCACTGTCTACTTTCCAACTATTGGCAAAGTCCACATCTGAGCTCAAGATCTCCCCACTGGGTGAACGGAAGTCATCTTCAGGGTGCATGTTGAAGTTTCCACACAGACCGCAGGTGCCGTTTAAATAGTCATAAGGTACAGAGATGCTGACATAGCTGTATGCATCATATGTAACAACCAGACCAAAGTCTGTGCTGATGGCCACATAAAAACCTGACTGATAAACCTGGATGGAGCCATTGCGAAGGGTGAACGGCGTTGCTGCAAAGCTTCCATTAACCTAGACAATATTGGAAAAACAAGAAATTAAGGAAAATTAACAGCAATTAAGAGAGAAATAAAGCAGTGTAGTCATACTAACCCTCGCTTCGTAAGAGTGATCCTTGACCAGTTCAATTACTTCATCATAGACAAACACTCTGACCATCCGTGTCCATGACACATGCGTGCTGCCCCGATGCTCATTTTTGCCTTCGATGCGATAGTATGGCAAACCATTGCCACAAGCCTGAAGTGTCAAAGATTATCAATTGATTCATGCTTACTCTATTATAAACAGAAAGCCATAGAAGAGAGTAGGGTTAGCCAACCATGCTATTGGAGAGCTGTCTTGGAGAATTAGTTCTCCAGCTCTCACAGTTGGCTACCCCTGCATTGGAGAAAGACTAACCTCAGATAGAACATAAGTGCAGGTCCCTTGAAAGTGAAACACCTGATTGTCAAAGGTGTAGTAGTGCGGATCACCAGAGATAGTACAGGTTTGGCGCTGAATGTTCTGGCAAGAGTACTGGAAGGCAGCTGGACGGCAGGCTTGGGAGTAACTGCAGGGCTCGTAGATACACTGGAGGCCGCTGCTGGTGCAGGTGCATCTCTGCTGGCAGGTGGCATCACTCCAGAAAGAGTCTCCGAGCTGCACTGGAACACCTACAAAACAGAAGCTTCATGTGGCTTTCAACTCAAAATTACTGGATGTTTAGGGAATAAAGAGCGCATCAGGAGAATAGAAAACATTACCATTGTACCAACAACCCCGTGATCCATGATCTGTTCTGAAGGCCCATCTGCCTGGCACATTGACATTGCTGCTGTATGTCAAGTTTGTGATGTCATTCGAGAATGATCCAGGAATTGATAAATGGTATTTAGAGTTGATGGTATCATAACCAGCCTGTGATAAATTATGATAAAACATTTTCAGCATCTTATTTAAATAGTCTTCTAAATCTCTATACTTTATTTACTATGTTGTCCACACCTGTACATTATATGTTGGAGCAATTGGTCCATAATTCATCAAAATACATGTGTAATGCCCATCTGAAATCAAAACCACTTGGAAAGATGTTTCCTGAAAAAGACCATTATAAAAGAGCTAGTCAATACAGATTTTCTGCATGACACAAATCATAATAATCATATAATGTACTGTACTGTGCAAAAGTTTTAGGCCACTAGTATTTTCACCAACAAAAAAAATGGTTTTAAGTCAGTAATTTCTATATTTTTTGCTGTAGTGTGTCAGTAGGAAATATCAGTTTACATTTCCAAACATTCATTTTGCCATTAATTTGCCATAATCCAGTGAGATTTTTGTTTGCACAGGGATTCTGACAACAGACAGTGCTTCACACAGAGACTTGATCTCATCATCATCATCATCAGTAATAGAAATTACTGACCTAAAACCATTTTTTTTGTTGGTGAAAATACTAGTGGCCTAAAACTTTTGCACAGTATTGTATATCAACTCTTCTTTATGTTGTTATTTATTTTTATTTCTAAAATTTGTTGTTGATCAAGGAGAGGAATATTGCACAAAATCAAGTTGGGTTTTCTTACAGTTCCTGAATATGGATAATATGCAACTCTGTCCCATGTTGCTACAAAGACCCAAGTGGCAGAGAAGCTCAGGTCAGGGAAGTATTGGTTAATGTCTTGTGTGGCATCTGTAAGGACACTGCCAGATGTGTACTGACGATACGAAATAACACCATTGCCACGGTTATCAATATCTGTCCAGAATGGTGCAATGATGTCTCTTTGACCATAACCTGGAAAATGGTATGGAGACCAGCTGTAAAATGCACTATCAAAAGTCAAGTGTCCATTGTTGTTGACCTGAAATAGAAAAAGATGTCTTATCAAACACAATTTCTTCTAAAATATGTAAGATTCAGTTATGTGGTAAAGGGGCCTTGATTTATTATCAAATAGGCTACAAGAGTATTATTGAGACCATAACATTTTGGGGGTTTTTTTATACGTAAACAAAATAACTAAGTTTTGAGAATTCTGAATTTAGAACACAAGTAACATAAATGATCAATTCAAGTAATAATTATTTTCTCATTTGCTGACTTACATATATTTGATTATATCTTTGTCCAAAAAATATGAACTGTTGCAGAAGGTAGATAACAGATGAACTTCCATCATCAGAACGATAATTCTCTGTGTCGCCAGCTCCATATGGATAGAACACAGCTGTGGGAATTTATAAATTGACATTTATTGTTGGTTTATTCATTATTTAATTTGTTTTATTTATTTTTCCAAATTGTTTCAAAAATACCTGGGGGGATTGGTCTGGCGGAGGTCATGTTAATGGTACGCTGCTCTACAAGACAGAGAGCGAAAAAAAAATCACATTACTATTATTATTACAACTCTGATATCCCTCTGGTGGTCAACAATGATTGTCTGCTTTTTCACCAACACTGCTTCTAGAAGTATTTTTCCTATTCATTTTCTCCAGAAAGATTTGAAAGAGCTCTTCAATAAAAAAAAAAACTCAGAACCAAGCTAACAACCCCTGAGACAACATTACAGACATAAAAAATTATGAATCAATTCAATTCAAAAGTCCTGTAAGTCTATTTGTAAGCAAACTCATACAATCACTCATATCATATGACTTCTTTTAATTTATGATGTTTTTTCTCCGCATTTAAGAAATACCTGAGAGAGGGCTGGATGTGGTGGTGGTTATATACGTGGTAGGCTCTTCTGTAAAGAAAAAATTACATGAAAATATTTTCAATTAATTTTACATGCTAAACCATGCTAAAGTCCTACAGAGTGAAACAGGGATCATCAAACCATGATTCATGGGACTGAATAGTCATAGAAAGATAACATATAACAATATTTATTTTTTGGCAACCATTTAGCTGACGTAAATCAAAAAAGTCAATATAAGAAATACTGTAAACATCATGGGCATGTACTTACCATAACAGTCACGGCGTCCATTTCTGACCATACACACCATATTAGGTTGGCAGGAGGAAGCAGAGCAGCGCAGATCATTTGGAGCAAAACACTCACAGTGTTGGGAACATTCAAGATTCCAAAATTGCTCACCAACCTATGAATAATACCACAAAACAATGAACTCTAGTTGCCTTAGCAGTGAAATACTACATACAAGGCACTGTTTTTCAATATCCTGTGACATCTCATAAATCTTCATCAAAAGAGAGTTTTAAAACCTACATTAAAGTAGAATCCATCATACAAGCAGCCACATTGCTCCACCGGTACACAGAGTCCTCCACTCCTCACCAACCCAGCATCACAGAAACATCCCTCTGAGCATGTGTGTTCACAACTAGCATCAATGTTGCTGGCACAAGTATGACCACAGTCTGTGCCACACAGCTCATAGTGGCTGTTCTCTGGGCAGGTTATGACTGAAAATGTAATGTAAATGAAATGTCAAAATGTCAAGCATGTCTTTAATATGTTAATTATAAACTTCCAGAAATGTCAAAATCACTTACCACAGGATGCACTTTCTCTCCAGGGGTAGATAACAGCATTGTTAGATTGACAGGCACTCGCATATGTTTGGATTGAGCGACACAGGACATCATTACGGTTTCCAGAAAGGCACACATCAAACACACAGTCATCAAAGTAGGCTTGAGGATCGACAAAAATATGGCAGAAACTAAAGGGGCCCTCACTGGACCTGATGATTTCACACAGGGAACGCGAGGTTGTCTGATCCTGGCACAAAGGGCAATTATTTCCACACCCACCATTGCATGACAGCTCGTCCTCAACCTTCCAACTTGCCCCAAACTGGTCTGGTGAGCGCACTATAGCACCTGAAGAAGTCATGAAGTCATCATCACTCTGGCCGTTGAAGTTGCCACAGATGCCACACGTAGCCCCACTGTACTCTGCAGGTACGATGATGTTCAATGTCCATGAGCCACCATAACTCACGCTGAAACCAAAGTCAGTTGATACAAATATGTATTGTGCGCTGGAGTAGACAGACACTCGACCAGAATCAAGCAGGAGAGGGAGGTTTCTGGTCTCTCCATCAACCTGATTGAAAAGGAAAATATAAGCTGAGTGAAACTGTTCTAAGAATGTACTTGTTGTAGAACATGGCCTCATAATTACAAAAGTACATAATGAATCTTTATGTTATCTATGAAGGCAAATTACAATGAGTGATGCTTGATTACCTCCACAGTAGAGTGACCATTCATGTCTTGTGACATGTGCACAAGATGCCCAGAGACGTTGACAAAAACCTCTACAGTAATTGCCACTGGGAGTCCATGCCATGCCTCATTCCTTGCATCCACCTGGAAGTGCGGAAGCCCAGTAGTGTCATTACATACAGTGGCTAGCACATAGCGGCATGTGCCCTGGAAGTCAAAGTAGGTTCCATCAAAAGACTTGTAGTGGGGGTCTCCCGAAGCAGAGCAACTAGCGTGTGGCCGAGGGTGGCAGCCGTATTCTCCATCCAACACATGGCAGACCTCCTCCTCACTGCAAGAAGATGGTGTGCAGTGAACATTTCCAGTGATTCCATCACAAACACACAACAACTGGCACTCTTCACCATGCCGGAAGGTCTCTCCAGCCTGCCGATAACGCCCAGAATGGTAGCAACCACAACCCATGGGAGGCACACAATGATCTCTATTTAACACATTTCCGTCATTACACTGGCATCCCTCCTGGCACTGCAATGTGCACTGAAATGGAAACGAGAGGCTGGGGCAGGATGAAGGACAGGATGTTCCGCATAATTCATAATGGGTATTTGCTGGACAGGTGGGATCTGGATTTACAAAAACATAATGAAGATGGCAGAAAATATAAGCACATTTCAGCTTTGTGAAATTAAGTTTAATGGCAGCAGATTCAACACATGATGCTTACCACATTGGGTGGCATCTCTCCATTCTTCTACTGCAATGCCATTCTGTTGGCAAAGTAGTGTGTATCCTCGCAGAGCCTCACACAGAGCCTCTCTGGCACCTTGCGTCTGCTCCATCAGCTGAACACAATCTGCGATTCGCTGCTGAGGATCTATTGCTCTGCTGCACTCAGCAAATGGTCCATCATGCTTGGCCATGATACTACAATGTTCAAAGAACTGGCTGCTGTTCTGATAATGTCCTGTTTCCCAGCTGTCATTGGGGTCTACACAACTGGCTGATAGGGAACCATCACGCCAGCTGTCCGCAAACAGCTGAGCGTCATTCAACAGGACACCATCTGGGGTGTAAAACTCATCAGCAATGTCTCCGTTGAAGTTCCCACAAAGTCCTCCAAGTGTACCACTGTATGTGCTTGGTGCTGTGATTCTGACAATGTGCGGCCAATCAGCTCTCATAGTCACCCCAAAGTATGTTTCTAAAACAAATCCCCTCACACTGCTGTGATAAATGCGGATTTGACCAGAACCAATGCTGACAGGCAGACTAACCATCTGTCCATCCACCTGAAAAGAATGATAAAAAGTGTCAGAAGACTTTTCTAACACATAAAATTGAAAAAAAATGCAATTTTATTTTTATTTCATGTAAAATTTCAGTGACTAACTGACTTTTGCCTAACCTTCACATTGCTGCCCTCTCCCATTTCAATGGAGACATGAATTCCTTCTGCCTCAAACTTCAGGAACCTGGAAAAGTCTTGAAGGCCTCTGGGTACTTTCTCCACCGTCAACACAAAGTGTGGTAGGGGGGACGGCCCCATCACCCTAGCAAGGGTCAGCCCGCATGCTCCGGGGTATCTGAAACTTAGTCCATCGAAGGTATGATATGACCCGAGGTCTTCAACTGAGCAGGTAGCGTAGCCGGTGGGTCTGCAGCCTCTCACACCATCATGGACTCCACACACCTCTGCTGGACCACACTGGTGCTGATAGCAGGTCATCGACATGCTGCTGCACACACACCGTCTCCCACAGTCACCATCCAACACCACTGACTGCCCTTCAGAATAATAGAAACCCTCGAAGGTGCAGCCACAGTTTGCTTCTGGCACACACACTCCAGCACTGAGGATGTACCCAGGATCACAGATACAGCTTTCCTGACTGGGCAAAGGACAGTTTATTGGGGCAAATGGATTACTGCATGTTGCAGGACAACCTGTTCCTAGAGCCTCAAAATGGCTGTGTTCAGGGCACTGAATCTCTAGAAAAAAAGAATATGGGTCAAGAACATGCAGTCTAGACAATGATTTATTTTTTTCTAATCATCCATCTCAACAAAATGCCTACCACAAAAGCCCTGCTGTCTCCATTGAACAACCTGTACACCCTGCTGTTGACACTGAGTAGCATACACATTGAGAGCCTGGCACAGAATGGGCTGGTACCCTCCTCCCAAGCAAAGGTCATAGACACACATCTCTATGTAGGTCTGTGGCACGTGAACAAAGTGGCAAGCAGAGAAAGGGCCATAAATATATCCAATGAGTCCACAGTGGTTGATATCACTGTACAAAGTCATGTCATCTTGGGAACAAACAGCACAAGCCAGACCTGTGCACCTGACATTATGACACTCAGGATCTGTGTCACTGTCTACTTTCCAACTATTGGCAAAATCCACATCTGAGGTCAAGATCTCCCCACTGGGTGAACGGAAGTCATCTTCAGGGTGCATGTTAAAGTTTCCACACAGACCACAGGTGGAATTAAAATAGTCATAAGGTACAGAGATGCTGACGTAGCTGTATGCATCATATGTAACAAGCAGACCAAAGTCAGTGCTGATGACCAAGGAAAAACCTGACTGATAGACCTGGATAGAGCCATTGTGAAGGGTGAATGGCGTTGCTGCAAAGCTTCCATTAACCTAGGCAATTTCAGAAAAAGAAGGAATTAGAATACTGAGAAGGCAGCTACATTCAAGTGACTTAAAGCAAATAGTCATACTAACCCTTGCTTCATAAGAGTGATCTCTGATCAATTCAATTACTTCATCATAGACAAACACTCTGACCATTCGCGTCCATGACACATGCGTACTGCCCCGATGCTCATTTTTGCCCTCAATGCGATAATATGGCAAACCGTTGCCACAAGCCTGAAATTCAAAGAATTACCAGTTGATTTGTATTAACAAAATTAATGGAAAACCACATAAATTATAGAGAAAGGCTAACCTCAGACAGAACATAAGTGCAGGTCCCCTGAAAGTGAAAAACCTGATTGTCAAAGGTGTAGTAGTGCGGATCACCAGAGATAGTACAGGTTTGCCGCAGAATATTTTGGCAAGAATACTGGAAGGCAGCTGGACGGCAAACTTGGGAGTAACTGCAAGGCTCATAGCTACACTCGAGGCCACTGCTGGTGCAGGTGCATCTCTGCTGGCAGGTAGCATCACTCCAAAAAGTGTCTCCAAGCTGCACTGGAACACCTACAATAAAGTACTAGTACGGTTACTCAATACTGTTGTATGTTAGGAGATGAAATGCAAAACAAAGGTCAAGTGAAATAAACAGTGGTTATTGAGGGTCACTGCAAACAGCAAATAATTTAATTAGTTTGAGGAAGTCAGAAAACATTACCATTAAACTGACAACCCCGTGATCCATAATCTGTCCTGAAGACCCATCTGCCTGGCACGTTGACATTGCTGCTGTATGTTAAGCTTGTGATGTTACTCTGTAGCGATTCAGTAATGGAGAAGTGATATCTAGAATTGATTGTGTCATAACCAGCCTACAATAAGGGAAAAACAGAATATTCTTGTAAGTTTTTTTATTTTTTTTTTTAGTAAATTGAAATAGTTTCAGATAGTAACGTCAGTGCACACCTGTGCATATCTTTGAGTTTGAGCAATTGTTCCATAATTAAACAAAACAAATGACAAATGCCCATCTGAAATCAAAACCACCTGGAAAGACGTTTCCTGAAAAATACAAATGTAAAAATCATGTGCTGGCCAACACAAATGTCACAAAAACAATAATCACACAATGTGTATTATTTAACTCTATATTGTGAATTACAGTAATTAAGATTTTTATAGCAAACATGCTATTAAAAAAGAACAAGATTTTATGAAACCAGATTGAATTTTTTACCGTTCCTGAATATGGATAATATTCAACTCTGTCCCATGTTGCAACAAAGACCCAAATAGCAGAAAAGCCCAAATCAGGGAAGTATTGGTTAATGTCTTGTGTGGCATCTGTAAGGACACTGCCAGAGGTGTACTGATGATATGAAATAACACCATTGGCACGGTTATCAATATCTGTCCAGAATGGTGCGATGATGTCTATTCCACCATAACCTGGGAACTGGTATGGATAGTAGCTGTACCATGACCAATCAAATGTCAAGTATCCATTGTTGTTGATCTGAAATAAAGGATAATGTTAAAATTGTCAGAATATCCTAACGTTTTCCATGGTAAAGTTTAACATGAGTTAGTGATCGGCTAAATTTGAGCATTAAATCTTGCTATCTTTAAAAGCTACAGTAAATATATGTTACTCTATGTAAATTCTAGTGATTTAAATGATATTATACCAGATTCACGTACATATAGTTGGTTGTATGTCTGTCCAAAAAATATAAACGGTTGCAAAAGGTAGACCACTGGTGAACTCCCATCATCAGAGCGATCGTTCTCTGTGTCTTCAGCTCCAAATGGATAAAATGGTCCTGCAACAGTAATATATCACACATAGGATGTATTGTATGATACAATGTTTTAGGGTTATAAAGGGCACATACATCAGATCAGATTTAGTTTACAGTATAGTATATAAATAATCAATAATTTAATGTTCTATTAAGTTCATTAATTGTTAAAATACCTGAGGATATATTTGAGCTTGCCATATGTGGGATGATAAATTCTGTAAAGAAAAAAATAAATGAAAACTGTAATATTTATGCTCATTTTTAAGCATGCCATATTGAGTATGTTTACTACTACTATTAAACACTAGGCTACTTCTCCTGCTACACCAACTACTACTAATAGGCGTTCTGAAGGACAGCAGTACAAAATGGAACAAGCATTCTGAAAATTCTGATTCTGAAAATGTGGCTAACCACTGACATTTTAGCACAGTAATAGCCAATAACACTAAGGTCAGCTGACACCAAGAATGATAACTATAATGATAACTATATTAGCATTCACACCAGTGGATGATATTGTTTTTTTTTTTAAGCGCACGCTCGCTTGGTGCTTAAAATCGCTTTGATTGACTGATTCTGATTGGCTGTCAATGTTTTTATCATTCATCAGCTGGAAAAAAAAACGATAATCTCTGATAAAGTCCCCCTGTAGTGAAAATCAAATTTTGTATGTTGTTTATTTGTCTATGTGGTGGTTTTAACATGCTGCCAATCCATGAATCAACAGCATTGCTGAGTATTTTCTCCTTAAAACTGTAGTGTAATTTTGGTTTGAAAAGGCTCTTTTTTGTTGTTGTTTTTTGTCACAACCAATCACGTCAAGGAATCCTATTATTTGCATATCATTAACTGTGCTGTAAACTAGAGGTCTAGTGTGACCTTCGCTACCTGTGTAAAAGTAGCCCAGAGTCCGACGCACCTCTCCCGCATTGTCTCTGCACTTCATAACACTGGGCTCGCGGGCGCGATTTAGAATCGCAAACTAGACTGCATTCAAGGCATTTTGATGACACAACATCATCAAGTAAGTAACTTTAATGAATGTTGCAGTATCCACTGTAGTTGTCCGCTAGAAAAAAACTAGATTTATCAGTCATTATCCGTGTATAAACCAGAGCAAACAGATGATATTACCTCACGAAGTTAGCCATCAGACTCCTTGCTTACGGTGAGCATACCAGCGTTCTGTTTCAAACATATAACGTTACGGCTAATTAAACCCCTATATTGGAGAAGGGTCTGTCTTGCAGTCCGCAGACAGATAGTATTGGGGGCTATTTTCACTTGGCATTGTACTACAGTTTTGTTAACGTAATGCATCAGTTGGCGCTTGGCTGGTTAGCAGGCTGGTATCAGACAAGGCAAGGGGAGTAGAATTACATTAAAGCTATTTTAAGGTATAAGAAAATAATTTTCAGAAGAAAAAACATTTAAATGTGTCATTTTGATGATCAAAGATGTGTTTTAAGGGATAGAATTTTTGACTACAGGGGTTTAATATTGAGAGTGATTTTTAGAACCACAGTAGCCTATATATTTATAATTATCCTTATAGTTATCATCCTTGGTGTTAACAGGACTTTACCCTCCAAAGATCACTAAATGAAAGAATCAATTGTAAATTTTCATTACATTTTACTACAAAAGCTACATTTCAAAACCAAAAAAATATTACTTAAGTATAGCTCTACCTGCACAATAAGCTGAGCAGAATGGTGGTCTAACAAATTCATACACATAATAGTTTCCTGGACATGCTTTGACATGTATGGGATGAGATTTAAGACCACAACAATCATCCCATGTGGAAGCACACACTTGCCGAGTGACCACTCCCTCTTCCAGCTGTGGGTGAGAGCCGTTGAGCCAAAGTGGGTAATAAGTGCCACACATGCCGCTATTAACACATGAATTTGGCATCTTGACACTCTGGCCATTGTAGAACAGCCTGTACCAGCCGTTCCAGTTGACATTGTAATCGCACACTCCATAATAATTATATTTATCATAGTTTGGGTTGATGGTGGATCTCCAAGTCTCATCGAGACTGTTGTAGTTGTAGCAAGGGTCATCAATCGGAGTGTTGAAAACAACTGTTTTAGGAACAAAATGTAAAAATGTAATTTAATATGTTGATTTTTAGCAAGTCTGTAAATTATAGTCTTCAAATTATGTAAAAGATGAAGATGAATGAGTGTACCTGCACAATATGCAGGAGCTGGAATTGATGGCTTTGGTCTTTTAAATTTGTAGACATAGTAATTTTCAGGACAAGCTTTGACTTGGATAGGGTAAGAGCTGTAGGAACTGCACTGGGCATAGATAGAACCGTAGACTTCACGAGTAACAACTCCATCTTCTGGCTGAGGATGAGGGCCACCAAGCCACAGAGAACTAAAACCTCCACATGACATATAACTGAAACACCACTCGGGCATCTGAGCACTCAGTCCATTAACAAAGAGTCGATACCAGCCATCCCATTCAACTAGAGTGTCATCATATGCATACTGAAACCAGTAGTTGAGCGTGCTTCTCCATAAGTTGTCAACAATGTTGTAGTCATAGCATGGGTCTGTGTTGATTTCAGCTGATGAGAGAGGTATTGAAAAATATTATTAATAATGAAATTTTTTTCATTAATAATAAAATTGTGCTATATATACATAAGCCACATATACACATACATATGGCTATGTATGAGCACTGCTAAATTTCACACATTAAAAGGCCCATGCCATTTTTGAGAAAGAACACTAAGGTTACTTATGTTCCACAGGGAGTCATTGTTTTCTCTAAGTTACATTTACACTTTAAGTAAGTGACAGTGGCCATTTAACAAATATGGTTTCTTGTCCTGTTTTTTCCCAACAGAAATTCCACTGGAAATTGGGACATATTTCATGAACAGCAGGGGTTGCTGCCATTATATGAGTAACCACTCTGTTGTTGAAAAGCTAACTAGGATTGGTCATTTAACACAATGATCAGGAAGTGTTCATGCCAACAGTCAAGTTAGGTCAAAAAGTCAAATTTGTACTGCATGCTATTAATTCTTTGCTCATTATCCAAGAAGAACTCATTTCTTTAAAGATTAGTTCACTTTCAGCACAAAAATTTACAGATAATGTACTCACCCGCTTATTTTCGAAACAAATTGAAAATTTATATACTTTTTAACTGCAAATGTTCATCTAGACTCATCTCTGTGATCCGGGTCAATACAGGTAGGGTATGTCGAAATATTCCCATCTCATTTTCTTCCTTCAAAATCGTACTACAACACTGTTTTACCTTTTTTGTAAAGGGCGTTATTTGTAAAGGCGTCTTCTTTGTTCACTTTGTAAACACTGGGTTGGTACTTCTGCAGCGATGTAGGATGATTTTGAAGTTGGGGAAGAAAATGAGATGGGAGGTTTTCGACATACCCCAACTATATTGACCCAGATCACAGAGACGAGACAAGACTAACATTTGCAGTTAAAAAGTATATAAATTGTCAATTTGTTTTAAAAATAACAGATCGTTTCACTAGATAAGACCCTTCTTTATCGGCTGGGATCGTTTAAAGCCCTTTGAAGCTGGATTTAAACTACATTTTGGAAGTTCAAACTTTGGGGCACAATTCAGATCTATTATATGAAGAATATCCTGAAATGTTTTCCTCAAAAAACAATTTCTTTACGACTGAAGAAAGAAAGACATCTTGAATGACAAGGGGGTAAGTACATTATCTGTACATTTTTGTTCTGAAAGTGAACTAATCCTTTAACTAACCACTCTACCTCTAACCATATATGTAATGAATAATGTAATGAATGTCTTAAAAAAAATTGTGTATATACCTATGAATCAAGACAATATTAATTTGACTGTGAAAAACCTACTCATGCTGGAGCTGAGAGCTGTAGCTGGGCTTGTAGTGGGAAAAGCTGTAGCTATAGTGCTGGCATCTGAAAGAGGGAAATTTAAGCGATTAATCAAACAATTCAAAAATGTGAATAAAAAAAGTGATACCGAATAATAGTACCTGTGCAGTATCCTGAACAAAAAAATGAATGTGGTTTTACAAGTTCATAGACATAGTAATTGCCAGGACAGGCTTTGACTCTGATAGGTGTTGATTTGAAATCACAGCAGCCATAACGATTGCCTCCACAGACCTCCATTGTCACCACTCCATCCTCAATCTGAGGATGAGGACCGTTGAGCCAAAGACCATCAAATGTGTTACAGCTGCCATCAGGAACACAGCTCTCTTGCATCCGAATGTCCAATCCATTGTTGAAAAGTCGATACCATCCATTCCAAGAGAAATATTCATCACAAATGTAATGTCCAGATTCACCAGAGGCTCGCCAAGGACGATCCAGAGATTCATAGTTGTAACAAGGATCATTACTGATGCTGTTAAAAGCAACTGAAATGGAGAAAAGCTTTTTAGTGAAATGTATGTTTAAATGCTGTATTACAGGGTCATTTTTTATAATACTGTAAAACCTAATGCATAATAATGACATCTCATGGTTGTATGTGTCTAGTCTTAACTGTTCAAACATCCGTACATACAACCTGTACATACAGCTGAGGTCAAGTTTTCACACACCTTGCAGGATCTGCAAAATGTTAATTATTTTGCAAAGTAAGAGGGATCATACAAAATGCATATTTTTTATTTAGTACTGACCTGAATAAGATATTTCACATGAAAGGCATTTACATATAGTCCACAAGAAAAAAATATATAGTTTATAATTTATAAAAATGAAACTTGTTCAAAAGTTTAATACACTTTTTTTCTAAGTATGAAAAGATGGATCTGAAAATCATACAGTTATTGTTGGAAAGAGTTCAAAATGCACAAAGATCCTGGAAAACCAAAGAATTTGTGGGACCAGCAGGCAGTGTTCAGGACAAACAAGGGACTCATGAACAACTATCACTATCATGAACAACAAGAAGAAGAAAACACAGCTGTGGATCATTCAGGTAACAACACTGTTTTAAGAAGTGTATGTAAACTTCTAAACGGGGTCTTTTTTTTAAAAATTCAACTATAATTTTCTCTCGTGGACTATATGTAAACATCTTTTATGTGAAACATCTTATTCAGGTCAGTACTAAATAAAACATAACATGCATTTTGTATGATCCCTCTTATTTTGATAAAATAATAATGTTCTGCAAGGTGTATGTAAACTTTTGATCTCAACTGTATTATACAAATGTTTTGGAATTTCAAAGTTGAAATGTACCAAAGTGTTAATCTTTCATATAGGTGATTAATAAAGTAATCTGTAAAGAACAGACAAGTTAAAACTGCACCTGCACAGTATGCAGATGTAGAGAGTGACGTGTCAGGTTTAACAAGTTTATAGACGTAGTAATCTCCTGGACAGGCTTTGATTTCAATTGGGGTGGATTTATAAGAGCCACAATGCCGAGCATTCCACCACCACCACCACCACGCCCATGACGTCGACCCCAAGACTTCACGGGTCACCACCCCATCCTCAGGTTTTGGATGAGAGCCATTGAGATAAAGTCCAACATCACCACCACATCCTGTGAAACTCACACACCACTCAGACAGCTGAGCACTTTCTCCATTTAAATACAGCCGATACCAGCCGTTCCATTCAACATATCTGTCATCATGGTAATAAGATTGGTAGTAGTTTGTGCGCAAGTCTCTCCAGTCATCATCAAGAACATTGTAACCAGAGCATGGGTCAGAGCTGGGAGTTGGGACTTTACAAGAAGATGATCAAGAGAAAAAAAAGTCACAACAAAGGTTTGCACATTTTAAATCAATTTAACCTAGTCGCAAATTGATTTGAAAGAGATTCAGCCCAAAAATAGATCAATACAAGACATAGCAAATGACATTCTGCAATGATTAATTATAGTTTAAAAATAAAGATACAATTTAGTGCAAATGCAAATTACCTGCACAGTAGGTCCCATAGCAGAAATTTGGTTGAACAAACTCATAGACGTAGTAATTTCCTGGGCAAGCTTTCACTTTAATGGGATTGGATTGGAAATAGCAGCAGTCATTCATCCAGTGACCACAGATATTTCGGGTGACCACTCCATCCTCAACTTGTGGATGTTGACCGTTTAGCCACAGTGGGGCGTGAGTGCTACAGCTAAACTGATTAACACATGTGTCTGGCAACTGAGCGCTCTGGCCACCAATGAAAAGACGATACCACCCATCCCAGTTGGCATAGGCATCACACATTAAGGAGTAGGAATGCTGATTGCTAGTGGATCTCCAAGAATCATCAAGCACAGTGTAGTTATAGCAGGGGTCAAAAGGAATAGCTTCTGCTGTGAAAACATTAGCAATAGAAATAGATCAATTGCTAAACAAAATAGTGCAAAAAGAGAACTCATTTTATTACTTGAGAGCATACATTTGGAATGCTATTTCCTGAAAAAAATGCACATTCAATATTTCTAGAACATTAGCGAAAAATGACCTGTGGTTGTAATGGACACAGTACTGGATTCTGTGTGTTCAGTTGTCACTGTTGTTGCAGATGTTGTTGTTGTAGATAAAAGGTATGTAACATCTGTAAAGTAAAAATACTTTTAACTCATTTTCAATCGTTTTCAACCTAAAATATAAGCCCAAAGCATATTTAAAAAACTACCTGCACAGTAAGCTCCACAGAATGTGGGCTTGACAAACTCATACACATAATAGTTTCCTGGGCAAGCTTTGACTTGTATTGGATGAGATTTGTAACCACAGCCGTCATTCCAAGTGGAACCACAGACTTGCCGTGTGACCACTCCGTCTTCTAGCTGTGGGTGAGGGCCGTTGAGCCACAGTGAGTGAAAAGTGCCACACACACTGTAACCAACATTTGACTCTGGCATCTGGACACTGTAACCATTGTAGAAGAGCCTGTACCAGCCGTTCCAGTTGACATTATAATCACACATGTAACTGTTGTAATTGTCAGTAGCTCTCCAAGGGTCGTCCAGACTGGTGTAGTCATAACAGGGATCAGTACTTGGAGTGTTAAATAAAACTATAGAGAAAATATAAAGAGTAAATGCATTTATGTTTAAATCTGTTTAAAAAAGGTGACAATACAATTCATGGTATGACTGTACCTGCACAATATGTAGGCACTGGGATTGATGGTTTTGGCCTTACAAGTCTGTAGACATAGAAATTTCCAGGACAAGCTTTGACTTGGATAGGGTTGGATGTGTAGGAACTACACTGGTCATTAACAGAGGCGTACACGTCACGAGTAACAACTCCATCTTCTAGCTGAGGATGAGGGCCACCAAGCCACAGAGAACTATAACCTCCACAAGACATGTAAGTGAAACACCACTCAGGCATCTGAGCGCTCGATCCATTAATGAGGAATCGATACCAGCCATCCCATTCAACACGAGTGTCATCATGTCCAGACATAGACCAGAATGTGTTTCTCCAGTAATTGTCAAGAAAGATGTAGTTATAGCATGGGTCATAATCTATGTTGATTGCAGAGAGAGAAAACATACTTAAAGAACATCTCAACAAAATAAGGAAAGAGCAAGCTGTGTCTCATTGTTCTAGTGCCCTATGATTTCCGCGATGCAGAAAACGCCAGAAGGAATCACAGAATCCAGTCATAAAAACGGAAAGTATTATTTAACGCGGAATGTCACGGAATTTGCCAAAGTTTGGAAGAATTAATCAAAACTGTCATCAAATGAAATCAAATCGCAATATGAACTTGTATGCATAAATATTAAGCCGCAAAAGACTATTTAAATATGAATCCTGGATGTTTTTATGAATGGCACAGAGCGTGTTTTGTTTACTGCACAGAATGACACATATGTGAAGCTCGTGTGATTTCATCATCCGGCGTCTCAAAAAATGAGGGCATAAATACACGAACAACATCTCCAAAACTGCTCTAAGAGTGACTTCATTCGCCTTTGACCGTTCCATTTGAGTAAAATTGTATTGTTCGCTTCCAGCCTCAGCTGTATCCAATACACAACAAGCATCAGTTACAGGTATTCATGGCAATCCGTCAAAATAAATGTTCAGTTTAACTTGAAGTTGACAGAAATATATTTTTAATATTTAGGATGCATGTAATTCTACTTTTAAAAAATTTATAGAACTTTCTTTTTTAAATAAATAATTACACATTATTTCTTTCATGTTTTCATTTTAACAGTAAATCCCATTTACTTGCCAAAGATAAAATTAGTTTAATTTTCATTAATTAAAAGCTAAATTAATTTTTTATGACTTCTGTTAATATAAATACACAACACAGAATTTCTGAGTGAATAAAAATTCACAAGGCTATTGTAAGAATAAATAAAAGTTGTTAAGCATTCAAATAATTAGACATGCTAAAACCAGAATTTGGTAACAATAAAATACAATATTTCATAGGGCCCTAAACATGGCATTTTTGTTAAATCTTTAATAAATAGATGTTAAATTGTATAAGTTTCATGATATTCATTAATTAGACATGTTTTTTTGTTTTGTTTTTTTGATTAATGAGATTTTATTTAACCATTAAAACAGAGTCCAGAAAATAAAAACAGAAAAAATGAAATTTTGGAAAATGTAAAATGGATTTCATTTTTACTTAAAAACTGAAAAACTATAATTTTGAAAATCATACTGGTCCAAACACTCCTAAAGACCATTTTGAGTTTTCAAAATTGAAACACACCCAAAGCCATGCTGAATCCAGGACTGTTAGCTGGACTTGTAGTGGAAACCAGAGATACTGTGTTGACATCTAAAAAGAGAAAATAAAACACATTATTTACAATATAAATGTGTTAAAAGATATAGTCCATATATATACAGCTCCTTCTCAAAAAATTAGCATATTGTGATAAAGTTCATTATTTTCTGTAATGTACTGATAAACATTAGACTTTCATATATTTTAGATTCATTACACACAACTCGAAGTAGTTCAAGCCTTTTGTTGTTTTAATATTGATGATTTTGGCATACAGCTCATGAAAACCCAAAATTCCCATCTCAAAAAATTAGCATATCATGAAAAGGTTCTCTAAACGAGCTATTAACCTAATCATCTGAATCAACTAATTAACTCTAAACACCTGCAAAAGATTCCTGAGGCTTTTAAAAACTCCCAGCCTGGTTCATTACTCAAAACCGCAATCATGGGTAAGACTGCCGACCTGACTGCTGTCCAGAAGGCCATCATTGACACCCTCAAGCAAGAGGTCTGTGGGAAGGAAAAAGTGTGGCAGAAAACGCTGCACAACGAGAAGAGGTGACCGGACCCTGAGGAAGATTGTGGAGAAGGACCGATTCCAGACCTTGGGGGGACCTGCGGAAGCAGTGGACTTAGTCTGGAGTAGAAACATCCAGAGCCACCGTGTACAGGCGTGTGCAGGAAATGGGCTACAGGTGCCGCGTTCCCCAGGTCAAGCCACTTTTGAACCAGAAACAGCGGCAGAAGCGCCTGACCTGGGCTACAGAGAAGCAGCACTGGACTGTTGCTCAGTGGTCCAAAGTACTTTTTTCGGATGAAAGCAAATTTTGCATGTCATTCGGAAATCAAGGTGCCAGAGTCTGGAGGAAGACTGGGGAGAGGGAAATGCCAAAATGCCTGAAGTCCAGTGTCAAGTACCCACAGTCAGTGATGGTCTGGGGTGCCATGTCAGCTGCTGGTGTTGGTCCACTGTGTTTTATCAAGGGCAGGGTCAATGCAGCTAGCTATCAGGAGATTTTGGAGCACTTCATGCTTCCATCTGCTGAAAAGCTTTATGGAGATGAAGATTTCATTTTTCAGCACGACCTGGCACCTGCTCACAGTGCCAAAACCACTGGTAAATGGTTTACTGACCATGGTATTACTGTGCTCAATTGGCCTGCCAACTCTCCTGACCTGAACCCCATAGAGAATCTGTGGGATATTGTGAAGAGAAAGTTGAGAGACGCAAGACCCAACACTCTGGATGAGCTTAAGGCCGCTATCGAAGCATCCTGGGCCTCCATAACACCTCAGCAGTGCCACAGGCTGATTGCCTCCATGCCACGCCGCATTGAAGCAGTCATTTCTGCAAAAGGATTCCCGACCAAGTATTGAGTGCATAACTGAACATAATTATTTGAAGGTTGACTTTTTTTGTATTAAAAACACTTTTCTTTTATTGGTCGGATGAAATATGCTAATTTTTTGAGATAGGAATTTTGGGTTTTCATGAGCTGTATGCCAAAATCATCAATATTAAAACAATAAAAGGCTTGAATTACTTTGAGTTGTGTGTAATGAATCTAAAATATATGAAAGTCTAATGTTTATCAGTACATTACAGAAAATAATGAACTTTATCACAATATTCTAATTTTTTGAGAAGGACCTGTATATATAATTTAATTTTTTTATTTTTTTTGCGAAAACATTACCTGTACAATATCCTGAACACCCATATACTGGTTGATTCAGAAGTTCATAGACAAAGTAATCGCCTTGGCAAGCTTTGACTCTGATGGGTGTTGCCTTTAAATACTGACTGTAATACCATGAGCCTGCACAGACCTCCATGGTCACCACTCCATCCTCTATCTGAGGGTGAGGACCATTGAGCGTCAGACTAAATTCTGTGTTACAGCTGCCTGTGTTCACACAGCTCTCTGGCATTCGGATGCTCGCTCCATTGTAGAAAAGCCGGTACCATCCATTCCAGGAGAAGTATCCATCGCAAATGTAAAATCCAGTTTCACCTGTGGCTCTCCAGGGACGATCCAGAGATTCATAGTTGTAACAAGGATCACTACTGATGCTGCTGAAAGCAACTGATATGGAGAAAAAAATAGTGAAATCACTGTTTGAATGTAAAAAAAGTCAACTTAAAGTAAAAATATGATTTATGGAATGGAATTTCAATGTTCAAAAAAATCTAAACTTTTCACACAGAGAATAATCATGAACAGCCATCTATACAAAGCAGCGCACAAGTACCTGCACAGTATGAGGCTCTAGAGATTGACGCATCAGGTTTGGCAAGTTTATAGACAAAATAATCTCCTGGACAGGCTTTGACTTCAATGGAGGTGGATCTATAATAGCCACATTGGGGGTTCCACCACTGACTTCCAGATCCCAAGACTTCACGGGTCACCACCCCATCCTCAATTCGTGGATGAGAACCACTAAGATAAAGTCCAACTTCACCACCACATCCTGTGTATGTCACGCACCACTCAGACATCTGAGCACTCTCTCCGTTCAAAAACAGCCGATACCAGCCGTTCCATTCAACAAGAGTGTCATCATGGTCGTAGATTGTGATTTGGCGCAAGTCTCTCCAGTTGTCATCAAGAATATTATAATCAGAGCATGGGTCAGAGCTGGTAGTTGTGACTTTTGAGAGACAAAATATGAGAGAGGATTTAGCAAAAATGCAGTTTTTGGACTGCCAATCAATATAATGGTTTGAACAATAAAATATATGTATTTAACAGCAAGAAATCTTGTGAAATATACAAGATATATAAACATATATAAATTATATACAGTTAAGGTCAAAAATGTACATACACCTTGCAGAATCTGCAAAATGTTAATTATTTTACCAAAATAAGAAGGATCATACAAAATGCATGTTATTTTTTTATTTAGTACTGACATGAATAAGATACTTCAAATAAAAGATGTTTACATATAGTCCACAAGAGAAAGTAATAGTTGAATTTATAAAAAAAAGTTCAAAAGTTTACATACTGTGTTGTTACCTAATGTTTTTCCTGAACAGTTAAACTGCCCACTGCAGCCCACAACAATGACTGTACGATTTTGAGATTCATCTTTTCACACTGAGGACAGCTGCAGAGGAACTCATATACAATTGTTACATAAGGTTCAAATGCTCACTGATGCTTCAGAAGGAAGCACAATGCATTAAGTGCCGGGGGTGAAAACTTTTCGAATTTGAATATCTTTAATAAATGTAACTTCTTTTGTCTTCTACATGTACGTATCTATGTATGCATGTAACTAGCTTCCGAATTGCAGTAAATTAAATATATAAAAAAAGATATTTAGGCAAAATAAGAAAAATATATACTTCATTTTGTTCAAAAGTTTACACTCCTGGTTCTTGATGCATAAAGCATCAGTGAGCATTTGAACCTTCTGTAGTAGTTGCATATGAGTCCCTCAGTTGTCTTCAGTGTAAAAAGATCAACCTCAGAAACATACATGCATTGGTGGACAAATACAGAAAAACCAAAGAATTAGTGAGACCTGAAGGATTTTATTGAAGAACAGTGGGCAGTTTAACTGTTCAGGAAAAACAAGGACCTCACAAAAAAAAACTAAATAATAATAAAAACAGCTGCAGATCATTCAGGTAATAATACAGCATTAAGAATTTTTAACAGGGAATTTTTTATAAATTCAACTATTAATTTCACTTGTGGACTATATGTAAACATATTTTATGTGAAATATCTTATTCAGGTGAGTACAAAATAAAAAATAACATACATTTTGTAAGACCCCTTTTATTTTGTTAAAATAATTAACATTTTTCAGACTGCAAGGTGTATGTAAACTTTACTTTTGACCTCAGCTGTATATGTATATGCTTATAAGGGTATTTGTCAGAGGATTGAGAACATTAAATTACCAATTGTGGTGGTCTGTGGTGTGACATCTATATAGCCAATATTCGTCAGTTCTGTAAAGTTTTGGATAAATGTTAGGTAAATACAAAACACACACATACACACACACACACACACACACACACACACACACACACACACACACACACACTTTATACAATAAGTTTGAATGTAAATATAATTACCTGCACAGTATGCCTGACTACAGAACACTGGGCTGATGAACTCATATACATAATAATTTCCTGGGCAAGCTTTCACTTTCATGGGATTATACACAAAATAGCAGCAGTCATTGTTCCAGTGGGAGCAGATAGGACGGGTGACCACTCCATCCTCGACTTGTGGGTGCGGACCATTTAGCCACAGTGGGGCTATAGTGCCACAGCTAAACTGATCAACACATCTTTCTGGCATCTGAGCATTTTGACCCCCAATGAAGAGACGATACCAGCCATTCCAGTTGACACCAGCATCACAATTGTATAAATCGTGATTGTCTGTGGCTCTCCAAGTATCATCCAGAGATGTGTAGTTGTAGCAGGGGTCAGTGTGGAAAAACTCTGTTTTGAATAACAACAAAAATAAGCATTCATTTAATTGAAATAATTAAAAAATGAATATTAAAATAATGTATATACAACTGATTCACACATCAAGTGTTAACAGAGTAAAATGAAATTAAATGAGTGAGTAAATATTGTGTAGCTGTACATGAAGATCAACAAAATAACTAGTTCTGCATCTGCAAACACTGTTTTAATTTTTATGATATTTCCTGTCAAAACTTCAACAGTCAGTAGAGGGCATAGCATACTACATTACCAGTCAATGTTTTACCTGGAGTGACAGTAGGAATGTTGAGGCTAAGGTTGCTAACATCTGTAAGAAAACGTATAAAAGACATGTACAGGGTATGGCTAAAAATAAACAGACTTACAAGACCATAGATGTAATAGGCTACATTATACTAACATGTACGTGGAGGAATGCAACATGTGCTTACCTGCGCAGTAGGTCCCATAGCAGAAACTTGGTTGAACAAACTCATACACATAGTAATTGCCTGGGCAGGCTTTCACTCTAATGGGATTTGACCGGAAACCACAGCAGTCATTCCACCAGTTACCGCAGACATCTCGGGTCACCACTCCATCCTCAATTCGTGGGTGTGGACCGTTTAGCCAAAGTGGGGCATGAGTGCCACAGCTTAGCCGATCAACACATGTGTCTGGCATCTGAACGCTATGGCCGTGAATGAAAAGACGATACCAACCGACCCAGTTGACATCAGTGTCACACTTTAAATTGAATGTATAGAGATTGTCGGTGGCTCTCCAAGGATCATCCAGCACAGTGTAGCTATAGCAGGGGTCAGATGAGAGGACTGTAGGGAAAAAGAAAAAAAAATAATTAGTAGAAAATAGGATGTGTGTGTGTGTGTGTGTTCTTGTTTGTGCTACATTGTGGAGACCAAATCATGTTTGGGAGCATGAGTGCGAATACAGTTTCTTAAACAGCTTAATTTACACGGCAGCCTATAACAAACCTATTAAGTTCTTCATAATCATATAATATCATTAACGTTACAGTCTTTAATGAAAACGCACATTCGGCACTAGAGGGCGCTGACGTTGAAAGTAAATGATATTCAATATAAGTGTAACAATGCCGACAGGTTTTCTGTAAAGGGTAGGTTTAGGGGATAGACAATATCGTTTGGTCAGTATAAAAACAATATAAGTCTATGGAAAGTCCTCACAATTCACAGAAACCATGTGTAGGTATTTTGTGGAGACCCCTCGCCTCTTTTTTCATCACACTTAACTGCATCACTTTCACTTTTTGTGCTCAGAGTTTTGGAAGGGTTTGGAGTGAAAGATGGTGACTATTATAGGGGCTCACCTCGGAGGGATGGGGGCGCGTAAATGGACTGGCTGAGGTCAGCTTAAAAAGAGGCACAGGACAGTTGACTGGCCACTGCTGCGCGTCGTCACGAAAGCTCATTTGCACGTGTTTTAAGCCTTGCCAGTTTCAAGATTCAAAATAGATTAAAGCATTCAAACACAAGATGCGGATAAATTCAACCGAATACTCGCGCGCCGTGTTCGATGCGCAATAAGAGCCGCGTCTCACCAATATGGAAAACACCGAACCGAGCTCTCTTTCGCGTCCTCCTGCATGGGTACAACCTGCACCAGGGCCCTGTGAACCCCAGCTACAGCCCTGTATATTGTGTGTAGATTTTTATATAAATTATGCTGCAAAACTAATTTCGTAACACTTAACCGTACGGTTAAACTGGGACATCTACGCTTCTCTCCATTTTCAATCAAGACGCAAAAATGCCAAGAAACGGATTAACGAATGTCAGTCCCGAATCGACCGTCAAATGTGAAACTGCACCTACGCGCGAGTGTTGAAGACTGGAGACGGTATCGCCAGGTTTTGCTAGAGAATAAGTAAACTGGTCTTAAAGTAGCCCAAAATACTGTTAGTGTACGTACATCACCCAGTCTTAAGAAATTTCTTACATTCAACTGTTCACCATGCGCTTTAGTGGCAAATAAAAAAAAAAGTAGTAGTGATTCTGTATATATAGAATCATCTAATTTTATATTATATATACATACAGAGTGTGTATGTATTACAGTAATGGAAAGCATTGTTGTTTGTTGAAATGTTTGGCAAATTTAGTTATGATTAAATGATTATTAAAACATAAAAATACATAGGTGCATAAATACCCAAATACCAGGAGCCTGATTGTTGAAAATAAAACCTAAAATAATATAAATAAAAAATAAATCCTAATTATATAACACTTTTTTTCTGTATAAGTTTAGTACCTTACCTGCGTCTGTGACCGGTGAAATAACGGGTTCTGGAGGTATGACTGTCACTGTTGTTGTAGGGATATCGATGCTTGACACATCTGGTGCAGGAACATTTTTTTTTATTCATTCATTCATTCATTTTACATTTAAGACAAGTCCAGAAAACTCCAAACTAATGCACGTAAATACTGAAAATATGTTTACCTGTACAGTAAGATGAACACAATAGTGGCCTGACAATCTCATACACGTAATAGTTTCCTGGACAAGCTTTGACTCGTATAGGATGAGATGTGAAACCACAGCAGTCATTCCATGTTGAACCACACACATGCAGAGTGACCACTCCATCTTCTAGCTGTGGGTGAGGGCCATTTAGCCACAGTGGGCTGCCTGTGCCACACGCGCCACTATTAACACATGAATCTGGCATCTGGACACTCTGACCATTGTAGAATAGCCTGTACCAGCCGTTCCAGTTGACATTATAATCACACGTGTAACTGTGGTAATAATTGTCAGTGGCTCTCCAATGGTCATCCAGACTAGTGTAGTCATAACAGGGATCAGTATTTGGAGTGTCGGATGGAACTGTTGTGAAAATATAAAGAGTGTTTTATATGTATTGTAGACTAAATAAGACTATACCATTTAGCATTAACTTCTCTGTAAATACAGTGATTATAATTCTGCAAGCCGTGAAGGAGAATGACTGTACCTGCACAATATACAGGCCCAGGGATCGATGGCTTTGGACTTATAAGTTTGTAGACGTAGAAATTTTCAGGACAAGCTTTGACTTGAATAGAGTCGGATATGTAATAACTGCACTGGTCATTAACAGAGCCGTAGACTTCACGAGTCACAACTCCATCTTCTAGCTGAGGATGAGGGCCACCAAGCCAGAGAGAACTATAACCTCCACATGACATGTAACTGAAACACCACTCAGGCATCTGAGCACTGGATCCATTAATGAAGAGTCGATACCAGCCATGCCATTCAACCTGAGTGTCATCATATCCAGACATGTATCCATATTGATACCAGTAATTGAATGAGCTTCTCCAGTATTCATCAAGAATGTTATAGCTGTAGCATGGGTCATAATTGACAACAGCTGATGAGACCAAAAGAAAGAAAACATATCATTCAACATCTTCACATTTTGGTACCAGTACTGTAGCCTGGTTTTAAAGCTACATAAATATATATACACATACATATATACTACAAACTAAAATAGTGCTGTAAACATAACTGCAGCACACATGTCAAAGTCAAAAGGATTTTGACAGGCTGCCAGTGTTCATCAGCTATTGTATGAAAGCATCATTCCTCTGTGTCATTGTCATTATTAACATAGTTGTGGTGTGGACTCCTCCATCCTGTTTAGAGTTAGAACAAAAGAAGTCAACCATGAAGTTTCTTATTCTGGGAAACATCTCAGTGGTTTGGATCAAAATGGTTTGGATATCAACATTCTTCAAAATTTATTTTGTGTTCCAGAGAAAAAAGAAATGCGTACAGTTTTGGAATGACATGAGGGAGAGTAAATGATGACAGGATTTAAATAAATTTGATTTGAATACATTTGAACAGGATTTAAATAAATTACATTGATGGCATTCAGCAACCTACATGTGGTAAGGCTGGATCCACTAGTCATAGATGGACTTAAAATGGAAGTGGTCGGGGCTATTGTGTTGATATCTAAAAAAGGAAAAACAAATAAATAAACCAGTTTTAATTTAACTGAAATGTTTGAAACCCTGGAATTAAAATAGTACCTGTGCAGTACCCTGAACAATTATGAAGTGGATTCACAAGTTCATAGACATAGTAATCGCCTGGGCAAGCTTTGACAGTGATGGTTATTGATTCGTAATCGCAGCAGCCGAAGAATGTGCTTCCACAGACCCCCATGGTCACCTCTCCATCCTCTATTTGTGGGTGAGAACCATTGAGCCACAGACTGGTATATGTGCTACAGCCGCCTGCGTTCACACAACTCTCTGGCATTCGGATGTCCATTCCATTGTAGAAAAGTCGATACCAGCCATTCCAGGAGTAATTTTCATCACAAATGTAAAATCTAGTTTCATCAGTGGCTCTCCAGGGACGATCCAGAGATTCATAGTTGTAACAAGGATCTGCACTGACACTGCCAGCTGTAATCAAGAAAAAGGTTGTTAGTAAAAGAGCAACCGAGTTAGATTTTCTGTGTTGAGTGTTCATCTAGAAATTATACAGTACAATTCAAAGTTTGAAGTTTAAAAGGAAACCCCGGGTATTAAGACTTGTATGGCTTGATATAACAAAGGATGTCTCTTACTGAAATATGTAGTAGAAAACTCAGGAAAGAGTTATGTTAATTTAAAAAAAACAATCCACATAGTATTATACATATTTTGAACTATGGGGGATTTTGATCTGCATCTGTTGCTATTTTTACCACAACACAATTTGGAAGAAAAAAAATAAATAAATACTGATACAATGCCACATTTTGTTTGTCATTTTCAGTCAAAGGGCAACTGGAGAAACAACGCAATTCTTCAGTGCTGTGCTAGCGATAAGAAGAGGAGAAAAGAATGAGAAGATAATTACATTACATTAAATAATACAAGTCTTAAAGTCCCCCTATAGTGAAAATATTTTTTTTTTTATGTTGTTTATTTGTCTATGTGGTATTTTTAATATGCTGTAAAACAAACCATGTGCCAATTTCCATTAATCAACACTGTAGTCTTCCAAAGGCTGTCCCGGAATTGCTGTTTGAAGGAGCCTTTTTTTTTTGCTACATCACAAAATTCAACAACCAATCACGTCAAGGGATCCTATTATTTGCATATCATTAACTGTGCTGCAAGCAGTGGGTCTAGTGAGAACAGTGTTGCCAAGTCTGCGGTTTTCCCGTGGAATTGGGCTACTTTTGAACACATTTAGCCCCTAAAATATGAATTTTTCAGTGGAACCCCAACGTGTATTTTATCCCCCAGAATGCAATTTTTAATGGGGGACAGTAAAAAGATTTATAATGATACAAAAGATTTCAGTTTCAACTGAAGTTATTTTAAACTTTCAGTCTTATGCAAAGCAATTTCAATTTAAATTGAATTTGCATTCAGACTACATGTATAATAAAATTCAGTGGTACTTAATGAACAGAATGGAATTACATTATGATAAAATGTTCAGCTATCTTCTTGCTTTAACTCATTATAATTAAGTAAATGTGTATTAAAAACACTGATGGAAACGCATTTAAAAATGAATACGACACCGACAATATGTAACTAGAATTTACGTAATTTTATTATTAAAACATAATACAATTTTATCAGTTTAAAGCATACTAGCAGGAAACAAATGCCACACATAACTACATGTCACATGACAGCATTACTGCTTTTTGGATGAAGGGATGTTCTTGGAACTAATAATTTTTTTTTGTAATTTCCTTGGGGTGTGCATTACATTAACGTCATATTCCAAACATATTTCTGCAGAGAGGCTTTTCGTACGTGTGTGTGTGTGTGTGTGTGTGTGTGTGTATTATGCATACACACAAAAGTTTGGCACACATTTTTGTTTGTTGCAGTGCAAATGCAGATTGCAAAAAAGCTGTAAATTAGGCAAAATGCTTGTATCACATATTTTACATTATTCATTAAAGTAAGGAATTTAAAGAGGAAAAAAATTAGGATTATTATAAATCACAGTAATGTGTATCCTACTTTAATAAAACTCTTACCATTAATCAACAAGAGTAGTAACACACACAATGAGATCGGAAACCTCATTGTGGCAGACTGCTCCTGGAGACGCCAAAGTGCTCCAGAGAAGTGTTCTGTAAAGAAAAAAAAAAGTACATAAGTAAATAAATGTGCATATTTATGCATTTATTTAAATGCATAATTAAATTGGTAATAACTACATACATACATGCATATGTGCATACATATACATAAAGTAAAGTTATGTATAAGGTAAAGGTAAAGTTCAACATATGAAGCAATAACTATGTTCAAAATGAGAAAAAAAAGTTTGTGGAACAGGTTCAGAGTTTCATGATGTACTTATTTTTATTTATTCATTTATGATTACTTGATTGGAACTGACTTGATACAAAAAGAGACCAAGATCAATTAGGTAAAAGTCAACACAAAGTAGCTCAGAAAAGTGAAATTAGTTTTTGTTTTTTTAATGAATGCATTTTTTACCCATTAAGCAATTGCTATTATAATTGCCAATACTTGACGATTACTTATATTTGCACTTCTGAATGATGAGACGCAACAAGAATGCGGTTAAGGTTATTGTATAAAATATTTAGGCTGTGTATTTGCAGTGCAGAAGATGCTTTAGAATATCTTTGTTGTGTGGATTTCTAAAAGTTGCAACTAGTATTCCACCATCTCTAAGATGAGAATTTTTCCAATGTTCATTGGTAGACAAAAGCTAAAAATCACAATACAATTGATATACATAACAAAAGCGTTTGATTGAAAGTAAGTATAGAGTCAGATGGGATGAATGAAGTAGTAATTTCACCTGAGATGAAATGCTGCTGCAGAGTAAATCACCGGCGATTCTCTCTTCAACAGTTCAACCAGAACACAGTGATGCTGAAATGCACATCTCAATCTTACATGTTATTGATAAATGTGGGCGGGGCATGACTGGAACAAAAGTACTTTACAAAAACATCTTTAAACCAGTTTTGTTCAATGCAAGGTATGCTACATGTCATGGACCTGCTATTTAATGGTTTTACTTCCTTGTATGCATGTAAAGCTTTGCTTTAGACATGTGTCCCAAATACTATTCTCTGTACTCAACCTGTAGTGTATGACTTTTATAAGTTTATTTCAGTTTCTGGTTCATTAATATGATCTGGGTATTTCAAGTGCTCAAAATAGCATGGAAAAGTGCATAAGTATGTGAATTGGGTCTTTAGAATTATCTAGTATGAATGTCCAAATTAATCCTAATTAAGAATTTCACAAACAGAAACTGGTACCCTGCCATCAACAGAAACAAAAACAGCATTAGAAATGTTTCTGCACAAATTAAAGGCATAGTTCACCAAAACTGAAAATTCTGTCATTAATTACTCAACCTCATGTCATCTCATGCCTTCATTAACCCTCTGGCCCTCTACGGTCACTTTTGACCAAAAATGTTTACATTTTAATTTTTTTTAATTGTAGCTTCATCAGAATGAGATGACACTTGGCGACATTTGTCACATTAGCAATGTGAGCACACACACAAAAAATCTTGATTCAGATATTTTAAAAACTTGAATTCTGCGTCAAAAATGACCGACATAGGAAATGAATGGGAAATACAAAAAATACGAAAACTCAGGGAAGAGAGAGAGAGAGAGAGAGAGAGAGAGAGAGAGAGAGAGAGAGAGAGAGAGAGAGAGAGAGAGAGAGAGAGAGAGAGATGAGCTGCTAAGACTGCAATTAAAAAGTAATCTTTTAGAATGTCTACATATATTTCTAAATGCAAGTTTTCTGACCCTGCGTAGAAAAACACAACTACCCTGTTCAAGGCCCAGAAAGGTAGTAAGGACACTAATAAAATTGTCAATCAGAGGTTCAACCATAACTTTATGAAGCTATGTGAAATACTTATATGTGCAAAGACAACAAAAACAACTTTATTTAACCACTTTTTCTCTTTTGAGTCAGTCTTTGATGCACATTCACAAGAGTATCACGATCAATTTTCAGATATCAATCTATATATATTCTTTAGTCATTTACAAATATACTGTTAAATTTAGACACAAAAACCTAATACTTATGAATGCATTGTGCACAAATGTGAACATGATAATGACTATTGAGTGCTGTGTTATTGATGTTGCAGCCTTCCAATAAATACGTTACAGAAATAGACATCTTAAATGAAAGAAACCTAACACTCTCCTTGCACTTTTTTTTTTTTAAACAAAATCTCCTGGTCAGAAATGCTGCAAAGCAACTTTCAGCATAATGAAAAAAAAAGTGTACTTGGCAGTCATAACTGATTGTAACTGGTTGAACAAGATTCTTTTATTTAGATTTAAGAACAGAAAGACAGACAGACACACATGCACAAAATCACGTAAAGAAAGAGAAAAAGAGAGAGAGAAACCCTAATGAACTTCCATTTTCAATATAGCAATATGATACTCGTGTATGGGGTCTCACCACATTGGAAAATCCTGATGAATTATGCATCCAAAAATAGAAATTCTATCATCAAATTTTCAGTCAGCCTCATGTTATTCCAAACCTGTATGAATTTCTGTCAATTATACCATAATGGTCTTTTGTATGACCGTAGAGGAAACATAAAAGCTGCCCTTTTCAATATACAGAGATAGTAAAGTGTGATCAGTATCTGACAAGCTCCAAAAAGGACAAACAAAAGCATTATAAAAGAAGCGACTTTATGCAATTCACAAGGGATGCATAAAAACTATGTAGAGAAAGTCATATGGAATACTTTTGTTTCCTTACTGGAGCTTAACATCTACTGGTTACCAATCATATTCCATATATAAACCTTGATAAGGAATTCAAAAGGGAAAAAAAAACAAGTCAAACTGATTTGGAATGTTTGTAAAAACAAACTATTTTAGGTCAAGCAATTCGATTGGAAAAGAAAACAAGTGGAACATGTTGACATTATACTGTTGTGTCTGTTGTATTTTGAGGCATTTTCTATGTTCTATTACCATGGAGGGCATTTGAGGCTTTATATCATGCTTGCAGTGCAGTAAAAGACAAATGGTTAGTATTTCGGTCATTTTAGGTTTTGTTTTTGGTTTTGCGTAAATGAAAGGGCAGACGAGAGCAGCTGTCATTGTCATATTTCATGCCAAAGGGAGCATGAATAATTGATGCCCAACAAGACCAACCACTGCTGACAGATTTTGGATCATTGCAAGTCATTGGCAGGTTTTCAAACTTAAAACCAAGTAAGCATTACAACAATAGGGCCTGAGAACTACAGCATTAGTATGTATGGAATGAATACCACATGACTTACAGTACAGGATGAAATCTGAACTTTATTTTGCCATTTGCCGTTGCTGTGCAAGTGGGGCCTCTGAGGTGTAAGATGTCAGCAGGAAACTCCAGCATTACCTGTCTGACAGTGACACAGCAAGATGCTTTCACACGTTCCAGAAAAGTAGTTAAGTTTTTTGCAAGGGTCTGTTATAGAAATTGGTATTTACCTTAGTTCACATGAATTTCAACAATTAAACCGTTTTAAATGCAAGCTGTATATGTTAACATTAACACACTGTAAACAATTAAACTGTAAGCATTTTATGTGCATTTTAAGGATTTTCAATGCAGCAAAAGTTAGCGGTCAGTTTTTGAAATAAATTAACACTTTTTAAAATTAAGAATGCATTAAATCAAAGTCACAGTAAATACATGTATAATTAGCAATTAACAAATAAGTATTTCCATTTCAAATAATTGCTGTTCTTTTGAAATTTCAATCACATTTCCACAACAATATTAGGCAGCAAAACAATTTTCAACATTAACTGATAATAATAAATGTTTCTTGATCACCAAATCAGCATATTAGAACAATTTCTGAAGTATCATGTGACACAGAAGACTAGAGTAATGATGTTGAAAATTCAGCTTTGCCACTATTGGAATAAATTAAATTTGAACAGAAAAAGTGTTATTTTAAGTTGTACAAATATTGAACAGTTTTTACTATATTTTTTAATAAAAAAAATAAATAAAATAAAATAAAATAAAAATATAATAATAATAATAATAATCTAGCCATGCATGCGTTTATAAAATGGTGTTTAAAACAAGTTGTGTGGCAAGTATGTAATCTTATAGTACAAATACATTTTTGAGATAAACCAGATTAATCTAGCTGGATGACTGGAAACAAAAGAAAATACTTACCTTACTAGTTTTTGTTGTTGTTGTTGTTTCACCATGCCATGGAAGCAAACCTGTGGTATGTTTGTAGTCATTCTAATGCTGCCCTTAAGCGGGAGATTATTCAATGTGATCTCACGGCAATTCATATTTCACAAGATGGCTAATTCGTACAGCCTCACTTGTACAAGTTTGTATGATTTTTGCAAAATTTTACGTATTTATATTTATATATATTAGGGCTGTCAAATGATTAATCGCGATTAATCACATCCAAAATAAAAGTTTATGCTTACATAATATATGCGTGTTTACTTTGTATATTTATTTTGTACATATAAATACACACACATACATGTATATATTAAAACTAAATATTTATATGTAGTATATTTATACCTGTATACAATTTAGATTATAAATGAATATAAATATTTTAGATATAAATCCAAAATATTTTTCCTATACATGCGTGTGTATTTATATATACATAATAAATATACACAGTACACAAATATATAGCATGTAAACATAAACTTTTATGTTGGATGCGATTAATTGTTTGACAGCACTTATATATATCACATTCCAGGGTGTAAATTACGTTTTTTTTTTTTTTTTCTCTGGGTTCCTCCAGTAAAGTCGAATTCCTGGGGCCAAATATGACGTTATTGGGGTTGCTTCCATACATATCTATGGTTGCTTCAACCCGTGGACGACAAAAACCAAAAACAAACCGCGGCAACGGTGTTAAAATAGCCCAATTCCGTTGAAAACCACAAACTTGGCAACACTGTGAATGACCCACCTCTAAACCTGCCTCTAAACAAAGAGTTAATAATAAAACAATGCACGATTAGCCACCTCATCCATACACGGATCAAACGTCTTTGAACAATAAGATTTTTATTGTTTTTTAAAGTCTCATCTGCTTGATCCAAAGTACAGCAAAAACAGTAAAATATATTTACCATTTAAAACTACTGCTTTCTATTTGAATAATTTTAAATTGCAATTTATTCCTGTGATCAAAGCTACATTTTCTGCATCATTACTCCAGTCTAGGTCACATGATCCTTTAAAAATCATTCTAATGTTTATTTGCTATTCAGGAAACATTTATTATCATCATCATCATCATCAATATTTGATTTATCAGGATTCTTTGATGAATACAAAGATCCAAAAATCAGCCATAATCTAAAATAAAATGCTTTTGTAACATGCACTATCAAAAGCTTTTTTGAGAAAGAAATTACAGAAATTAATACTTTTATTTTGCAAGGATGCTTTAAGTTGATCAAAAGTGATGATAAAGACATTTGTTACAAAAGATTTCTATTTTAGATAAATGCTGTATTCTGACCTTTCTATTCAAAGAAAACAAAAAGAATTCTCAGGAAAAAAAAAAAAAAGGCTCATACTGTTCAAAAACTTTTGACTGATAGTGTATGAATTGGTTGAGAGATATTGTTGGGATTCTTCAGTCTAACTTGGGAAACTGGTTATATTACACAATTTTAAAAGAAAAAAAGGGTGTTTTTGCTTAAAATAAAATTAAGTCTACCATTACAGAACACAAAAGACAATTCACATGAACCAATACAGGCATTAAATTACAACTAAACAATAGTCTGTGCTGAACAAGTGGGCTTCATTTTAAATACTTTAAAGACTAAACTATTAACATTTACATTTAGTCATTTAGCAGACACTTCTATCCAAAACGACTTTGGACTAAACTAAGTTTTTATATTTTTCAGAGTTAGTCATTTTGAAGCTTCATATCTGGCCACTTTGTTGGAGTGTTAGCCATCTCAGTGCTGAAAAACATGCAAAACAAACAAACAAAAATCTTATCGTTTGAAATAAACATGAAATATGCAACTTATTCACACCCACTAGTCCAACAATTAACAACATCCTGAATACAATTTATTTTCAAACGGAATTTTTGCATACAAAGGGCAGGAAATGGGCACTAGGGAAAGAGTGCAAAGCGTTCTAAAAGATTATATATATATATATATTTGTGGCTACATTGTACTGCAAGACACATCTGAGTTCACAAGAGAGACAACATTAATATTGCAGTTTGCAATGACACCATCTACATAATGCAATAAATACTCACACGCACAAGTATTCATATATTGCACTTTGGAGGAAATAAAGGTCTTGGTTAAATAGACGTTAGATAGTGTTCAATATAATCATCCCATTTCAACCCAGTCCAGCAAAGACTGAACCGGTCAGTGTTAAACGTTACAGAAAATGTTATACATTACCGACATGACAGGCTAAATATGTGCAAAAATTACAATTATATCCCTCTAAAAATTCACTGTCTGCTCTGCACATTTACTCCATCGTAAGGACATCTTTTTGTTCATTTAAAATCTTTGCAGTACTTTAGATGCTACAGAGGTTGAATTGTGTGCCTCTAAAAATAGACAATACAGACAAGAGCTTGAACTTTAAAATCAAACTTTGTTAGGAAGATGAATTCAAATAAAAAATAATCCACATAACATGCCAACTTGGCATTGATTACAATTTTTGAGGACACTTCCAAACAACACTATATACAACCTTTCACATTCAGCTAGGGTTAAATGTCCAGAAAATGAACAAGAAACAATGTTCAACAACAGAGTTGCTCCCATTAAACACCTAACAAACATTGTGGAAAAATTCTACCAACAAGAGAACCAGCACTTGGGGCAGAGTTCCTCATAGCAACACACAGTTCAGCATCATCATAATCGTTCAGCGCTGGATAAAGAAACATCTACTGGACAAAGGAAATCATAAAGATGCACTAAACTCACGTTTGTAGAGTTCTGAAATAAAAACACTTCCTGTTGAGAGTAGAATACAATGGTGTCTTAGCTTCAATTCTTCAACCAGAATGAAGAGAACTGAGAAGGGTAGATCACTCCTGCTAGTGAGAAATCATTTAATTTGTAATACTTTACAATAATGTTTAATTAGTTGTTGTTCAATTAAACCAAAATGCATTAATATTACATTGATATTTTCTATTAGCTACTACATTAATTAATGTATAGATCCTTATTTTAAAGTATTACCTATTAAAAAAAATGTAATGTAACACTGTGCCTTTAGTTGAGAACTTGTAAATTGTTGACTTTTTTGAATCTTAAATCAATTTTAGGATTGTACTTATTATTGGCAAACACAAAGAGAGGTGATCATTTACATTTAAACAAAAATATTCAGAAAAGGTACAAAAAGACGGACCCTCTTGAACGCTAACGTCTAATTCCGGGGCTCAAAAATCTCCCAAAATTGAAGGCTTGCACTTTATTATAAAATGTCACCCACTGTACATTCAAGGCTTACCTTCCCTAGAGTTAAAAAAATAAATAAAAAAAATAAAAGACCTCACTCAGCAGTATGCAACTAATCTAGAGTGCTACATGGTTCAGTGCGGATTGTGAGAACTACATTCTTAAGCTACTGATTTGAAACGTTAAAACTGCTCCTAAAGGAAGGCCACCTGATGACGGGACGGAAAAGGTATGACAGAGACGTTCTTCGTCCTCTTGATTAACCCACTTGCTTACTCACTGTGAGTGCTTAGCCCTGTTTTTCTTTGGAGAGCTCTGTGTGAAAGCCTGAAACACGTGCTGGTGTTTGAGAAAGGAGTCCTGTGGATCTCCCGGGTGCAGCAGAGACAGAAGAGGCTTCATGCACCGGCAGGGCCGCTCCGCCCTATAAAGGGTTACAAGAAATAAGAGCAGCCCCATACATGCTGGTAAATCTCAGTGTTAATGCTGCCTGAAAGTTTGCACACAGCTGTAATGAGATTCTCCTGTCTGAAAACTTACCTTAAAACAGTACACACAGATAATAACGTTAGATAGCCATACACACAGAGACGCGAGTTTATATCCCATGCTACGGACATCCAAAAGCACTGTTTTGGTGTCAGTGTGAGTGAGACTTTGGTACCGTTTTGATAATGTGGAACCCGCTCCATGCAATTAATTTCCCAGTGACTGACAGTGTATATGGAAACAGATATGCATCAGGTGAACAGAAGATATAAGAATTTACAGAGTGAGAATTTAAAAAATAAAATCTCTTCATAAAAACAAATGACAACAACGACAAAAAGAACCACCGAGTCTAGCTCGGCGTTTACAGCTGACACTCCAATCATGTATCAGATCCCATCTGAGCAAGTGCCAGTACCAGAGCCAAAGCGAGTATCACAGCCCACACATACATAAATGTGTCCTGTATGTGTGGTAGTGGCCATCAGAGTCTCCACAGTCTATTTTCCTGTGAGTCCCATCGTTTTAAGGCTCTTAAGGCAAAGGACGGCACATGCAGAGCGATAGAGAAAGAGAGAGAAAAAAAGAAGGGCACGACACTTCCGGGAAGGCTGGACTGGATTGGCTCATAGCTGGTGTACTATGCTGTCAGCATGATTGATGGATACAGGGCCGTCTTGTCTCAGTCTCTGCCACTGAAAAGTCGTGCTAAGCGATCCAACCTCCTCTTCTTCATTCTCTTGCTCTTTAGCGAACTCCATGAAAACCTGCAAAACAGGTATACGCTTTCAATTAAATGTAATTGATGATGACAGACAAGTACCGTAAAAACTCGAATTAAGATCAGTTTCTTTGTTTTGTTTTTTAATACTAAACAAGATTAATTCATTTAAGAAGATTGACTGCACAAGATATTAAAAACATAATTGCAGAGAATGCAAAGTCTACTGTGCTTTTCTCCACTGGCATTTTATTAAGTCTAAATGTCAAACACACACACATACACTGACGTTCAAAAGTTTGGGATCAGTAAGTTTTTTGTTTTCTTAAATAAGTCTCTTGTGGTCACCAAGGCTGTTTATTTAATCAAAAATAAAAAATATACTAATATTGTGATATATTATTGCAATTTAAAACAACTATTTTCTATTTAAATATACTTTAAAATATAACTTATTCCTGTGATGCAAAGCTGAATTTTCAGCATCATTACTCCAGTCAGTGTCACGTGATACTTCAGAAATCATTCTAATATGCTGATCATCATCAATTCTGAAAACTGTTG
This sequence comes from Cirrhinus molitorella, assembly GCA_033026305.1. Taxonomy (NCBI): domain Eukaryota; kingdom Metazoa; phylum Chordata; class Actinopteri; order Cypriniformes; family Cyprinidae; genus Cirrhinus; species Cirrhinus molitorella. Next base: position 7,733,278 of record CM065136.1, read on the forward strand.
TGCTGCTTAATTTTTTTTTTTGGAGCCTGTGATACCTTTTCAGAATTCTTTGATGAATGAAATGTTAATGTAGGTCTTTACTATTACTTTTTATCAAATTAAAAAATATTAAAATAAAAATAATAATTTCTTAAAAAAAAAATGAAGGAATAAAATTTACTGTAAGCAGTAGTGTATATTGTTACAAACATTTCTATTTCGATTAAATTATGTTTTTATTCCTTAAAGAATCCTGAAAAAATTCAGCATATTAGGATGATTTCTGAAGGATCATGTGACATTAAAGACTGTAGTAATGAGCTTTGTATCACAGGGATAAATTATATTTTAAAGTATATTAAAATAACTGTTATTTTATTTCACTTTATTTTTTTATGCGTGTGTGTGTATGCATGTATGTGTATATACATATTTTTTAATATATATTTAAAAATCAATAAATGTTTTATAGTATAATTTTTTTGTTTTCCCAAAACACACTGTGACATACTTGTTCAAGAGTTGACTGGGAGAAGTTGTACTCTTCAAAGTTAAAGTTCTGTTTAGCTGTAAAGAAAAAGGAGAGAATCAAAACAGTATTTTTAATTCTTCATGAAAAACGGTGTAGTTGTTGGGGTCCACTTCTTACCATTTTCTAACTGGGCAAAGGACTTGGCTAGTGACTTCACATCTTCCATTGGGATTTTATACACCATCAGAGTGGCAAAACTGCAAAGATCCAAAACACGCACAAAAAAAGTAACTTTCTAACTCCCAGAGGTTTTTCATCCTACCTTTATGTCAGACATCATTTCCAGCCGTTTGCTTCAATCTGACATCTATTTTTTCTTTCCCCAATTTAATTTCTAATCCAAGTGAAGACATGTCTCACCTGTCCTGACGAGCAGCATGGGGAAATATCTTCAGTATCTCTTTGTGCAACAGCGCTACCTGCTGGAGACCTGTGAGCTCCTCCCTGAGATTAATCTCTAGGCTGTAGCCTCTCCCAAACTTTCCCTTCAGGTGCTGTATTGAGCCAATACACCTGCAGGGGGCAACATAAGAAAATGTTACATGCTTCCTCTTCTGCTTTAATTGCTGGTTCATTCAATTCTATTTGTGTGCATGTTAATCCATGTCATTTTCAACTGAGACTTTTATCTGTCTCAAAGTCCCACCTTAGCTGACCAGAAACCACAATGGCCACACGGTCACACACCGCCTCTGCTTCTTCCATGTAGTGGGTGGTCAATAGGGCTCCTCTCTGTTTGTTCTTAAAGGCAGCACGGATTGCCCTCCTTTTGGAATGAACCACAGAAATTATTTTTGCAGACCTCTGTTTCCAAGTAGTGAGCATATATCATAGCATTCAGAACATAAAAACAAAAACTTTGAACAATGTAGTAAATTTTACCACATGCGCTGTTTTGATTTGGGATCCATTCCTGTGGATGGCTCATCCAACAGAACTATCTGAGGATTTCCCAGCATGCTTAGTGCAAAGCACAGCTAGCATGAAAAAGATAAGAAGCTTAAAATACACAACGTTTTTTTAATGATATTAAATTGAATGTTTTTTTTTTGTTTTTACTTGCCTTTCTCTTTAGCCCTGCAGACAAGTTTTTTGCCTGTTTGTAAAGATGATCCTTCAGCTCTAGAGCACTCACAACACTGTGAAGACACAATATTTAAACCTTGAACACTGCTGTGGTGGTCATACTCTTACATAGTCACACTGATAACAGAAATTTGTCAGATTTGCCAAAGGTTGGTTGACTGACACCATTTACTGGCCCATAAAGTCGCTCTTAATTAGAAATGAATTTTTTTTTTATGTGCTATTACATGTGAAATGTCATTATTTAGGTTACTGTGTCATTTGCAACATTACAATAGACAATTAATAAAAATGCATTTAATTTAATTTAATTTTAAAAACTACTACTGCTACTAATCTGCAGTGGTTAATAAATAAAATAATATATGCAATATCTAAAAAAATCTGATTTGTGGATTCTCTGGACTGCATGACCATTCAAAAATCTGGGGTTAGTAAGAAGAAATTTACATTATTTTACATTAATTTTCTAAACAATATTTATTGATTGATTAATTTTTAACTGTATTTTTTCTCAAATAAATGCAGCCTTGGACAGCTTAAGACTTGTGATAACCTTTTTTAATAGCCTTTTGGGTATAACAAGATAACGTAAGACTTATAATAAAATAAATAAATAAAAATACAAATTTGAATGGTTGTGTAAATGTAAAAATTCAAAAGTAAATTAATTAATTAATTTATTTTTAATGAAGAGATTTGGTACCGCTTAATGATGTTTGGGATATCATGCTGACGCAGCCCCTTGATAGCAGCATAGATCTCCAGGTGCTCCTGTAGAGTGATTCTAGGCCACAGAGGGTTCACCTGAGGACAGTACCCTACATGCTCCAGCGGGTTTTCCACTGGTTGGTAGTCTGTGCCATAATCACCCATCAGAATCTAAAAAAAAAAAATTCAAACTTTAGTCAGAATGCACTGAACTCACCTCATTTGTTCAAACAAACTTATATGAGAGACTGAGCACAAACCTGTCCAGCAGTGGGTTCAGTGTCTCCAGACAGCATGTGCATGATAGTGCTCTTTCCTGCTCCATTTGGTCCCAGCAGACCCAAAACCTCACCTGACAACACACCATTTTTCATTAACATCTGCTTGCTCTCTTTAAAATCATTACTTATAGTACATCTAATCGGAGACAGGCTCTACCTTTGCGAACACAAAAAGAGATGTTCTTAGTGGCCACTTTCCTTCTCTTGCTGAGTGAAAAGCCCTCCCTCTTGCCTTTGTACTGTTTCCTGAGGTTACTCACCACTACCACCGGTTTCTGTAAAAGTTTCAGCTTTCCATATTTAATATGTTATTGGACAGTAATGTGATTTGAGACTCTTAAGAGTCTACAATTTACAGAAAAGTGAGGTCGTACCTCCTCACAGCATTGACAAGTCAACGCCTCCTTCACTCGAGCCTTCTCCACCTGAACATCCTCATCCTCACTCATGCTCTCCTCTGGGTTTCGCTGAGCTTTGCTCTTTGCTTGGGAGGAAATCCTAGAGAACAAAGAGATCAGAGATCAAGCTCCATTTCATAGTGACTTGGGTTGAGTTAATATAATGTTTGCTTGTTTTGCCTGATTCGCTTCCATTCTTTATACAAATAAATAAAGTGAATCAGGCAAATCATGAGCTTAGATGTAAGTAAAAAGGTAAAATTAGGTACACATTTAATTGGGATTTTGGTTTATGAAGAAAAACCTGCAAAGCTGGTCATTTTTCATGGTCTTCCCTCCATATCTAATCTCAAACCATCTCAGGGTGAAGAGCAGCAGAATACACTGTATATACGGCTACAGAAGACAAATATTCAGTATAAAAGATGACATTATAACATGCTTATAATTAAATTTTATTTTCAGTTAACTTACCGACACAACAGAAATTAGGAGGTTCTTCCACAGGAAATCATCATCATGAGGAGACTGAAGGAAAGTCGCCTAGAATGAAGAAGACTTATGGTCAATTACATTAGGGATGTTTCATCCAAGCTCTCAGACATCAAATAGATGAAGTCCTGCAAGTAGTAAATTGTTACCATGGTAATGCAGTTAAGGCAGCCCATAAGAGGGTAGAGTGGACTGAAGAAACACAGTGCATTGTGTAGGAGACGAGCCACAGCAGCATTCTCATTCACAAGAGCCAGCTGGACTATGGATGCAGAAACCACACACAACTAGGGACAAAAAACAAAAAGAAATTGCTTTAATACCTTCCTATAGATGCATCTGAAAATGAAAGATAATTTTTCAGGTTTCCATACTATCAGTAGTATTGATTACGTGATAAAGTCTGATAATTGTGACTAAACCTGCTGTAACAAGACAAATTTCACATTTTGTCTGACAATAAATTTGCTTCAAATAGTACATGTGCCGTATTGAATGAGCATTCTGGTTTCAGAACAACCTGATATGTCCAGGTTTTCCACAGCAACCCTGTTGTGTTATTGTTATTATTAAGATTATTTGAAGGTTGTGGGAAAGACTCACCATCATGGAGACCACTGAGAAGAAGTCTCTATTGCTCTGGACTCTGACAAACATGAAAGAGATGCAGTATGTGAAGAGAACCATGGCTGGAGCAAAGCCAATCAAACACAGAGCCTGAAAATGGAGAAAAGATAGTTGTTGTCATGCTTTTTAAGCTTAAATAACTTTTATTTTAGAAAAATCAAGTGGAAGCTATAGGTGAAGCATTTTCTTACCACAGCCATGATGTTCTGGGAGGTCAGCAGGTTTGTAGAATGGAAGGCAAACAGAGTGCTGGTCATACAAATTAAGATAAGATAATAGAAAGGGACATCAATAGCTGCCTGACCGCACCAGTATGCCGAAGGAACAAGACCAGAGATCCTCAGGGTCGAGCGACACTTCAACTGATATAAAAAATATATATATATATAAAAAAATAAGGTAGAGGGGTTGCATTCAATGCTAAAAACATCCTTAAAGCAACACTGAAATATTATGATAATTCTGATAAAAATCAAGCTTTCACAGCTGGGGATTTATGGGAAGATTTTTAAAATGTTTTTGAAAGAAGACTCGCCAAGGCTGCATTTCTTTCCTTCATTGCATTATTCATTTTGATCAAAAATACAGGAAAACAGTAATATTGTGAAATATTATTACAGTTTAGTTTCACATAAGCCTTCAGAAATCATTCTAATGTTGATTTGCTTTTATCAGAAAAGTTCAAAAGAACTGCATTTACTTAAAATAGAACTATTTTGCAAAAATGCAATTCAAATATACAAATACAATACAAATATTAATAAAAATTGGTTTCAGAAAATTCAAACCATCATTATATGAAGTTACAACCCACATATATACCTCTTTGTCTCTTGTGTGGTCCATTGCAAAATAGGCTGGCATCCCAGCAGCCAGCATCCCAAGAATCACAGCCTCAATGTAAACCAGTGCATAGGACGTCTTATCTGGGATTTGCTAAAACGCAGACAGAACGTAGCTGTAGGCACAACAATAGCAGTGTATGTACAGTGTCTTAAGTGTATTAATGCACTACACTTACATAATCAAAGGGTTTAGTCCATGTTTTGATGTTTCCAGTGCCATTAAAGCCCCTCAGGAGGGCATTACTGAGCACATTGACAGTCATAGGCAAGGAGTGAACGGTGGTGCTGTTAAACGCCAAAATGTAGGTAAAATCCTGGTATTGAGAAACAACGAGAAAGGACAGGAAGTGTTAAATAAAGATTTCACAACAAGACTTCACATAGCTAGTGTTTCAATTATTTTTCAACAGAAAAACCATCATTTCAAAAAAGAGGTTAACTAATTGTACTTGTTACGAAAACATGCAATTCTTGCTCACCTTACTGTATCCTGTCACATTAATGGCAGCACTGACAGGTGCAGCAGACATGTAGTCTGGTTTTTTCATCATTTCCACTTTAATGTCCTGAGACTCCAGATTGTGAATAAACCCTGACAAGTCAGAATCTACCACAACACAGTTTTCACATTAACCAAGTCGTGAATTGCTTCATGTGAATTGTAATATAATATAATATAATATAATATAATATAATATAATATAATATATATATATATTAGTGGTGTCAATCGATTAAAAAAAAATTCACTAATTAATCGCACATTTTACCTGAAATTAATCGCGATTAATCGCAATTAATTCTACCTGACATTAAAGTTTTTAATTATACTTTTATATTGCAATAATTTCACTTTAATGCTTCAAATTAATGTAGAAACAATATAAAGAACATATATTTTTAATATTTGTTTAACGCCATCTTGTTTTAGGACTGAAGGCAAATATCACTGATTGATTTCCCCCCCCAATACATAACCATTGAATATATATATATATATATATATATATAAAAAATCATTCAACATTACAGTATCATTAAGAGCTATCACTTTTAACATTCATTAGACTTTAAAAAAAAAAACTAATATTAATAATAATTTAAGTGAACTTGAAACAATCTTCACACAAACCCATTATAATAAATGTCATTATATATATATATATATATATATATATATATATATATATATATATATATATATATATAGTAGCTACCTGTGCCCTTCAGCAAGAAAATATAGCCTAAATTATATCAAATTCTAAATTATATAAAGATAAAACTTAGTTATTAATTTCCTCTTTTTAATTTTGTTCCTTAATTAACAGACATCACAGCAACTGGTTATAAGGATATTTTGGCTGCTGTTACTATAAAGGTTGTCACTGCTGAACTTGATCTGACACTGCTTTGACCTATAAATAATAAATTCTTACACGCACAGTTAAGGCAGCTTTAATCGTTTTTTTTTTTTTTTTTTTGTGAATTCATGTTTTACCTGACGATATAACTACGACTTTGCATGCTCGCAGTTTCATTTGGGTTTAATATAGCCTAATACAGCGCGCGTCGGCACATTTGCGCGTGAACTTCAAGAGCGCGCACTACAAGCAGATAGGCTGACAGGACAATTAAATTAGTTTTTACCGACATATGGCCTGACAGCATCTCATCTGACCGCAGTTCACTGACGTTTTACTTAAGCTCCTCGTCACCGGTACCGCTTCCGCGGTCGTTTGACTCGCGTCTGGTGCTGAAGTAAAGTTAGAGCGCCCATCTGAAAAGTCTCCTGTTTCATGTGTTCGTAAAGATGCTCTGCGCATTTAAATAAAAGCATTTCATAAGCAGTTGTGAGTGGGGTGGCCCCGCCCATGCGTTAATTGCGTTAAATATTTTGAATGCGTTAAAATGAAAAAATTAATCTCCTGCGTTAACGCGCTAATTTTGACACCACTAATATATATATATACACACACACACACACACACACACACACACACACACAATCTATTGTCACTGACCAGAGGAGTTTTGTACAAGCAGGCTGGTGGTGTATTTGTGAGGAGCCTCATTGCGGCGTAGCAGGTAGATAGGTGAAAACAGTCTTTCAGGAGAATGAATCTGAATGTTTCCCGTGGCCACAGAGAGGATCAGCATTGCAGATAAGAAAACGAGGAACAGTGTCAGACTGGGTAAAAGAGAGAAGACAAAAGTATGAATTACAGCTCTGTATAACACATCAATCATATAGATAATTAAGACACTTATTTATCCTTTTCTGTAAGATTTTTAATGTTTTTGAATAGTACATGTGCACTGTGTACAACTGTAAGGCAAACTTGTCAGCATTTTCTCACTTGTATATGATAGGTTTTCTCTCTCTCTGCAGGTTGAGCATGTGCAGCCAGGCCACTGTTTTAAACTGCTGCCTCCAGAGGGCACGTCCGGTTACTGCATCCTGCCTGCTGTCTGAAAACGTCAGCAGCCGCTGATCTGTGTCATCCATAGAAGATGCGTCTGCTTCGTCTTCCACCTTTTCTTGGTTAAACACGCTGTAGTCTACCAACGGAGGAACACAGTGGGTGTTATACCTCGAGCACTTCACTATCTTGGTTCATTTTAATACTGATTAGTTTCATGTAGTTTATGTCAAACAGTAATTGCAGCAGCTGTTTTTAAACTGCCATTTTGAACAAAGAAATGCTTTGAACCGGTTTAGGTAGGTGGTTATCTTACCAGCCTGATCCACCTCTGCCTCTGCCTCCAGACGCAAGAATACGTCCTCTAACGTTGTCATGGAGACACCGTAGTTAATGATACCCAGGTCAGGTCGACAGTCCAGCTCCGCAAACAGCCCTGGAGTGCAATTTGAGTGAGAGGCGAGAAGAGTTTAGTAACCATAGAAATCGTTGATATTTTTGGATTGCAAAAACTATCCACATGCCAAAAGCTTTCCAAAAAGAATCATCATAGACTAACCCTCATATCAATCCAAACCTATATGATTTTGTTTCTTCCATGGAAATGTGTTTTTTTTTTGAAGAATACAAAAACCCGAAAGAAATTAATTCATACAGGTTTGGAATGATATGAAAGTGTACAAACTGTAAGCATGGAGTAAACACTCCACCAATATCATAGACTTCATATAACAAGCCTATAGACAATAAATCTATATAAAAGTCACAAAATAAAACCACCCCAATAAAACGCCACCAGAGTCTGGGTAAAAACATGCAACAATCTGTTGCTCCGCAGGGCACATGGCAGTGTGGCACATAGCAGATGGTGACATGAGGGCAAATAGAAGCGAGACCTGGGAAAGTGTCCATGCTCTCGAAAGGCAATGTGAATGTAAGCTCAGCCTCTTGCTGCCTTGACAACTGAGCCTTGGGAACATGCTGCTTGACCAGTGATGTGATGTTCTCCACCTCACAGCCTTCAGTTACAGACATTCTAGAGGAGGTTTAGAATGACAGTGTTAATGCAGCAGCAGCAATGGGTGAGAGGAAAAAAATTATTATAGTCCTCAAAAGCAAATTGTTGAATTCATTAAAATGACCAAAAAAGTTTCTATATGCTTGATTCTTAATACTGTGTTGTTACATTATTTTATTTTTCCATTGTTTGTCCTGAACAGTTAAACTGCCCTTCTGAAAAATTCTTCAGGTCCCACAAATTCTTTGGTTTTTCAGCATTTTTATGTATTTGAACCCTCTTCTTCACTGACTATTATTTTGAGATCCAGCTTTTCACACCGAGTACAACTAAGGGACTCATACGCAGCTATTACAGAGGATACAAATTCTCACTGATGCTTCAGAAGGAAACACAATGCATTACGAGCCGGAGGTGAAAACTTTTCGAATTTGAAGATCAGGGTACATTTAACTTATTTTGTCTTCTGGGAAACATGCAAGTATCTTCTGTAGCTTTTGAAGGGCAGTACTACATGAAGAAGAAAAAAAAAAAAAAAAAAAAAAAAAACATTTAGGCAAAATAAGACAAATTAGGGCTGGGTGATATGGCTGAAACTGTATCACGATATCAGTGTTTCATATCGGTCGATATCTATAATTATTGATATTTTGTTATGACCCATTTAAAATAAGGACCAGGAGAAAAATATATTGCATTTAAACATTTTTATTTTAAACTTAACTTTCCTCTGACCATAATCCCCTCAGTTATTAAGACACAAATGTCAACAACCATGGAAAACTCAAATAATTAAAATGTAAACATAAGTCTAAAGTCACAATGAACACTTAACAGTTATCTCTTAACATTTAAGGTGCAAAATGAAATAAAATGTTAGAAATACTTAATAAAGTGTAATAAAATAGTGCAAAGTGTTAAATATAAACAGAGAAACCTAGGGCTGTGCAATTAATCAAAATTTAATTTTGATTTCGGCTTTAAACGATAACGAAAATGCAATAATGGAGATAAAACTCCCTATTCCGTTTCTTTTAGTGCGCTTTTGTTCCTCCATAAAAGCCCAACTGCACGTGCAAATCAGTAAAATCATGTAACATGACTAGCATAAAATGGGACATGCTCGATTTATTATTGTATATTTGATTTGGTGTTTTTAGTTCACTAAAATAGTTCAGTTTTGTATGTAATGGCAAAGTGATTAGACTTTAATTTCGTTTAGTTTTTTTATTAAGTTAATTTGGAAAATTGTTGGGAGGACTTTTTGTTTGTTTGTTAAATATAAGTTTTCGTTTTTTTAAGTAACGAACAGCGGCCAGCGGAAGACTCTTCATAGTCTGTTTGATCAGTGACTTCTTAAATAATCACTAAAATAAAATCTATAGACATAAAACAGTTCAAGTATAAAACAGTGTTGATTTAAACATCAAACCTAGATAAATGTGCGCCATTAGGCACATATCCAATCGTTTGTGCGGAGAGTGAATGTTAAAGCCGCTTTGCAGGACAGAGGCGCCTGCGCCGTCACTTGATTTTTTTCAGACATGATAAAAACATACATAGAAAGCTTTAGATTATTACTTAACGAAATAAAACAAACCAGAAAAAACTCTTTCCCTATGTAATGCGTAAGATTTCGCATTTAAGGCGCGTCAAACAGATAGCGAGTCGGGATCTTTGTGACACTGACTCAGAATAGTTTATTCATAATTCAAATATAGCCTTACTATTTCCCAACGACATATTCATTGTTTATTTTTGCCGGTGCTTTGTGGCAAGTTTCAGTCTATTGCTTGAATGTGAAGCTGCACTGAAGGAATGCTGCTGGCTGAGACACTAAACGCCGTCCGAACCGCTCTTCAAACTGAAAGCGAAAGTGAAGTCTTACTAGCGCGGCATTGCATAATTTGCAGACGACATTGGTCTGACTACGGTCAGACTTATAATATCCAAAAAAACTGCCATACTGGCGAGCAGACTTTTCCTCTTTTATTTACAATTTCCTCGCTTGCTGCGACGATCATTTTCTGCTTATCAGTCGCCGGTTACTGAAGAGGAATCCAGCAGACCAGCACGAGACAACGATATGGCGCAACCAAAATGATACTGTTACATGATTGGTCACAGCGTGTCACTCCCTACTTTGCTAGGTTACCAGAGAGCGAGTGCCTTTGTTAATGCAACAAAACTTGCTTCGCCTTCCGACGAAGAATACAAAATATCGAACGTTTTATCGAACACATTTTTTTATTGATATCGATCACGTGTTTATCGCGATACATATCGTTATCGGTTTATCGCCCAGCCCTAAGACAAATGTATGCATCTTTATTCTGTTTAAAAGTTTACACCCCTGGCTCTTAATGCATAGTTTTTCCTTCTGGAACATCAGTGAGCGTTTTAATCTTCAGTAATACGTAGTTGCATATTGCCCTCAGTTGTCCTCAGTGTGAAAAGATGCTCAAAAGCATACAGTCATTGTCGGAAAGGGTTGCAATACACAAAAATGCAGAAAAACCAAAGAACTTGTGGGATCTGAAGGATCAGTTTACTTGCAGTTTAACTGTTCAGGACAAACAAGCGGCTCATGAACAACTATCAGTAACCAAGTGATCCAAGATAACCAAAAGAATCAAGCATATGTAAAATTTGGAACAAGGTAATATTTTATGAATATTATAAAAATTATTACTTTCTCTTGTGGACTACAAACAAAATCTTATTCAGGTCAGTACTAAATAAAAAATAAAATCCATTTTGTATGATCCCTTATATTTTGGTAAAATAATGAACATTTTATAGATTCTGCAAGGTGTATGCAAACTTTTGACTTCAACTATTTTCCCCCCTAAATATTTATATATTGCAAATATTTAAATATTTTTCTTAAGACACTTTAAAGAACTCACCTAAGGTGGTAGCCAACCCCACACTTGGTCTTCAGGTACAAAGAGGAACCAACACATTTTAGCTGTCCTTGAGAGATGACAGCTTTACGATCTGCATGACAGGAAAGGCACAGAGGTTGTGTGAGATTGGTACGTATATGACTGATGGAAGAAAAGTGAAAAATGATAACAGTACCAGCAAGTATATCTGCTTCGTCCATGTAATGAGTGCTTAGTACAGTAACTCTGCCTGCTCTACGGCTCTTCAATAAGGACCAGACCTGGTGCCGAGATACTGGGTCCATACCAGCTGTTGGCTCATCCAGAAGAAGGATCTGAATCATAAGCAAAACGACATCGAGGGAGGAGGATAAATAAGCAAACGAATCAACAAGTCAAAGGTATAAGCCGACAGACATTTACCTTTGGGTCTCCAAGAATTGCTATGCCAACAGAGAGCTTTCTCTTCTGGCCACCACTCAGGTTCTTCGCCTGGGCATCCATAATCTTTTCTAAATCCAGATCCCTTAGAACCTTTCTCACCTTAAAAAAAAAGAGAGATATTTTAGAAATAGCAATTTATTGAAGAAATGTTTACATTTTCAAACCAAACCAGCATATTAAAATGATTTTTGAAGGATCATGTGACACTGAAACTGATGAGAATTCAGCTTAACCACTTAAGTAGTCACTGTCACATTGTATTATGGATGCAATTAAAAACGCAGGGTGGAGCTGAAGTCAAATCAGCTCTTTTAATGGGAAACCGCTTCTGAATTTCCAATACATTGAGTCAACATGCGGTCAGCTGATGTGTTCTCTAGATCCACTGGGAGTTCCTACCTCACCATCAATATCAGAGGGCAGGATCCCTTTGATGGCAGCAAAGATCCTCAGGTGTTCCTCTACAGTGAGCACATCAAAGATGATGTTGAACTGGGGGCATATACCAACCAGCTGTTTCATCTCGGCCCCCTCTGCTATCTCCGCCACAGGAGAGCCATAGATAGTTGCTGTGCCTATGCGTAAAACACAGAACAGCAGAATTGTGAGTGTAGCAGCAGTTCAACTTCAATATACAGACCCAGTAAGAGATAAATGCGCTCACAAAAAAAAAAAAAATTCAAAATTAGCTTCTATGTCTGACCTTCTGTAGGAGGGCAGATGCCACACAGAATGTTCATGAGGGTGGATTTTCCTGCTCCACTGTGACCCAGCAGGGCAGTGATCTGACCCTCATAGATGTCAAAAGTCAAACCTTTAGATCACAAATGGACAGAAGACAAAACATTCACCTACACATCAGACATTTTTAAGACCAAGTCAAGTTCAACTATGGGACTGTTTAGTACTACAGATGTAAACACATTGCAAATACCATTTTATGCTGACTATAGTCATGTTATCTACAGTATACAAACAGTAATTTAGTCCTTAAAAGCTGAAATGCTGAGCAAGAGAATGGATACATTATAAATATCAGGATTTGGGCACAGATGGGAAGTCTCACCTCTCAAAGCCTCCACTTTGGTGTCTTTCTCTCGGTAGATTTTACGGATATTGCAGATCCTAACAGGAGTAAAAAACAAAACAAAAACACAGAAATGGATATTAAATGGGTTGTTCTGGCTGCATGCCAGCTCTCTTACAGCCTAAATCTATCCAGGCTTTGAAGGATTTTAACATACATCAGCTCTGAAAACATTTCTCACTTTTCCCAAACTGGTTACTAAATCACTTTACGGGTCTGAATATAAAAATAAATAAAATATATAAAAATAAATAAATACATACCATAACAAAATACAATTAAATAAAGTAAAATAAAAATAGAATAAATAAATAAAACACACACACACACACACACACACACACACACACATATATATATATATATATATATATATATAATAAAAAAATAAAATAAAACACCTCCCTAAATCACTTTACTGGTCTGAATATTAATCAAATAAAATAACATTAAAAAAACATTAAAAAATAAAATAAAATAAATAAATAATATAAAATACAAAATGTAATTAAAAACAAACACAAACATACTGAACCAAACAACATTTATATATGACAATAGATACAAGTCCGAACCTGATAACCTCTTTGCCTCTAAACTCAGGAGAAACTGCCTCCACCGATTCATCATTCCCCGGGGTTCCATTGACCTCGCCCTCGTACACAGAGCTCACCTCCACATACCGCTTCCTCCGCTTTGACCAATAGGATGGCTGTAGGAAGTACAGCACTGAGCGCCTTGTGCCAAACTCGCCTGAGGGAAAAAATGGTCATTTTAAAAAGGAAGGTCACAAACGTCTTCATTCAAGTTAAGTAATACAAACAAACATTTGTATGTGTGTGTGTATTCTTAAATGCAGTTTTACACCTTTTCTGAGATTAAACTGTTGCATTTACAAAATAACCTTACAAACTTTTAAAGTGCTCATCTAGTAGAGTGTGCTGGTACAATCTTCCTATTATGAAAATGGTTAATGTTTTGTGGTCTAATAAAAAAATATAAAGTGCATCTCAAGCACCAAAATTATTTTTTGAGTCATTAAATGGACAGTGAACAAACACAGTCTTGTTTCCAGGCTATACAAATAAACTTGCATCGATAAATTTGTATATGGCGCATGAATATAAAGAACTGGAACTCTACTAAAAACACAAAGATGCGTTCTGTTGTGCTAAACTGTTCATGCAAAAAGCTTTGAGTCTAGCTGTCACCTGGTAGCACTTGGTCCAGGTAAATGGCTAGAAGCAGATAGAGAATGCAGTCCAAGAACAGCATGACCATAGGAACATAGAGGGCGTGAGGACCATTGCCCAGAGAAGAAAACACTGCGCCGTCCCCTTGAGCTTCCAAATACACCACCTACACACACACACACACAGACACACAATGCTAGAATATACACTATATTCCATATATGAGATTTCTGACTTTTCTTTATTGTTTACTAAAATTAACTACATATTGACCCAAACTTTTGAATGGTAGTTTTTTATAAAATGTTTTTACTGCTAATGTTTTTTAAATGTAAGTATCTTGTGCTTACCAGGGCTGCATTTTATAAAAAAATTCAGTAAAAAAAAAAAAAAATAAAAAAAATAAAAAAAGCAATAGTGAAAAAACATACAAAAAAAAAAAAAAAAATTACTAATGCTCCATGACGCATTTTTCCAGGATTCTTTGATAAATAAAGTTCTAAACTTTCAAAAGTAGTGTACATGAAATACTTTGAACATGCATGTGTAAAAAGCGTTCTAGCCTAAAGTACTACCAATTTGTTATTCAAATCATCACTGTTCTCATATGCGTTTCTTGGCAAACGGTCCTAAAACCTAGGTGACGGCCGCTAAACCATGGAGACCCGGAGTGCGTTTGTAGAAAAGTGTGTTACCTGGGCGATGCCAATAGAGAAGGCGCTGGGAGACAGAAGGCAGAGGAGCCACACAGCTGACTGGGGGAAATCTCTCATCAGCACAGTGAAAAGAGACAGACACCCGAATACTACAGTCAGCATGGAGCCCACTGTACTCGCAAACTTAGGCTTCTTAAACAAAGGGGTCAACATGAAGGAGAAGAAAATCTGTAGGAGTAAGAAGGGGAAGAATTATATTTTTGCCCCCAAAACTTCACATAGACTCCACTTTTCACAGCGCAATCAATTCCCATTGGACAAAACCAAGACCTGTCCAGCTTTTGGTTCTTGTTACTCCCTACTCCCTTCAGAAATGTCACATTATGGAAATAACTTGCAAATGCTGCATCACTTCTTGAAGAAAAATACACTTTAATGCTGACACAACTTTGTGGCTAATTCTTTCTTGAAGAAAAAAAAGCTTGCATTCTGTCAGATATTTTACCAGTACAGTCACACCCCGCTGATGCAAAAGAAAACCAACGCAGCAGAAAGCAATTTAGCTTCGGAAAACGAAAATGAAAACTAATAACATATTCAATATAACTCAGATTAGCCTGTCACTCATATGACTACTCTCACTGTTGGCAGAAATCGAGACCCGAATGCCATTTAAATGGCTTTGCACTCTCTAAAGCTTTGAGTCGCTATTGTTCAGGATGTGACTCGAGGGTTGCTAGGACTTACAGAGGATATTCCATAGAGGAAAATGAGGAGGAAGATGACAAAGAAGTTGCTGTTAGAGAACAGGGGTGTGCAAGTTGCTATAACAGCCATTAGAATGGACATGGTTGTCACTAGAGCAGCATAGAGAAGGCCCCATGAAAGCCTAAAAAAAGCAAAAGAACATTTTACAAACGGACCATTTTTACATTTAAATTGGCTATGAATTACAATAGATCCTATGAGTGAACACACTCACCAAAAGGCAGAGTCATACAATCCCATCATGCCCATGGTGTCTTTCAGCCGCTGCTCTTTTTCAGCTGCCACATTGACAATGAGGAACGAGACAAAGGGTGTAAACGCCAGCACTAGGTATATGGAGATCAGGGCGTGAGGGAACTTCTGGACCTCCACCGAACCTGGATGTCCCATCATCACTGCACGCACTTTTAATTCATTCCACACGGGGCGTTTGGTCTTCATCTGCACAAAAAAGGATGATTTTATTATGGAAGCAAAAATCATGTCAAAAGGACAAAGCAGTGACTACCTATTACAAAAAAGAGTTCAGTTTTTAATAAATGCATGCATCTAGGTTTCCAGAAAAATATAAAGCAGCACAACTGTTTTCAACAATAATAACAAAAACGTTAGCAGTAAACCAGCTTATTAGAATCATTTTTTTAAATAAATCTGTGATCATGTTAAGACCGTTACGGCTTCTTTTACGTTGTAAAAATAATTTACTAATCCTGAACTTTTGCTAGAAGGCAACAATATCAAAATCTCACAATACGATATATATAAAAAAAAAAAAAAAAAAGAGAATTAAAAAAAGAGAGAAAATTTTGTACATTTTAAAGTTAAATTATTCAATCTTATGTTCCTTGAGAGTTCAAAATTAAGAGCTCCAAGCCATGTTCTTAACTAAGAGAAGCCAAAAAAGTTTGTATCTGAACTCTGAACCCTCTTTTTAGTTGTGATATACTAAATTACATTTTATTACATTTACACTGGTGTGTTAGCAAACAAATTAGAATATAAAAATAATAACAACAACAACAATAGTAAAAGCCATACATTTTTAAAACAACTGCACTGTAAAATACATGAAAATGAATATTTAATAGGTATATTCTTTTTGCTTTACACTACAGTAGGGAAATTACAGTGCTTCTTTCCTAATTTCTACTCTTGAAAGAGATATTTTGAATTTGGACTGCATTTAAACTGTTAACTATCAGCAATTCATAATGCACTTTAGCTTTTATTTTGATGGCAAACTCCAGTTTCAGTGAAAACAGGTCCACTACAAATCTAGTGAAATGCTGTAATCACCTGCCAGGAAAATAAAGCTTAACTGGTGCACTGCAATTTATTTACAGTGAACGGATCCGTGGAAAACACCGGATTATGAGCTGAACAGAAGTGCATGTTTCACTTTGCCTGTAAAACGCGCAGCAAAAACAGGCTTGATGAAGGGATTAAGCCATATTGTGGTTTCAGTTTTAGTAAAGCATAATGGCCCAAAACAACTAAAGACCTTTTATGTTAGAATAAGAAGTTTAAATACATTTCAAACACTAAAATTTTTGCCCGGAACACCTACTGTATCATATCGTCATGTGACCATGATAATATTTGATAATATCCTTACATCCCTTTTCCTTATCCCTAATTGTTAGAATATGCCTAGACTACAGCAGGCAGATGCATACACTGCATATTAACAGCTACAATGCTTAAAAGCCAATAAATTATTTATCCATGCCATTTCAAACCTGTATAATGGCAGCATCAATGACAGACTGCAGGCGTATAAATCCAGAATACCAATAGTTGGCGGCACGGCAGTTGACATAGTTTGTGTAACAGCTTGCTGTGGATCAGAGAAGGAAAAAAAAATAAAAAATACCCATCATACCCATTCCTTTCATTACAGATCAAACGGTTACAAAGTGAATGTCATTTGCATTAAAAAGAAGGTTGCCAATTAACTAAAGAAGAAGCTATATCAGGTGGCACAGCTGCTGTGACTTTATGACTTCAGCACTTATGATTCTCACTTATGGATTCGGTGAAATCGCTAGGCAGAGGGAGCTGGTTGTATGGGAATCGCAGACGGTACGACATTGAATCCAAGAAGACCACTCCTACAAAGCCATCAGGTTCATAGAGACTGGCATTCTCCAATTCTTCCTCAGTGGAGAACATCTCTAATCGCTCATTCATAGCTGAGGATCAAAACAAAAACAGACAAATGAAAAGAAATGCACAGTCGTCAAAGCTACCTCATCAATTAATTAGCAAAGCATTTAGTAACATATTTAGATGTTTGCTTTTAAGAAGTTTGCTATTAGGAATCAATGTTCTACATTTGTGATTTTGCAAAAATAAACAGCTAAATTTGGTACAATTTAAACTTAAAAAAAAAGAAAGAAAGAAAAAAAAAAAAAAAAACACCAATAAATGTAACATACGCAGTTCCCGAGCCACCTCTTCCATGATGTGATTGGTGACATTGTTGATGGGTGTGTAGCCAAGACCTTTGAGTGACAGGTCCCGTTCATACTCCAGTTCCTTTGTGCTGATACTGCCGTATGAGACATGAGGGTTGAGGGTGCTAATAAGGATGAGGAGGCCCAGAAGCAGCAAAGGCAATATCAGCTCCTGCAAAGAAAGAAGAAGAACAATTCAAATTTGACATAGAAATGTTGTGTCAAATATACTGTCATAAAATAAAATCAATCAATAAAAATTATTAAAATTAATTGCAACTTAAGATATAAATATATAACTTCAGAGGTAATTTAGAAAGAAAAATCCATATTGTCATGTTCACAAAGCTACAGCTCTTGATTTACTGCCTTAGAGAGGCCATAAACACACGAGTGCCAGTGAGGGTTTCCAATCATCCCTCTGGGCTTATTTGCTAGACCATGGCATGACTTTAGCTTTTAATGTGCCTGGAGGATGTGCACTACAATGTTTGTTGCAAAAAGTTTAGGGGAATTCATTTTTAAGACCACTTTGAAAAAAAAAAAAAAAAATGTTGAGCAGTAAAATAAATTGAGCAGTAAAATAAGCATATTCGAATGATTTCTGAAGGATTATGAGACACTGAAGACGTAAAGATGCTGAAAATTCAGCTTTGCATTACAGAAATAATTTCATTTTTAAATATTATAAATAAAAAAAACACTTTACAATAAGATTCATTAGTTAACACGAGCTACATTACATAACATGAGCTAAGAATGAACAATACTTCCACAGCACTTATTAATCTTAGTTACTGTTAATTTCAGCATTTACTAATGCATTTTTAAAAACGACAAGTTGTACTGTGAACTAACATGAACAAACAATGAACGACTGTATTCGTATTAACTAACATTAACCAAGATTAATAAATGTATTGTTCATTCATGTTAGTTAATACATGAACAAATGACACCTTATTGTAAAGTATTACCGATACTATTTGACAATATTACCGTTCCCCCGTATTTTTGATTAAATGTTGTTTGGTGAGCACACGAGACTCTTTGAGCCAAAACTTTTTAACAGTATTCTATCTGTGTCTGATAAAGGTTTTGTTGCATAGTGTTAAATCACTATACTGACTGAATTATGATTGACCTACATACATGAAGCCCACTATAACCAGGAACTCAGAACAACATAACTTGCTTCAGCATCTCCACTTCCAGGAAAATCAATACAGAGATGGCAATCGCTGGCAAAAATCCCAACAATTCATAATGCAATTCATTTTGTTCTATTTCCAACCGCATTCCATAATGGTTTATGACAATTTCTCCTTTGCGAAGTCGGTTTAAAAGTACTTCAGTATTGACGGTAAGTGATGACATGAACTAGATGGAACACCCATCCATTAACAGCCTTTTAATTCTCGAAGACTCTTATGTGGCTCTTCACCAAACAAACAGGAAGCAGAGAGCCATTAAAATACATTAAAGAAAGTTACCTTACATAAAAAATACATGACCACATGAACAGAAGAAAAAAAAAAGAAGGGAAATTACTTGTGGATAATTTGTGGATGGAAAAGGATTTCATCCAGATGGAGGGGAATCACAACATAAAATTAGTATTAAGACTGCTAAGTATTGTGACTTTAAAAAGTAGTCAGGGTAACTAATTTTGCACTGCTCATTTAGCAGATGCTTTTATCAAAAGCGACATACACTTATTACAGGAAAATTCCCTCTAGAGGAACCTGAGGTAAACAGTTGTGATCAAGACCACATTTCCACAAGACTTTAAGACCTTCTTAAAACTAATAAATATTAGGAAACAACCATTAGAAAACAACTAGTAAGATAATGTGCACTGTCATCATGGCAAAGACAAAATAAATGAGTTTGGACTTGAGAGAAAGAATTGTTAATGCTCATAAAGATGGAGAAGAATTTATCAAAGCATTTCAAAGTGTCAAGAACTGCAGTGAGATGCATTATCAAGAAGTTTAAAGAGACCAACACAGTGGAGAACAAGACGGGCAGAGGCAGGAAGCGAAAGATTTCAAAAACTTTGGAAAGAAAACTAGTGAGAGGGGTTTCTAAAATGCCCAAGAACGGCTGCCAAGACATTAGTGAATGACCTAGCCAAGTCTGGAATTGATGTCTCAAGGAAGACAGTCACTAGAGCCCTGCACAGGAATGCAGGGGTTGCCGACCAAGAAAGACTAGAATGAAGTTTGCTAAGGACAACCTGGGGGAATGTGATGCATACTGGAAACGTGTCCTTTGATCAGATGACACAAAACTAGAGCTTTTTGGCCATAGAGATGTTGCCTATGTTTGGCGAAAGAAGGGAGAGGCATTCAACCCCAAGAACACTGTTTCCACAGTGAAACATGGTGGTGGGAGTTTAATGCTGTGGGGATGTTTCAGTGCGTTTGGAACTGGGAATCTTGTCAGGGTTAAAGGAAACATGAAAAAGGAAGACTATAAGATGATTTTGAAAGACAACCTCAGACAGTCTGCAAGAAAACTTGGTTTGGGTCGATATTTTGTCTTCCAGCATGATAATGACCCAAAGCATACCTCACTTCTGGTGAAGAAATACCTCCAAATGAGCAAAGTGAGTGTACTTGACTGGCCTGCACAAAGCCCAGACTTGAATCCAATAGAAAATCTGTGGAGCACACTAAAGTCCAGAGTTTGTGCCAGAAGACCAACAAATCTGGAGGAGCTTGAGAGATTTGCTAAGGAAGAATGGGCTGTCATTCCTCAGGAGACATGCTTGAAACTTGTTGAGAACTACAGCAAACGACTAAAGGCTGTTATCAAGCAAAAGGGATACACTATTGACTATTAACATCAGAGGGCTAATAATTTTGACCAGTAGACTTTTTAAAATTCTTGGTTATACATTTACTTCTATTTGTATTACAAACCCTAAAAGCTTCCTGAATAAAGTATTATGTATAAAAATGCTATGTTGATAAAATCGTCTTTCTGTTAAACAACACTTGGGAGTTATTTGAAAAACAATGAAACATTTTATACGGGGCTAATAATTTTGTCTTCAACAATAAGTATCAGTGATGCGCGGGTTGATCCAAAATGAGCGGGTGCCTGCAGTAATGATATTCGGGTCGCAGTCGGTCGGGTCGTTTGAAATAAAGATGCCAATTAAACCTTTGTAATTTATATAGGCTACCTTTTTTTTTTTTTTTACCAACAAGTGTCACCATTTAGTCTTCTTTTTAAGCCCAGGTTAAGTTTACTGTGTGTTTCAGTTTTCAGTTTTACTTTCATGGGTATTTGTGAACATTTATTTATGGATATTGTAGCCTCAATCTTTGGCTTAGCCTATTTCTGTTCGTTTAAAATGCGTTAATAAAGACTTTATTAACATATTCTATGCCTGCATTTTGTGCTGGTGAGAGCTTCAATTGGGCATCCACGTGGCGAATGCCGAGTTCACACTGCACGATTTTCAAAGTCATCGGATCACCATTGTTTTCACACTGCACGACTATCTGGGGTAGCTTTCAGTTGCTGCTGTGTTCACATTGCACGACGGATCGGCGACAGGAGTTTACACACTACATGACCTTACAATAGGAAGAATCGCTGACAATGCCGTGTGGTCCGCAAACTCAATGCACACGAGAAGTGTTAACGAAATAATGCAAGATCAAGATCATATATTGTGATCTAACGTCCTTCCCGGATACAAAATCATTAACAAAAAATATTTCATATTTCATATATTTCATATTCATATATTTCATACATTCTGCTGTGAACATTTTATGTAGGCTACACAATAAGCACTTCAAAATGAAACCAACGTTTTGTGCATTTTATTATGAGTTTAGCCTATTTCTTATAGCCTACAAAAGTTCTCACATTGATGAAAAGGAATATGCTATAAATCTTCTGTCTTTTATAGAAGATTATTTAAAGGAAAAAAACCCTAGCCCCCTCTTATGTTTAATTACTTTTTATAGCCTTTTTTTTTTTTTTTCTCTCTCTATGCAGTACAAACCAAAGGATTCTTTGGACTAATCATATAGGCTACATTTGAAAAATAAAAGAACTTAAAGTGTGTGAAATATAATGTTTACCAGGATGGAATGGTGAGTTCGTTAGAGTGTTTCCCTATTTTCCTCGCTTTTATTAGCTTTTAAATCACTTAAATGCATCAAATCGTATTTTACTTTCACTTTTGATTTAGTGGCATTTCGGCCTCTATTGATTGACAACGACAAAACTCATATAGGCATAATTTAAAATAAAATAACTTGCACCCTCCCACACCCCTAGTTCCTACGTCTATGGCCCAATGACGCTACGATGAGCATTTACTACTTTTAAAAAATGCGGGTCAGGAAGCAGGTCGGGTACAATATTTTATTTTATTTTTTAGCGGTCTGAGTTGTGGGCGGGTTAGTTGAAAACGTCGGTCGGGTGCGGGTTGTTTATACATTGACCCGCGCATCACTGATAAGTATTAACATTTCTACGAAAACAAGAATATTTTCTTTCAGCATCTAATGTAAATGCACTTTGATATAAGGATGTTTTAAAAGTTTTTATTGGAAAACAAAGCAGAAATACTGAGGGAGATTAATTTTTACACTGCATGCAACATTTAATGCCATTACTTCATGCATTTAAGTTATACTTAAACTTTATGCTAATGATTTAAGATTAATTAAGACTTTTTAAAACCCACAAAAACCCTGGACACTTTAATAAATCCTTGAGAAGCGTATATTGTACAAACTTCAGAACGAGCTTAATACCAGAGCATAGAAGGGACATGCAAAAGCTTTAATAGTGCAACAGATTTGGAGCGGAGAAGAAAGCATGTGAGTGGCAGTTGAAAGGCACCTGGAGACTCTGTTGTTTGGTCCTCCATTTGATCAGCAGGTTTTTGTAGAGCAGGCTCCTTGTCTGATGCCAGACTCCGGCATCTCTTCTGGTTATGGGCTGCATTCTTCCAGCATGCTTCAGTTGACTGGCACATGGATCAGACACAGCTGCAAAACAAAACGTAACCTTCTTATTGTAAATTAACAAACTTTTTGCTTTGAATTTGTCAGGCCAACTTTTTTTCCTTCACAACTCGTAGTTCATATTGTTCGGTCAGGAAATCTAATATGGCAGATAAGATATGGCAGCAGGTGAGAATGACGGTTCAAACCTTTGACCTTTTCGGATGGATCCTAAATTAAACAGTTA
Organism: Cirrhinus molitorella; assembly: GCA_033026305.1. Taxonomy (NCBI): domain Eukaryota; kingdom Metazoa; phylum Chordata; class Actinopteri; order Cypriniformes; family Cyprinidae; genus Cirrhinus; species Cirrhinus molitorella. Next base: position 7,756,385 of record CM065136.1, read on the forward strand.
TCTGAATTTTCTTTTTTCAGTGGAATGTGGAGCATTCAGAATTCACACTTTTCATAATGTCATTAAACTGCTATCCTTTCAACTAACAGTAGTTAAAAAAAAAGTAAGTAAATGTTTAAAGCAAAATAGATTACAATAATCAAGTTTCTATTTGTATTTGGACTACTAAGGTAATGACATTAAAATGTTAAAAGTGACTAATTAGAATGAATACCATTAATGCTTTATTAATTAAATAAGATTTTTAATAAGTCTCCTCTGTTCACCAAGTCTGCATTTATTTGATCCAAAGTACAGCAAAAACAGTAAAATTTTACTATTTTAAATAACTTTTAAGTTATTTTAAATAAATTTAAAAATGCAATTTATTCCTGTGATTTTAAAGTAGAATGTTGAAGAAAGCTCAGAAGAACAGCATTTACCTGAAATAGAAATCTTTTGTTTTTATCAGCACTTTTAATCAATTTAAAGCACCCTTGCTAAATAAACGTATTAATTTCTATAATATAAAATAAATTACATTTTAAAATATATTCAATCAAGCAGAAAGCAGTTATTTTAGAAAAATATTTCACAATATTACTGCTTTTGCTGTGTTTTGGATCAAATAAATGCAGGCCTGGTGAGCAGAAGAGAATTCTTTAAAAAAAATTATATATATATTATAGCTTGCTATTCCAACTTTTACCTTATTAATTTAATTTAATTTAAATTCCGTGGTTGAAATAGGATTCCACATGAGACACAAACACGATGCGCTTGCTTTTATCTTCCCGCCACATACAAAACGCCTTGTGGTAATTTGCTATTAAATATGAAGCTATTAAACTTTTTTCACGTCTGAACACCGTCCGTTTTCTGTGTCAAGGCTGATAACATCTTTAAACTGTGTTAAGAAGAGAAAATGGGAAAGGTGAGTACGAAGGTAAACGCAGATAAGAATACATAAGATAACGCAGCTTGTAAAGCGTGACAGTGTGCTACTGACTATCTGTAAAACAACTCATAGGAATTTTTATGCAGAATGTAACTGCGCGTGCAGGAGCTCGCGTGCACCCGACATGTTGCGCGTGCTCGCGTGCGCGCGCGGTGCAGGTCAATAACGGCAGGGCTGGGCTTTCGCCCCTTCTTTTTTTCTTTAAAACAGACTACATACGTGTTCTTCTAATGTACACTAAATACTAAAACCAAATATGAAAACTGTCGATGAAATAATGAGTTTTGTTCGCTGCTGACGGTGTGTAAACACTGACAGCTAACGCTAACTGGCTAACAGCTTTCCCTCAAGCTTAAACAAGGAAGTGCACTTACGTATGAAATACATTAAGACATGTCTTTCCTTTTCTCCAAATTCGCTGCGTTATTTCCAAATAATTATCCTTTAGGAAATAAATAAATAGGGAAGAGATCCAAGGCGGCGTTGTCAACACTACTTGCGCCTCTGCCATCAGCTGGACCGACCAGTCATTCAACCAATCAGCGCAGCGCTACAAGTTACAAGACTCGTGATTCGCCGATGTCGAGAAAACCAATCACGAGCCTCAGAACTTGTAGGACTTCGCTGATTGGTTGTGTGGTTGGTTACCTGCAGTTGACCTACAGGTCTGAGTTGCGGCCCTGAATACTTTATTATATATATATATATATATATATATATATATATATATATATATATATATTTTACACATATTTATTTGTACAATTCTTTAAAAATTGCATAGTTCAGACAGCAATGCCTTTGCAGTTTCTCAACCCCCGATGTGCTAGATAATTTGCTATGCTTGCGTTGTTTTGCTTGGTCATTGGAAATAGGAGATATTGTTTACACTGAAATATTGACATGTAGTCCTGATATCAACTTAGACGGTGCCAAAAAAGAAAAATATGATACACTCTGCATTGTGCTGACAGTACAGGAATGCAGTCAGTAGCACTTTTGTTTAAAGCATAAAGGATACAGTGTTTTGAGCGATTGTATGCTTCTGAACTACTACTGTATATCCCTGAAAGGGAACATTTGTGTACTATGACTAATGAAATGTTGTATTAATTCTATATTAAACAACTGAAGAAGTTACATGTTTGTAAAAGTTGGTGCATTTGAAGGCATCAAGGCTTGTGACTGTGTTTATAAATGGAGAAAACAGACGGAAATGGGAGTAGCCACAGGATGAGATATAGATAGAAATAGTGTTTAAAGGAGAAGTTATCTAAAACAGACTAGCAGGTTATCTACAGTGAAAGCAAGTGTTATGAATAATAATAAACAAATGTGGAAAATACCAGTATTGACGTAGGCTATCAAAGAATGGTCTGCACGCTTTTTAGACAGTCAGTGACCAATAACGAAATTGTACAAAGATAGTTGTTTGGACAGAGAAAGACTGTTCTTCAGGACTTTTTCTCCACAACATTATATTCTTAAAACTAACATCGACAAAATTGTACAGTTGGGAGCTGAAGGATTGAAGCTGAACACAGTATTAAAAATCAAGTTTTAAAAACTTTTAAACAGGGTCATTTTTATAAATTCAACTATTATTTTCTCTTGTGGACTATATGTAAATGTCTTTTATGTTAAATATATTATTAAGGTCAGTACTTAATAAAAAATAACATGCATTTTGTATGATCCCTCTTGTTTTGGTAAAAGAATGAACATTTTGCAGATTCTAACAGGTCTATGTAAACTTTTGACTTCAACTGTATATAATGTGGGTAATATGTGCAACACATACACTACTGCACTCACTTTGTCAATCAAATTTATTTGGTTACAAAAAAGGTATAAAATTAAGAGTAGAAAAAAGTGTCTATGCATGTATAATTCTGAAAAACAAAACAAAAATACAGTCTTTTCAAAGAAAAGGCAGCAATTTTTTTCTTATTTTTTTTGATTAAAAACATTCCACTGAGGATATAAACTACGTTAAATACAGTATGCCACGTTGTCTTGTACTAAGAACTAACACAAACCCAAAAGGATTTTAGAGAAAACAGCTACGCTGAAACCTGCGTGACAGTGAAGGCAAATTTACATTGATTATTACCAGTAAACACAAAATGACATCAGTAAATGGAACGGTCACAGAAGCCAGACATATGAATCATAAGCAATGTGACAGTACATTCATTTGTGCAAGGCCTGAGGGAGTAATACTTTCACAGCCAGAGAAGCTGCGAAATATATATTGCTCCCTGGGGAACGAGAGGGGCATATTCGACTCCTCAGTCACATAAACAAGCATCACCGTTTCAGTTCTGCAGATTTAAATATGTTTTTGGGAACTGCTTAATGAATTGTCACATAAGGCCTGATACACATATTCAATCGGAAGGCATCTGAGGCAGGTTTTATCCCCTACCGCATTGGCTCGGCTTTAAAGGATTGTGTTTGCATGTCATCGTGAGAAGTTTTTACACAGTTCAAGGCCATTAAATTCATGACAATCATTTTTTGCCACTTACACAAGCCAATGGACTGAAAAAAATAAATTAAAAAAGACACTGTAAGTCACCTGTCATCAGAAAAAAAGATAAGAGCCAGAAGAGTGGCCCAGCTTTCATGTGATCAGATACATTTCAGAAATGTTTTATTGTCCATCTGAATAAAAGAAGAAACCTTCCACTTGGTCTCTACATGTTTTACTGGTTCCATAGTGCTGATGCTGGGGTCGAAAAAAGACAGTCTGTGCTCAGGCCAGGGTTTATGGGCCACTTTAGTGTTTGCGGGTGCGCTGGCCCCCTGTTCCGGTGGTTGTGACGTACAGGAGGGGCTGAAGTTGCCTGGTTTGGGGGCCACGCTTGATGAGGTGGGAGGGCAGGTTGGAGGAAGTGACATCTGCTGTTGATCCTATGGAAAATTAATAAAGGTCAACAGGAAATCAAAGTTGACTGATTTTCATAATACTTGTTCTTAGCCCTAATGAACACAATACATCTGTGCATTTCAAATAATAAATAAAAAAATTGGTCTTCACTAACACAAATTGGATGAAATAAATTACAGGTTTATCTTAAAATAAATGGATAAATGTATTTTACTTTTCCATCATTTAAAAAAAAAAAAAAAAACTGTGATATACCAGTTTGGTGGATGTTGTGAGAGGGTCGAATTTTAGTCATTTGCGGCTGTGCTCTGTGTTGGGGGCGCAGAAGGGGGGCCGGTGGATGACCGTTAATATGCAGGTGGGGATCGGAAGTGCTGTCCAGGGGACGAAATCTCTGGCTGGTGTTCTTAGCCTGAGACAACTGTAGGGTGAAGAAAATATTGAATTTATTGCAAATAGTTTGCAAATATATATATATATATATATATATATATATATATATACATATACACACACACACACACACACACACACACACACACACACACACATTTTTAAAAAACTCATAATAATACATTTGAAAAAATTCAATAAAAACATTTGTGTGTCTGGGTCACATTTCACCCCAAGGAAAGTAATAAGTAATTATATTTTAAAAGTTTTTGCGTTATATAATTTTCACAACAGTTAAGCACATTTTCCTTGTGAACTGTTTATTATTTAAATGATTTCAATATTTTTAAATATATTATTAAATATTTATACACTACTGTTCAAATGTTTGGGGCCAGCAAGATTTCTTGTATTTATTTATTTATTTTTACTTTTATGTGCTAGTAAAGGCATTTATAATGTTACAAATAATTTAAGTTTTTTAAATTGATGCTGTTATTTTGAACTTTCATCAAGGAATCCTTAAATAAAAACTGTTTAATGGTTTCATTCTTTTTTTTTGTTCTTTTTTTTTTACATTAATAATACGAGAAAATGTCTTTCTATTCAGGGTCATAAAAAAAAAAGAAAATTAATGTCTTAATTTGTGTTCCGAAGATGAACGAAGATCCTACGAGTTTGGAACGACATGAGGGTGAGTAATTAATGACAGAATTTTCATTTTTGGGTGAAGTATCCTTTTAGTGGTCCTTCTCGGCTTCTCCACTTTTTGATTTTGGGGCGAAATATATCCAAATCAGGTTAAACACAAGTTTAACACGGAGGTTTCTTTATCTGGAAACTCACCGCTTGTCCTGTGACTTCAAATGATCGAGATCTCCTCTTGCGTCTGCGACCCTCAAAGTCCTGCTCTCGTGGAGCCGGATTTTTAACAGCCTGCCGATTTCTCGGCCGCGTCCATGTGCTGTTAGGTGCAGGACCGTCTCCTGTGCTGCTGGACAGGTTGTCATCCGAGGTGGCGTGGCGTAGCTCTGGGCTGGGCTGTCTCCCACGCCGTAGCACCAAACCTTTAGGGGGCGCCTCGGTTAGAGACAGGTTACTCTTGTGCTTCTTGGGATCTAGGGGCGAAGGTGGTGGGGGCAATCGCAGGGCATCTATTTCTAGCACCTTAGAGCGGCGTCGAGCAGCCTTGACCGCAATGTTCTGCACGCCTCTTAGAATCTGCTGCCTCTCTGGAGGGAAAATGGGATTTTAGGGATTTTAAAAATTTGACTAATAAAATAAACATTATGTAAGTTGGCATTAATGTATTATATGAGAAGAAGCCATGTGGGATTCGGTTGCTACAGTTTAGCAGCCACTATATAAAAATAGCATCCTGCAGAATGCCTCAACTAACCAATCAGAATCAAGTGTTCCAGAGAGCTGTGTAACAAGCACAAAGATGAAAGAGCAGTGGAACTCTTACCTTTAGGAGTCAGAGGGGCATCTGTGCCGTTCTCGCTGCTCTCAGGTGAGGAGTCCAGATGGCTGCTCATACTGTGACTGAGATGGCTGCATCTCAGAGCGTCATCCAGGACAGATGGCAACAGCTGCAGAGATACAGTCAGCATAATGTCAGACACATTCATTTATTCAGTACACACAGTTGAAAAACAGAGAAACCAATTAAAATGCAGATTAAACAGAATATTCACACTTTCCGTTAATATATGGTCAAATTTGATCATGTTTCATATATACGACTGGTCAAGATGTCAAAAATGTCTCTGATTATCACCAAAGTTGCATTATTTGATCAGAAATACACTAAAAACAGTAATATTGTGAAATATGTTTACAATTAAAACAAACTGTCTTCTATTTTAGAAGAAGCTCACCTCTCTGTTGCCCTGTCCATTGATGTGAATGGGTGGAGGAGTCATAACTACAGAGTTCTTCATCTGTTTGTGACTACTCTTAAACACTCTGTCTCTGAATGGGCAGAAGAAAGATTTGCATGTGAACAAACTCATTTTAACACCCATTTAAAATAAAATGAAGGAGGCAGTTATATTACAGTTCTTTTTGTGCCCACAGTGCATTTGTGAAAGCAAAATCTTTTTATTATGCATATGGAGTGAAATGTCAAAAAAAGTATAACATGATCTCTTCTTACCCATCAGGCTCTGGAAGAATTGGAGGGAGCGTGTGTCTCCTCAATTTCGTCCGCCCATCTCTGTTGTCTGAGCCCAGTGTGCGAACACTCTCTTGGTCTGAATCCATCTCCTGCAAGGGGTCACGACCTCTACTGGGGAGGGTGATCTTGGGGAGGGAACCCTCCTACAGAAATATATGTCAGAACATTTTCATGATCACTCTGTTCCTTTATGATTTTACTACTTTTTGTGTAAAATATGAGCAATAATGTGTGCTCACAAAGTGAACAGTCAGTTTTGATTTCATATTGACTTTAAAAATGCCTGCTTGATGTACCTTAAGAGTGCGAATGGTGAACTTATCTAGGGCCACAACTCTGTCCAAGTTCTTCTCATCCATTTCCTTCATGTACATCTCATAAAGCTCTTGAAGATGAGGAGGAACCAGGAGACTGTGATCTGCAAAAACAACACTGACCTTAACTTATTATATAACATTTATATATTATATAACATTTTCTACAACAAACTATATATACAGTATCTCACAGAAGTGAGTACACCCCTCACATTTTTATGTGTGTCTTTTCATGTGACAGCACTGAAGAAATGACACTTACAATGTAAAGCAGTGAGTGTACAGCTTGTATAACAGTGTAAATTTGCTGTCCCCTCAAAGTAACTGAACACACAGCCATTAATGTCTAAACCGCTGGCCACAAAAGTGAGTACACCCCTAAGTGAAAACGTCCAAATTGGGCCCAATTAGCCATTTTCTCTCCCTGGTGTCATGTGACTCAGGTGTAAATAGAGAACAGGTGTGTTAAATTTGGTGTTATCGCTCTCACTATCCCATACTGGTCACTGGAAGTTTAACATGGCAACTTATGGCAAAGAACTCTCTGTGGATCTGAAAAAAAGAATTGTTGCTCTACATAAAGATGGCGTAGGCTATAAGCAGATTGCCAAGACCCTGAAACTGAGTTTGCAGCACGGTGGCCAAGACCATACAGTGGTTTAACAGGACAGGTTCCACTCAGAACAGGCCTTGCCATGGTCGACCAAAGAAGTTGAGTGCACGTGCTCAGTGTCATATCCAGAGGTTGTGTTTGGGAAATAGACGTCTGAGTGCTGCCAGCATTGCTGCAGAAGTTAAAAGGGGTGGGGGGTCAGCCTGTCAGTGTACAGACCATACGCAGCGCACTGCATCAGATTAGTCTGCATGGCTGTCGTCCCAGAAGGAAGCCTCTACACAAGAAAGCCTGCAAACAAGACAAGCAGACTAAGAACATGGATTACTGGAACCATGTCCTGTGGTCTGATAAGACCAAGATAACATATTTGGTTTAGATGGTGTCAAGCGTGTGGCGGCAACCAGGTGAGGAGTACAAAGACAACTGTGTCTTGCCTAGTCAAGCAAGGTGGTGGGAGTGTCATGGTCTGGGTCTGCATGAGTGCTCCCGGCACTGGGGAGCTACAGTTCACTGAGGGAATCATGAATCTGAATACTGAAGCAGAGCATGATCCCCTCCCTTCGGAGACTGGGCCACAGGGCAGTATTTCAACATGATAACGACCCCAAACACACCTCCAAGACGACCACAGCCTTGCTAAAGACTGGCCAAGCATGTCTTTAGACCTAAACCCTATTGAGCATCTGCGGGGCATCCTCAAACAGAATGATGTCGTCATGGAGGAGTAGAACAGGATTCCAGTGGCAACCTGTGAAGCTGTAGTGAACCCCATGCTGAAGAGGGTTAAAATAATGGTGGCCACACAAAATATTAACACTTTGGGCCCAGTTTGGACATCTTCACTTAGGGGTGTACTCACTTTTGTGGCCAGAAGTTTAGACATTAATGGCTGTGTGTTCATTTATTTTGAGGGGACAGCAAATTTACACTGTTATACAAGCTGTACACTCACTACTTTACATTGTAGCAAAGTGTAATTTCTTCAGTGTTGTCACACGAAAAGATACAATACAATATTTACAAAAAATGTGAGGGGTGTACTCACTTCTGTGAGATACTGTATATGTATATATACATATATATTCAACCTGAACTGAACCCTCATATTGCATCATTTGGAAAACTTTACTGCTACAGTTTGGCCTGATTCATCGCTGGCTGAGATTTGGGTGCCATTTCTTATTCCTGCGAATGACTCACCATCAATAAATTGCCGCTGCTGCTGGATGATCTCATGGCAGAGGTGTCTGTGCTGTTCAAATCGCTGCACTACCACGTTTTTCTGTCGGATCACGTTGTCCTTGAGCAGCGCGCTGGACTGCATTTCTGCATTCTCGATCTCCAGCTCGTGAACCTTGCAGAGGAGGCAAAGCACTTCCCTTTGCTCTTCTGAGCTCACGCGGCGGGGGAGAAGCTCTTCAAGACGTCGTGCTTTCTCTCTCAGCTCTGCCAGGCGCTGTTCCATTCCAGCCTGAAGAGAACAGAGGAACCATGGTCAATTACTGTGATGAGTGACTTCATTAACACTGCAAGTCATGTACAAATTATCTTTGCTTATGAGAATTCTCAGTCCAAAAGCAGAGAGGAAATTTATTACTCGTTGAGATGGGAAACCAACAATGAACTGCCATGCAGAGTGCAGAGTGCAGAGTCAGTTTATTTAGGATGTTGTCTTAAATAACAACTGCCTATGTAGGGAGTTTACTTGGTTTTTGAAACTGAGCTACTGTCTTTTGAATTTTGTTTTATTTCAACATTAAGTTTCTTTTACATTAACATTATCTTGGCCATAGTAATACACAAGTCATGCAATCAAATAATGTATTAAATGACAACCACTAGATTTTAAGAACTATTTTTAAGAACACTGGACTTATGAACACAGTAATAAACAGAAAAGCTCATACAACTAGAAAATAAAACATTGGGAATCAATGAACCATTTAATCTAACTAAAATAAATCCAACTTCTCAGTGCTATTGCTCCTAAGCAGGACTGAGTTTTTCAGGTGTTGTTCCGCCCTCTAGTGGCTTGTAACAAAATTACCTTCTGTTTTTGTATTTTCTTCTGCTCAGCCATGAGCGTGACAAGGTTTTCTCTGGCAATGGCCACCTCTTGTGTCTCTGTGCTGTCAGGCAAAGATTCTGGTGAGTCTGAGTCTTTCTCACTCTCATCCTTATTAAAACTCTCCTTCCTTCTCTCGCCCTGCCACTTCTTTCTTCTCCTGAAGCGTTCTTGCTCCCAGCTAGATGGAAATGGACAACATTTCAATAACCAAGCATTTATTCTACAGAACAACAAGCAAAAGTTTCAAATAAAACATTTTACAAAAGAAGTTTGTTCAGTCTGAAATGATAAAACAACTGAAAATACTGTTCAAAATCATACATATTTGGCCACCTTCTGACTTAAGTGTCCAAATAGCTTTAGGGCAACTATTAGGGTGTATTTATCTGTAATAATATTTTGGTTTGTGTGGAGAATGAAGACTCACTCTGCGATTGTCAGCAGGTGTTTGGATGTGTCTATCTGGATTTCCATGTTGCTGTTGTCCAGCTCCATAAGACGCTTCCTGATGTCCATCTGCTGTCTAAATGCATCGATCAGCTGCTCACGCAGTTGGTCCATCTCAGCCCGGCTCTGCTGAGAAGAGTGAGCCTGCACCTCCGCTAGAGGCAAACACACACAAAAAAAATAATGTTATGATACACATTTGAGTGAGAATAGAATAGAATAGAATAAAAAAAACAATCTAAGCAGAATAGAAGAGAATAGTTTAGAAAAGAATGAAACAGTATAGTCAAAATAATATATTTAATAAATATAAAACAATTTTATAATCGAACTGAATCAATTAAACAATATTCTAATCAAACAAAAAAAGAACAGAATAGAACAGAATAGAACTAATCACAAAGAATCTAATCAAACATAAAATAATCTATTATAACAGAACAGAATGTCAGAAAAGAATAATTGAGAAAATGATCTAATCAAACAGAAAATAATATAATAGAATTAAACAAAATAATTTAGAAAATAACAATCAAGTGGAAAGAAAATCTAGATTTAAACAAAACAGAATACTTTTGTAAATAATATAATAAAACAGATAATAATCTAATCAAGCAGAAAACAGTCTATTACATTTAACCAGACCAGATTCAAATAGGATATAGTAGTCTAGATATAGATATAGTAGAAAATAGTCTATTAGAATAGAACAGAACAGGACAGAACAGTATAAAACAGAACCATATAGAACAGAATAGAATAGAATAGAATAGAATAGAATAGAACAGTTGGACAGTTGGGTACAAAAAGAAAATCAAACCAAAATACAAACAGAAAACAACCTATTAGAATAGAACAGAACAGAATAGAATAGAATAGAATAGAACAGTTGGACAGTTGGGTACAAAAAGAAAATCAAACCAAATAGAAAAACAGGCTATTAGAATAGAATAGTATATGATAAAAGGGAATACAAAGTAACATACAAAAAAAAAAAACATTAGAACAGAACAATACATAAGAATATAGAATAGAAAATTATAGAATAGTTGGGAATTCAAAGTAAAAAACAAAAATAAACAGAAAACAACCTATTAGAATAGAATAGAACATGAACAATACAGCACAGAACAGAATATAAAATAATAGAATAGAATAGAATAGAATAGAATAGTTGGGAATTCAAACTTAAATCAAGGTGTTATCACTGGTAAACATCGCTTCACTTCTTACAGATAGGATGTTACCTTGAACATGGCGGATGTCTGTTCTGTCTGGATTGAGCTGTCTGCTGGTCTGGTCTGCTATTTTTTTCTTCAGTCGCTGAATCTCACTACGCAGGTCGGAGATGATGCTGGTGTACTGGGCGATGTGATACGACACATTCAACAGATTTCTCTTTACCTGCAGAGGAACAACAACAGTGTACAGTGTGGCAAAATATAACAGTCAACAAACTTTTTACCAAACAGTTATACTGAGAAACAACATCCCAAAATGCATAACAAAAATAATCTTACTTTAATAGTAGGTTACTAAGTAAGTAGCTTACTAGGTTGTCCATTGTTTTTATTATTTTTATTATGCATCAAACTAACCCGTGTTCGGATGCTTTTGGCACGGTCGGCATAAGTCAAGGTATTCCGTGAATCCTCAAAGGCTAGAGATGCAGGGCTTATATGGGCAATCATCACCGTCCGACTGTTTCCTCCTAGAGAGTCCTTTAAACATGAGAAAACCATGGTGAGATGACTGTAGTAAAAACAAATTTCTCACAAGCATCTCTGTTCATGAAGATTTGCTGTACCTTGAGCAATCGTGTGAGCTTGCTGTCTCTATAGTTGACGTATTTGTTGCCATTCTTTTCGCTCAAAGCATTGATGCAGTTCCCCAGAGCGAGCAAAGAGCGGTTAATATGAGCTCCTTCTTTTAACCTCTGACCTCTGTTCTGTGTCTGAAAGTAGAAACATAGTTATTGCACCATTATTAAACTGTCTATATGCAGTCTATATGCAGGTTAGGATGTCTGCTACAGCTTCCAGCAGGGGGCGCTCTTGTATGTTTCATTTTTTGGAATAGTTGTGCAACAGGCTTGTCTTCTCATCAATAGAGAACAAACAAGCACTCATGTTTCTGAGCAACAATACCCCATAACCAGAAACAACGTGATCTGCTTTTGTGCCTGTCACATGCATGTTTAAACCCACAGAGTGCCTGAGTGGTTAACATTTTTAACCGTTTCCATGGCAAATACATGGCATGCATGTAATACCTTCCCGTCTCATGCAGTGAGTGGAAATGACACTTTAATATTAAACATGATTCACATGTTCTCATCAAAAACATCTGATGCATTATAGCAGATGTAATAATCAACAAATTGTTTCATTTTAGATGGCTTCAGGTTTATCGCTAATAGTTAAATCACTCTTGGAATTGTTCCCTCGTCACTGGCTGATATATGATTCTGAAAATATCTGGCGCCAACTGTGCCAGCTTTTATGTAAGAAGAAAGATTGATATCCTTATATTAATGATTACCAACTTTACAGACGCATGTCTGAGCTCACCCACTGTGCTTTTATGTTCTAACTCAACTAAAAGATGAATAGAGCTTTATATTTCACACCTACAAATATCCCACATCATACCTGTGAAGCCCGTTCAGACCCTGCCAGATCGATCATGAAGAGACGTGCAAATCGCACTTCCTGCAGGATGTCTCGACATCGGCTCTGTTGCCGCACGGCCACCTGCAGCACAGCATGAGAGCGAGAAGACGTCTGATTGGCTGCAGTCGGCTCTTGAGTTCTCTGCTTGTTTCCTTTCATTAACAACTCCATGATCTGAGAGAGAAAGAAAACAGAGAAAAAAACTCAACATCTAGCTCCGCAGTGCCATTCATTAGTCTGAGGTCGATACGATTTTAGCATATTTTTGATCAAAAATACAGTAAAAACAGCAATATGAAATATTATTATGATTTAAAATAGATTTTTTATACAGTTGAGGTCAAAAGTTTACATCCCCCTTTTAGTATCTGCAAATGTTAATTATTTTACCAAAATAAGAGGGATCATACAAAATGCATGTTATTGTTTATTTAGTACTGACCTGAAGAAGATATTTCACATAAAAGATGTTCACATAGTCCACAAGAGAAAATAATAGTTTTATTTATAAAAAATGGCCCCGTTCAAAAGTTTACATACGCTTGATTCTTAATACTGTGTTCTTACCTGTGTTTTTTTGTTTAGTGATTTAGTTGTTGATGAGTCCCATGTTTGTCCTGAACAGTTAAACTGCCTGCTGTTCTTCATAAAAATCCTTCAGGTCCCACATTTTTTGGGGGTTTTTCAGCATTTTGGTGTATTTGAACTCTTTCCAATGACTGTATGAATTCATGATCCATCTTTTCACACTGAGTACAACTGCATTAAGAGCCAGGGGTGTAAACTTTTGAACAGAATGGAGATGTAAATTTTTCTTATTTTGCCTAAATATCTTTTTTTTTTTTTTTACATTTAGTACTGCCCTTCAGAGGCTACAGTTAAATTTACCCTGATCTTCAACTTCAAAAAGTCTTGATGCATGTTTTTTCCTTCTGCATATGAGTCCCTCAGTTGTCCTCAGTGTGAAAAGATGGATCTCAAAATCATACAGTCATTGTTGGAAAGGGTTCAAATACACTAAAACGCTGAAAAACTAAAGAAAGAAACAGTAAAAAGAATTTGTGGGACCTGAACATTTTTTTCTGAAGAGCAGCAGATGGTTTAACTGTTCAGAACAAACAAGGGACTCATGAAAAACAAAAAAACAAACAAACAAAAAAAAACAACAACACAGTATTAGGAATCATGTAAACTTTTGAACAGGGTAATTTTTTTTATAAATTCAACTATTATTTTCTCTTGTGGACTATATGTAAACATCTTTTATGTAAAATATACAGAATCTGCAACATTTTGCAGATTCTGAAAGGGGGGTGTAAACTTTTGACCTCAACTGTATATATTTTAGGGGGAGACACTACAGGCAAAAACAGTTTTTCTGTCTGTTCTAAGTATTTTTTTAATTATGGAGTGACAAAATGAGATTCTGTAAAAACATTTGACTTTAATATGTCAAAAGTATTAAACAAGAATTTTGAATTTCGATAACTATTAGTTAACTTTGTTTACCCCATTCACCTGCAGTGTCTCACCTTTAAAATGCAATTCTAACATGCTGATTTGGTGCTTAAGAAACATTTCTTATTATCAATGTACAATTGTGCTGCTAAATATTTTTTTGTGGAAACTACAAGAATTATATAAAAAATATTAATAAATGCATTTTTATGCATAGATTTTAATTCTAATTATTTTTATTTATTTTCTGTATTATGTGTCTAACTGACCTCTCGTGCATTAATGGTGGAGACCTCTGTGATTCCTGCGACTTGTATTTCTCCCTTCGAGTCCTCTCTCAGGTCCAGGAACCCAGATGATGGATTCAGCAGGTCTCTTATCATCTCATTATAGATCTGAAACACAAGAATCAAACAGACTGAAATCCATGCTCAGATTTCAAGATTACCATCATTGTTTATGCATCTGACATTTACATTCATGCCTCTGACAGATGCTTTTATCTGAGGTGACTTGCAGTGCATAAATATCAAAATGTGCAATCTGTGACCTTTCCATTACTAATAGCATGATCTACCAGCTGAGCACATGGACAATGCTGTAACATGCGAATACGAAAGGAATTACTACTGAATTATTGAGCATTTAGATGCATTAGATTGCGATAAGTCAACGATCTTAAGTCCAGTTACCACATGAACATGCATTCATCTCTTAACATGCGTAGAACTACTCCTTACACCAATAATAAATTAATTACACAAAGTCATCAACACCTCACAAATGTCTCAACCAATCAAAATCTAGAATGTGTGATACACTAACTGTCATATACTGTCATACAGTATTTTCAGGATGCTACTGAAGAGATGAATGTTGGATTTAATATTTGAGAATATTTCAATAAGCTTCATTCAACCCGGTTTAGAACAAGGCCACATCCTGAGAGCAATCTGTGGTCACCTCAGAAGCTCTCAAATTAAGTTGTCCCGAACTTAATATTTCATCACTGTCAGTGAGGTCACTGTGATGTGCTGTAAAGCATGTGATAATTTTAGGGTGACGCTGACAGTATGAAAAGAATCCATTGACAGAGAAAAAGTAGAAGACCTGTTAAAGATATAGATGCATGGAAAGAGAAAAAAGAGACAGGCTAAACCGGGAGGTCTGAACCAAAACCACAGAAGCCGAGAATAAAAACGCTTTCTCTCCAGGGAAGCGTCCCCTTGAGCATTTGGACGGCAATGTAAACAGGAGTTTTAATGTGAAGGTGTAAGAAAAGCAGAGGACAGGAGAGCATTGTGCTATTTACTGAAGGTTGCTCTTTCCATGTGTGGACGGAGAGGCTTACTCATAGGTCTGCACATCCCAAACACCCCTCTAACCTAAAGAAATCAAACAAATCTGTGTGCCTGTGTGTGTATGTTAAGATGCGTGAGAATATTAAGTGTGTTAGCGAGTGCACAAGGTTTATTAAAAAGCCTTTCAAATATAAGGTTTAAGTACATATTATATAAAAGGATAGAACTGTCTAGGTTTTTTACCAAAGAATTTTAGCTGTGTTTGAACACTGTGTGCAAGGATATTGCAGCACTTTCACCATTGTAAAGTAGAAATAACACATTGTCAAGCATCAGTCACTATAGAAATGCTGCTGAACAGACTTTGATTGACAAAACGAGCAATGAGACAGAGAGAGAGAGAGAGAGAGAGAGAGAGAGAGAGAAAAGACAGAGAATTGAAGTGGTGCTGCTGTCAGCTCACACATGTGATCTCAAATGCACATGCATCAGCTGTCACAAACAGGACAGAGCTATTGAGTTTGAAGGATAAACTGGAGCCCTGGGAGATAAGCTCTTTTGGCAATATATATATATATATATATATATATATATATAATATCTATAATATACAGTTGTGCTCAAAAGTTTACATACCCCTTGCAGAATCTGCAAAATATTATTTCTTTTAGCAAAATAAGAGGGATCATACAAAATGCATGTTATTTTTTATTTAGTACTGACCTGAATACGATATTTTACATAAAAGACATTTAGGCATTTGGCAGACGCTTTTGTCCATATAGTCCACAAGAGAAAACAATATCTGAATTTATAAAAATGACCCTGTTCAAAAGTTTACCTACCCTTGATTCTTAATATTGTGTTGTTATGTGAATGACCCACAGCTGTGTGTTTTTTTTTTTTTTTTGTTTAGTGATAGTTGTTCATGAGTCCCTTGTTTGTCCTGAACAGTCAAACTGTTCATCAGAAAAATCCTCCAGCTCCCACAAATTCTTTAGTTTTCCAGCATTTTTGTATATTTGAACCCTTTCCAACAATGACTGTATGATTTTGAGATCCATCTTTTCACACTGAGGACAACTGAGGGACTCATGCAACTATTACAGAAGGTTCAAACACTCACTGATGCTCCAGAAGGAAAAAACATGCATTAAGAGCCAGGGAGTGAAAACTTTTGAACAGAATGGAAATGTGTACATTTTGCTTATTTTGCCTAAATATCATATTTTTTCATTTAGCACTGCCCTTCAGAAGCTACGGAAGATACTTGCATGTCTCCAAGAAGACAAAATTAGTTAAATTTACCATGATCTTCAAATCTCAAAAGTTTTCATCCCCCTTAATGCATGTTTAAAAAAAAAAACAAAAAAAACACATCTGTGGGTCATTCAGGTAACAACACTGTATTAAGAATCAAAGGTATGTAAACTTTTGAACAGGGTCATTTTTATAAATTCAGCTATTGTTTTCTCTTGGTTTCTAAAACTCAGCCTCATCAAATTAGGTCATATTAGGCCCTATTTGCAAGTCAGCAGTTAAGTTGCAGGACTGTGTTACTTGGCCAGTCACATAAACCCCAGTGATTTGTTTCTAGGCCAACGCAGTAGGGAATCAAGGATGCATGTATTTGTTTTGAGTAAACTTTGGACAGGTCCATCTCAACTCAGTGGGGAAACCAGCTTTCTAGTATCAATACAACATCACCGTAATCAAAGATGCTGAGATAGTCGCTAAGCCGACAAGATTACCCCTCCCTCATGCAAACAGAGCTGATAAACAGACGTGCTATCGGTCGCTCGGCACGGGCCTTGATGATTATCTTATCACATAACACTTAAGCTGTTACCTTTTTAAATTGTTTAAAAGTAAATTGACTTTACTATGGGCATTTATTTAATATGGCAATAGGGTAACAGTATCTTTGCAAGCTCAAAATCCAGATTTTCAAATCTCCAGGTGACAGGTGATGAGAAAAAAACAAACAAACAAACAAACAAGTGGCTGCTAAAATCCTATTTAGCAACCAAATGAGGCTCTCACCTCCAAGTAGGACATGGAAACACTGTACTGCATGTCATCGCTGGTTTCTTCGATGGCTTTGAAGAGATCGTTTAATGTGCGAACATAGATACCAGGTTCTCTGTCTGTTCCTAGCATAGTGTAAGTCTTCCCACAACCTGTAGACACACACATCTATGTATTAGGACACACAATTAAACCTCATTTTATTAAAAAATAAATAAATATTAAATATTAAATGAAGAGCAAAACAGCTAAAAGCCATCTTAGTCAAAAATGAGATAATGATACTGAATGAATGCTCTCAAACACATATACATCCATCAAATTCTTTTACTTCAAACTCGCTAAAATCCCAGCCTCAGCCCAATCAGAAGTACCAGTACTTACATAGAAAATGCATTTTTTAAAGAAAGATGTCAGATGGATTTAGAGGTTTTTGCATCTAAACTCTTCAAATGAAAATAAAATATATTCCATTTTGCATCAATCAATGCTGCCTGTGATACAGAACAGGCTTATCGGTTGAAAATCTGCATTCTAAACTACACCTTTTTTCATAAATGTGAAATAACTGTAGATAATTAGCATATGTTCATCAGCATGGCATAAACAGAAGGCACAGGTGTGAGGTGAGTCATAGTGAGTAATACATAATGTTTACAGGTGGCTTTTATCCCCGTCAGGCTCAGCACAGATCTAAGCTTTATATAGCGACGGTCACAGACAGGAACAGTCAGTAAGAGTCACTCTGAGGACAGATTACAGCACGCGGGAGCCGCACAGACATCTGCTTTCCAGGAATGAACTTTTATTCAACTCAAAGCAGCATAAAAACAAGTCTTTAATTAAGGTTTTTATTTTTTTAGGTGAGATATTACAAAATAATGTGTTCTTGACAGCTGGAAATCAGTAAGATAGGCTAACATATGATCATTATTTTTTATTTATTTTTTTTGGAAAAATCAGTGCATGTGACATTGTTGATTGAACTTGTCCTGTTCTGTAAGCAGGAAGAAAGAAGATCAGGTTGATAAGGCTTATCCATGTGCTCTAGTCATGCCCGGTTTGTCTGTGATTTTATTACTTTGGACATATGGCCACTGCGGATGCCATTTCAGTGTATGTGAAAAAAAAACATTAAAGGGGTGTTTTTTTTTTTGGCAGAGGCTATTTGCACTATGTGTAAATAGCGATAGAGACTATTTACACTAAGTGAAAATAGCATATTTTCTTAGCGAGAGATGCTCTTTACACTAAGTGCAAATAACGTTAGATACTATTTACACTAAGTGCAAATAATGTTAGATGCTATTTACACTCAGTGAAAATAGCATATTTTCTCAATGATAGATGCTATTTATATTAAGTGCAAATAGCTATATATTGTATTATATTAAAACAGCATTCTGTTATTATGCATTGAGTGTAAATTATCGTTTTAATTCAATTTATTAAATGGATGCAGCCTTAGTGGGACAATAAGCCCACCCTATACACATTCCCTAACCCTAACCGATACTTTATTTTACAATTTTCTATTATTTCCTTATTTTTTATTAAAAATCGATGCTGTTTCCGATATTATATGAGATTTAAAAATGATGAAAAAAAGATCCCCATAAGGTGGAATTGAACCCGGGTCGTCCGTGTCGAAAATATTTAACCACACACTTTAACCGCTTTGCCACTGGATCTGATGATTGACTCTGTTTTTTTTTTTTTGTTTGTTTGTTTTTAATAAACCAGACCTGATATGGGCCAATTTAAATGTAAAGACACAGGGGGTTTACCAACACGCATTTATAAAGCAAACAGAACAATGTGTTCATATATCTATCTTTCCTTTTTATTGGTGAATTTCCATGAGCATATTATTTACGTGAGTACACAAAGATGTTTGAACCAATTCATGGAATCTAGCTCTAAGACTTTTTGTCATTAAAGTTTAAATCAAAGGCACTATTAAAAGACTGTGCACTGGACCACAAAACCAGTCTTTAGTAGCACAGGTATATTTGTAGCAATAGCCAAAACCACATTGTATGGGTCAAAATGATTTATTTTTCTTTTATACCAAAAATCATTAGGATTTTAAGTAAAGATCATGCACCATGAAGATATTTTGTAAATTTTCTACCGCAAATATATCAAAAGTTAATTTTTAATTAATAATATGCATTGCTAAAAACTTCATTTGGACAACTTTCAATCCGATTTTCTCAATATTTAGATTTTTTTCCACCCTCAGATTCCAGATTTTCAAATCAGTAGTATTTTGGCCAATGGAAAGCTTATTTATTCAGCTTCCATGTGATGCATACTTAATATACTAAATATATAGTGAAAAAATAATATGTTGTCTAGCCCTTGGTATGAAATGTTATCTGTACTGACCTGTGGGTCCGTAGGCAAAAACAGTGGCATTGTACCCTGATATGAGACCTTCAATCAAGCCTCTAGTGGTGGATCTGTACACCTCGTCCTATGGAAAGCACATACAAAACATGTTTGACCTCAGCCTGTTTGTGTGTGAATTTTCTTTGAATCTTTAATTTAATTTAAACACACAGTAAACACAATTAATGGCATAAACGTCATCTTTTTGAACAGCATGTTAACTTTTGCATATACACTGCTGTTCAAAGGTTTGGGATAAGTATGTTTTTAAATAAATCTTTTCTGCTCATTAAGGCTGTGTTTATTTGATACAGAAAAACAGTAATATTGTGAAATATTATTGCAAATTAAAATAGGGGTTTTCTGTTTAACATAGTTTAAAATAGAATTTATTCCTGTGATGCAAAGTTGAATTTTCAGCATCATTACAAAAGATATCCATTTTGAATGAATGCTGTTCTTTTTCCAAGAATCCTGAAAAAGCTTCACAGGTTCCAAAAAAATATTAAGCAGCACAACTGTTTCCAACATTGATAACACATCAGCATATTAGAATGATTTCTGAAGGATCGTGTGACACTGAAGACTGGAGTAATTGTTATTAATTAAAAATTCAGCTTTGCATCACAGAAATAAATTAGATTGTAAAGTATATTAAAATTTAAGATTTCATAATATTAGACATACACAGACACAAACACAGAATGGACTTGCCTGCGTGGCTGAATAATCGAAGGCCACATCAAACATGTAAGTCTTCTCTCTGGATCGATGAGCTCGAAGAATATCATCTGGATCCTCCATGGGGTCCATCAACACCACCATCTGAAAAGGAGAGAAAGAAAAATATGAATCAGAGTGCACCTGGTTATATCTTATTATAGTTTTTTATATGCACTGCATTCAGCCATTCTAGCCTTTTACTCACTACCTCACAACACGATATACTGGGAATCACAGCCAGCTATCAGCTAACATTAACTACAAAGGCCATTTACTTCGGTTACAGTGACACAGAGTATCATAACAACACCTCTAAATAGAAATATCATAATGGATCCAGATGAAAGACGTGGCTAGTGTGGTTTAAAAGCAAAAGGTGAGTGCATCCTGATGGAAGACATCCAGCCTAATTTAGGTTTTATATTTACACCCTCATTTTGGAAAATGCTCCTGATGGAGGTCATTTAAGTAGCCAATGGGTGGCTTTGATGGCTCCAAATGTAGCCATGAGGCTGAATCTGGTTGTATCAAGAGCACCACTCATTCTGAAGGGCCTTAGTTAGTCAGGGATCATGAAAACACACCCAAATCGTTTGATGACCTGTTCAAACACAAACCCCAGCTTTCTCTTTGAAGCCTCTCAATTGAAATGCAGCAGAAAAGATCTGACTTTTAAAAGAGGCCAATTACAACGGCGCACAATGCAAACATACAAACGTTCTTTGCAAACAGAGGAAGAGAAAAGACTGGGTGAGGAAACGAATGACAGAAAGGTGGAGATAAGGTGAAAGGACAAAAAGGACATGCCTCACATTGTTAAAGGAACACTCCACTTTTTTTGAAAACAGGCTCATTTTCCAACTGCCCTAGAGTTAAATATAAGTTTTACCATTTTTGAATCCATTCAGCCAATCTTTTAGCATAGCTTAGCATAAATCACTGAATCAGATTAGATCATTAGCATCACGTTCAAAAAAGACCAACGATTTTCAATATTTTTCCTATTAAAAACTTGACTCTTCTGTAGTTACATTGTGTACTAAGATTGACAGAAAATGAAAAGTTGCGATTTTCTAGGCTGATATGAAAATTGTTGGTCTTTTTTGAATGAGATGCTAATGATCTAATCTGATTCAGTGATTTATGCTAAGCTATGCTAAAAGTGCTAACGGCAGACCCGTAGATCGGCTGAATGGATTCAAAAACGGTAAAACTCATGTGTTTAACTCTAGGGGAGTTGGAAAACGAGCCTATTTTCAAAAAAAGTGGAGTGTTCCTTTAACACATTGTTTTACATTTATGCATTTTTCTGTGCTTATTACAAAGACAAACATGGGGAGAGATACACCACAGTTCAAAAGTTTGCTGTTCTTTTTAAATCAAATGAATATGTTTATTCAACAAGGATGTAATAAATTGGTTAAAAGTGATGGTAAAGACATTTATAATGTTATAAAAAATGTCTATTTCAGATAAACGCTGTTCTTTTGGATTTTCTTTTGGTCAAAGGAACCATACAAAGGATCATGTGTGGTTGTTTGTGAGGGGTTTATTTATGATGAGTGCATTATCGTGCTCTCAGGCATATGGTACGTGAGTTTATGTTATCTCATCATTCGCACAGTGACAGCTGTAGAGTGGCAGTTTGGCCAGTCCTAATGTTCTTAAGACACCAGTGCCAGTATAGTTTACGTGGCACGAGAGAATGACGCACTGTAATCAGTACTGGGTCACTGATCAGGTTCCACTCACCTGAAATGGTCCCCCTGCTCTTGATAAAAGCCAATACTGTACACCTACTGTATGTTTATGTGTAATGCCACAGTTAGATAGAGAGTTCAGTGGAATGGATGTAAAAATGGTCTGACATGATTGCATTGCCACATTCAATAAAATAATCAAGTTTAATGTAAAAAAAAAAAAAAAAGTTGCCTAATGCTATCAAAATTAAAAATAAAAATTGTATATGTTATATTTTGAGCCTTTTGTCTTTGGCATTATATCACATGAGGTTGGGAAGATTTTAATGCATTTGAAAGAAGTATTATGCTCACAAAAGCTAAATTTTCTCCAGTCTTCAGTGTCACATGATCCTTTAGAAATCATTCTATTATGCTGATATATACAGAAACAAACTGGAGTTTGAAAAAATAAAAATACATTTAGGCAATGACACATGACTGGGTTTTCATACTGGTTCTGTGCAATGAAGTAAAGGTTTAAGTGAGTATAGTTTGTGTCGTCCCACACACATGGACTGACCTACACTGAGAGACTGATATTCTATCAGCTGTGCAGGGTGTGTCTGAACAAGTTGGGTGGGCAGTAACATGATTGACCTCATGGATAGAAGACCTCTGTTCTTTATGGGTAAATGCAAATCCACACTTTCTCTTTACCAGATTAGTAGAGCCTCAGACATGAGAAGTTCTGTGTCATTATGAAACCAAACAGGCGTATGAAATGCATTGCACGGAGAACGACATTTACCTTCAACTGGTCTTTTCATTGCTTTTCTCGCATGAGCCCCTGGGTGCTTTGGTTTAATCATACTTGTACAAATAAACCTGTAACAATCAATGTGCCATAAGGACCAATGGGAAAGACCAGCTACAGTCAGTGTCCTTTCCAAATGACGTTCAATTGCTGCTAAGCAACTCCATTAAGCGATAAAAGGGAGCTAACAGGAAAACATGAAAGTACATGTGATGAGATCACAGGCTAACGACTGTACAATATTTAGAGCAAGAAGTATATGAAAGGATCTGTTTTTCATGAAAATTAAGAAAAAAACAAAAAAAAACCAGAAAAAACAAAAGCAAAACAAAAGCAAAGCAAATAAAATGAAATGCAAAGAAGAAAACAAAATGCAAAGCAAAACAAAACACTAAACAAAATGAAGAAAAAAACCTAAAGGCAAAGCAAAACAAAAAAACAAAAAAAAGCAAAGCAAAACAAAATGCAAAGCAAGGCAAAACAAAACATCAAAATGCAAAGCAAATAAAAAATACTAAGAAAAAAACAAAAGCAAAGCAAAACAAAGAAAAACAGCAAAACAAAAAGAAACAAAGAAAAAAACTAAAGCAAAACAAATCAAAGCAGAACAAAAGCAACACTAAACAAAAAACAAAACAAAAAGTGCAAAAAACAAAACAGCAAAACAAAACAGCACAAAAGAAAAAAACAAGAACAATACAAAACACAAAGCAAAACAAAATGCAACTCAAAGCAAAAAACCAAACAAAAAAGCAGAACAAAGCACAAAGCAAAACAAAATGCAACATAACAAAACAAAAGCCAAACAAAATGCAAAACCAAACAAAATGCTAAACAAACCAAAGCAAAGCAAAACAAAACAAACAAAACAAAAAGCAAAAAAAAAAAAAACTAAGCAAAACAGAATGCAAATCAAAGCAAACAAACAAAAACAAAACCTTAAAACAAAACACAAAGCAAGACAAAATGCAACTCAAAGCAAAAAACAAAACAAAAAAAGCAGAACAAAGCACAAAGCAAAACAAAATGCTAAACAAAGCAAAGCAAAGCAAAACACAACAAACAAAACTAAACAAAAAGCCAAAAAAGCAACCAAAAAACAAACAAATAAACAAACAAAAAACTAAGCAAAACAGAATGCAAATCAAAGCAAACAAAAACAAAACCTTAAAACAAAAACAATTCATAATTCAGCTACATTTCCTGAATAACTAAAATGAAACCTATAAGCAATAACAATTTTGGAGATTTCATTCTAAATCATCCTTTTCAAAACAACAATGCTGCCAAATGTTGGTGATAACACAAGCCCATCTGTGACCGCTGAGAATCAGTGGTCAACCATCTGAAACCAGCTGTTTCTGAGGTCTCCCCTCTCAGTCTCACTGCCACAAAGGAGAGAGCAAAAGAGGCCCCATTAAGGGGCGGCGGGTTATTTGGGAAAGCCATCTTTGGTTTCCACCTGCATAAAGGACAGAGGGCATTCACCTGGCCAGACACTAACTGCTCCACTAGTCCACTGACTAATTCATACGTTCATAAAGGTGACATGAGAACTCAAAGAGCCTTTAGGCATCATTACACTGCACAATACTTTATGAAATGCCAATCAAATGATACCCCAATTTGTTTGAGAAGGCAGTGCTGGCCAATGCAACCATGCTAGCACACACCTATCTGCAACATATGAGCCAGTGCACAAAAACAAAACGAGCCATGCGTGAATAAAGGGTGCTAAAATTAAAAGCGGAGCGTGGTCGTGAAATATTAAATGGCGTCAAAGATCGTCCAGGGTCTGCGCAACAGCCTGCTAATGCACCGACATGAAATCAATTAGCAATATGGTGTTATTTAAATAAGCACAAAGAATGGCACGGTCGTTGGGGGCGACAGTCCAAGTCAGCCAGGCGGATGGAGTTACCAATTAACCGCGGGGTGAAGATTAGCAGCAAAGGGAGGTGAATATTGGGATCTATCCAGCTTATTAAAATACAGCAGTGGTCATAATGTATCAGAAAGGAGGTGGAGTGGTTGTGTCGGCTCCTGCAGGATGGATACTAAAAACTCTGTGGCAAACAAACACTGGACTTAATGAATCTGAAATCAAAATCAGTCAGATTCACGTCATAAAAGTAGAAGAGATTTCCACTAAATGTGAGAATTTTGTTGACTAGAAGTTGTGTTAACTTTTTCTGTGGCTGTTCTGAAAATACATGCTTCTATTAATTAATGTTTTTAACAGAATACATGATTATCATGATCAGAAGATCAGAATCTCTTCACCATGACTGGCTAAAAAATTTTAACTCTTTAAAGCTAATAAAAATAGACAAAAGGAGTTAAAAATACAGGGGAAAGTGCTGAATAAGACACATAAGACATTAAATAAATAAATAATACAGACATTAATATAAATAAACAAATGTTTGAACTATGTACTGTGGAACCTTGTCAGATAAAACTAAATATTGTATATATCAGCTGTAATAATAAAAATAACCAAAATATTAGCTTGTAGGAAAAACATCTTTTAAAATCTCAGTTGTTCCTGGATAGCAATTAGATGAAACGGATACTGAAATTCGATGTTTTTTCTGATAAACAAAAACAAAACAAAACACAAAACAAAGCAACAAAAAACAGAAAAATACAGTCAGAGCAAGTTAATATTTTTTACTGAAGTCTGATGTTTTTTTCTGATTGACAAAAACAAAACCAAGCAAAACAAAACACAAAACAAAGCAACACAAAAAATGAAAAATACCAAGTCAAAGTAACCTAAGAATTTTTTTACTGAAGTCTGATGTTTATCCTGATTGACAAAAATAAAACAAAGCAAAACAAAACGCAAATAAAACAAACAAAAAAAATGCTAAACAAAACAAAACAAAACAAAACAAAAAAACAGAAGTAAAAGTACTGAAGTAAAAATCAAAACTGATCGACAAAAACAAAACCAAGCAAAACAAAAAACAATGCAAAACAAAGCAACACAAAAAACTGAAAAATACAAAGTCAGAGCAAGTTAAGAATTTTTACTGAAGTCTGATGTTTTTTTAATGACAAAAAAACAAAAAAGAAAAAGAAAAAAAAACACAAAACAAAAAATGCTAAACAAAACAAAAAAAAAAACAGAAAAATACAGAAAAAGTTAATAATTTTACTGAAGCCTGATGTTTTTCCTGATTAACAAAAACAAAACCAAGCAAAACAAAAAACAAGCAAAACAAAGCAACACAAAAAACTGAAAAATACAAAGTCAGAGCAAGTTAAGAATTTTTACTGAAGTCCGATGTTTTTTTATGACAAAAACAAAAAAAAAACAAAACAAAATGCTAAACAAAACAAAAAAACACAGAAAAATACAGAGAAAGTAAATAATTTTCCTGATCGACAAAAACAAAAGCAAGCAAAACAAAAAACAAAGCAAAACCAAGCAAAACAAAGGCAAAACAAAAAACACAAAAAAACCTGAAAAATACAAAGTCAGTTAGTTAAGAGTAAGTTAAGAATTTTTACTGAAGTCCAATTTTTTCTGATC
Organism: Cirrhinus molitorella; assembly: GCA_033026305.1. Taxonomy (NCBI): domain Eukaryota; kingdom Metazoa; phylum Chordata; class Actinopteri; order Cypriniformes; family Cyprinidae; genus Cirrhinus; species Cirrhinus molitorella. The sequence continues at coordinate 7,782,848 of CM065136.1, forward strand.
TACAAAAACTCAATGAAAAAAACAAGGCAAAACAAAACAAAAAAAAAATGAAAAAAATGCAATACAAAGCAAAAGCTAATAAAAATATAAATAAGCAACAAAAAGTAAAAAAGAAAAATACAGTCATCCTTACAAGTGACAAATTTTGTTTAAAAAATCTAAAACTTAAACAAATACATAAATGTACAAATAATTGTAAATAAAATATTGAGTTAATACAAATACATACATAAGATAGTAAGTAAATAAATAACATTAATAAATACATTAATATAGACAAACAAATGTGTTTATGCTCATACTTAAAAATGTTGTAAATAAGCTCCTTTTCTGTGGCACAAGGTGTTGTGGGCAATGCAGTGACTTTCTGTCAGTTCAAAGCATTGTGTGTAATTTCTATTCTGTGTGTCATTATTTCCCACTATCTCCTCCCATCTTCCATTATTCACACAAACAGATATTCTCACATCATTCATCAAGACAAATGTGCATTTTTGCCTTGCTCAAACAAACAAATCAGTGTGTTGGTGCTGATCTGCACGTCTGAAACGCACCAACCACGTGGCTCGAAATGTTTTTGTGTTTTGACTGAGCAGAATAAAGCCTAGGGGAGAACAGGGTGAGCCTCTTAATGAATAAAACTATCCTACAGGTAAACAGAGGAAGAGAGAGAAAAACAAGGCAGAGAAAATGAAAGAGAAAGAAGAGCTACTGACTGCATATTGAGCGGTTACATGAAGCCAATGATGAGGACACAGATATGAGGAGGTGTCAGATTGACCCACAATTATGCAACAACTTGACAGTGGCAGACAGAGTGACACGATCTGTTCATATTACTGATCTAGGCATTGTGATGTGTGTAAACTCAGCCATGCTTTATCATAAGAGAGTTCAGTTCTCCAAGGCATCACCTATGAGTCACTGATAAAGCTGTGATGTAACACAGGCCATACGATGCTACCCTGGGAAATAAAACCCATAGCGGCAAATCCACTGAAGTCAGCCTGACTCCAACAGCTCAGGGATATGAAACCGCCAGCCTGGCATTACTGAAACATGCACACAGTAAATAAAAAGATTATTTCTATGATGTGGAAATGACGGAGGAAGTGGAAGTGCAGAAAATGCAAGGATGATTTAACTAAAGCTAAAATTGTTGATGTCATTATATCTTGCTTGATGAGTGAAAATTATATTTTTAGATTTATTTGGGACCTGGGATGTTTTTTTTTTTTTTTTGTGGAACCTTATATTGAATATATATATTCAAAAAATTAAAATTTCTTTTTTTATTGAAATTTCTTTTTTTTATTGTAGGAACTTATATTGAATTTTTGAGTATATATATATATATATATATATATATATATATATATATATAAGAAATATTTTAAAGTGACAAATGTAGAAGTTTAATGAGTGAAAATTATATATTTTTTTTATTTATTTGGGACTTAGGATGTTTTTTTTAGACTTTTCCTTTTTTTGTAGGAACATATATTGAATTATTGAACATATATATATATAAATATATATATACAAAAAATCTAACATTTTTAAAACAGCATTTTAAAGTGACAAACCATGTGAAAAAATTAAGAACTTAAAATAAATGAATGAATAAATAAGTAAATAAATAAATGTAGAAGTTGAGATGTAAATATGCAAATAAATAAATAATACAGACACTAATATATGCTACATTCATTTTTATATACATGTTATATACATAAAAATGCTTAAAGTAAAAAAAAAAATATATATATATATATATATATATATAATAGTTTTTTTTTCAAATCATAAAAACAATATTAACTTAATTCTGTATTTATTTAAATATTATTATTTAATCATAATATAAATATTTAATTATATTATAATATTAAAAAGTAAGACATATGTCATTATATTTTGCTTAATATGTGAAAAATGATATTTTTACATTTATTCAGGACCTAGGAATTATTTATTTATTTTTATTGTGGGACCTATTTAATTGTTTTAATGAAATTCTAAAAAAAGTTAATCATTTTAAGTAATTTATTATAATTGATGTATACATATTAAATATTTTTTATTATAATTAAAAAATATGTATACTATACACACACACGCAAACACAAGATAACACAATATTAACACAAGTTAATATTTTTTTATATCTTATGGACCACGATATGGGTAAAGAGTGAAAAAAAAAAAGTGAAAACTTGACTTATATGAACTTGAGTCACATATGGTAATTAAACCAGGCTTTAAGATGAGACATCCGCCATCTGACCTGCTGAAGATCAGTGGACAGATGTTTGTCTCTATACGTGTCTCTCCATCACATGCATGTCACTGTTTGCTCATGTACCCATAGAGATGCATGTGTGTGCATGCTGGTGATAAAGCATGCATGAATGCTGGTGTGTTTGCGCTGACATCTATGTGTGCGTCTCCTCCAGATACTATGTCCCCTCCCTTTATTGTGTGACACGCTTGTTGTCATGGCTACAGAGAAGCGGGTGTGGACCGACTCAGACACCTGTTGCTATTAGCCTGATGGAGAATGGCAGTGAGGGGGGCAGCTGTAGCAGCAGAGGGGCCTCACTAGGGGAAGACACACACACACACATACACACAGGCAGGGTTGTAACTCACTGTAACACTGTCACACACACATTGCAAGCAATATATCATTGACAGATGGCTATTCTGCTCCAATGGGACGGGTTAGAGGAAAATAGACCCTTAGCAAGAAGAAGAGAAAGGAGAAGAGCAGAAGAGATGCATTCGTTACTAAATATGTGTCCTGCCCCATTCAATCTCTATTAAAACCTTGAGGTGAATAGTTTGCACAAACATTTAAATTACTATTATTTTGTCACTGACATGTAGATTTTTTTAAGCTCTATCACTTCATTAGTACGATAGAGTTTTAGTAAGTTAAAAAATAAAAAAAAATCTAAAATTATGAGATTAAAGTTGCAATATTTCGAGAATAAAGTCGAAATGACAAGAATAAAGTCGGAATATATTACGAGAAAAAAATTTAAATACTATGAGAATAAAGTCAAAATACTACGAGAATAAAGTCAAAATATTATAAGAATAAAGTCGAAATACTACGAGAATAAAGTCGAAATATTACAAAAATAAAGTCAAAATATTATGAGAATAAAGTCAAAATTACAATATTTTGAGAGTATAGCCTATATTGTGTATAAAAATGGCCTGGATTGAGAGCACTGGGATAAATTGACGTAATTTTGACTTTATTCTCAAAACATTTCGATTTTATTCTCAAAACATTTCTCGAAGCATTTCAACTTAATTCTCGAGACATTATGACTTTATTTTCATAATATTGCAAATTTATTCTCCTCATTTCAACTTTATTTTCATAACATTGCAAATTTATTCTCCTCATTTCGACTTTATTCTCGTAGTATTTTTGACTTTATTCTTGTACTATTTTGACTTTATTCTCAAAACATTCTGCCTTATTCTCATAATATTCCGACTTTATTCTCAGAGTATTTCAACTTCATTCTTGTAGTATTTCGACTTAATTCTCGTAATTATGACTTTATTCTCAAAACGTTTCGACTTCATTCTTGTGGTATTTCAACATTATTCTCGTAGTATTTCAACTTTATTGTCGTAATTAAGACTTTGATCTTGTAATCTTAGTTTTTTTTTTTCGTACATTAGTGACCACATCTGGCTTATTGCTTATCATTATACAAGTTAAAAAACGCTGTACTGTTTGACATTTTTGTGGAAAATGTGAATGTGAACATTCTTTTTCAAAATTATTTGATGAATAGAAAGTTCAAATGAACAGTTTTTTTACAAATAGAAATATTTTGCAACATTATAAATATATTTTGCTGTCACTTTTAATTAAGTTAATGCATTCTTGCTCAATAAAAGTTTTAATTAATGTCTTACTGACCCCAAACTTTTGAATGGTAGTGTAAATTTAAATCTGTTATATTACTGATAAAGTTGTTTTGTTGTGTTTTTACAGAAGACTTTACATTATTAAATATTTCTCTTTTCATATTCCACAGAAAAAAGTCATACGAGTTTGAAACAACATAAGGGTGAGTAAATAATAAAATTCTCACTTTTAGAACTAAAATAAGAATCATTCCTTCAGTAGACATCCTGCTAGGATCTTTAAGATCTTCACATGGCAATTAATTAACACACACACATAGACAAACGCGTCAAATTTCCTTCACACCTTTAATGACCCTTAATGAGTTTGGTCACAGAGCTGCAGGTGTGATGCCACATTATATTAGGCATATCAGTTTCACACTTCAACATATGACACATCACTGTCCTCACCAATAAGTCAAAGATGGAGTGAATTTTTCTTTCTAAAGATATGAGAAACTACACCACAATACATATAAAAATTTCTAAAAAAAAAAATAAAATAATAATAATAATATAAAATAAAATAATAATAATAAAAATAAAGAAATAAATAAATAAAAGGCATGGTTGATCTTCTACTGGCGGGGAAAAAAATACTTAACATTTTGTTGTTCCTCAGAACCAGAATCAATAGTCATCTCTTTAACCTTCATCAAGAAACTCTGTGTAACAAGGCAGGCATCCACGACACCTGTCTGAACATGAGGTTTCCGCTCCATGCTGTGCTCTGGAGATAGCACAAGCGATTCACAGAGCCGTCCACTTCGCATATGTGACGTCTGCAAGGCCTGACGTACAAGGCAGCGTCAAACAATAGGCCCAAACACAAACCGTGCGGCTCCAAGTCTTGAAAAGGCCGTGACCTTTGAGTGGCCCTTTCAAAGCCAAGAGCTGTGCTTTGAGAAGGTGAAAGCTATCTGATGGGCCAGCCACCCCCTTCATTCCACTCTTTCATTTCATCATCCCTTCTTTCCTTCTCCGACACGGTACCCCAACAATGGTGTCTCCTCTTACAAGGGCCTTGAGTGCCTCCTCTGTTCTAGTGCTGCCAACCTGATACAAGCTACTTGGCGATGCTTGTTCCTTTACTTTTTTAACATCACCCATCTGCAGGCCACTCTGTGCTAGGCTATGCAAGGCTAAACTTGCCGGCTGTAAACATACTTGGTGTCCCTGCAGCACAGTATGGAAAAAAGCAGTAGGTCAAATAAGTTGGGTGTCCAAATTCTTCATTTTTAAGAAACAGTAATGAATAATATCTGGATAGTGTACTAAAACTATAGGCAACTTTTTTATACTGGTAAATTAAATTAAAATAAATTAAATTAAATTAAATTAGCAGCTCAAGTGCTATACTGGTACCAAATCTAATTTTATTTATTTTTAATTATTTATTTATTTATTTATTTTTTATATATTTTTTTGTGGTTAAATTGTACTTGGTTTAAGAACACTCAGGTTCAACATAGGGTCATTGAAAAAAAAAAAAAAAACTCCAAAACTGTGTATATGCATACAAATTCCTGCCATTTCTAGCTTAAATCAACATAAGTGGCAGTAGAACACCTACAACTTTGATTCTTTATAGTATTATAAGGATGGTTTCTTGAAAGAACCATAAAGCACATGCCACTATAAAAGAGCTCAAATACTTGTAATAGCAAGATACAGTGGCAAGGTTCCTTTATAAAATGCATTTTTATTTCATGTTTTTATTTGATAAATCTATTGTTTAGGTTTAGTGTAGCTGGTATGTTATCATCATACACGATATCTGGTCCACTCACTGGACATTTCAATTTGAAAGTGTTCTGCAATTGAAAGGAGCTTTTGGATTTAAGAAGTTCAATAAAAATGGTAGAACACTAAACTGGATAGCTCAAGTGTTGGTACTGGTATGCTGATAGCAATTTTTTTTATTATTATTTTATTTAATTTTGGTTCAATTGTACTTGGTTTAACAACAGTTGGGAAAATTCAACATAGGGTCAATTGGAAAAACATTTAAAACTCCAAAACTGTGTCTATACATACATTTCACTACCATTTTCAGCTTACACAAACATATTCTTTATGATTATGATTACAGAGAAAAATTATCAATTAATACTTAATACTAATACTTATTTTTCCATGGTTGCTTGCACAATACTGTGGTATGACCTCAAATACAAATTCACCATAATGCATGATTTGTAAACTAACACATTTTGACATTTGCATCACATAATCAGCTCAATATGTATGGCTTTTCTGGCATGGTGAACTTGCTTGGGAGTGCACCCGGTACACCAATGCACACAGTCCTGTAAACCACATGCTACTATAAAATAACTCAAATACTTGTAGAAACAAGATACAGATAGGTTGCTTTACAAAATGCATTTTTATCTCAAGTTTGCTTTTGATAAATCTACGGTTTAGGTTTAGTGTAGATGGTAGGCTATTGTTAAAGGTGATAGCGCATTAACCTTTCAGTGCCCCTTAACGGACATTTCATATCTAAACCACAGATATGAACAACAACAAACTGCATACTTGGTGGATAAAACTGAACACGCTTTTAGTGCCACTCACTTTGAAAGCATAGGTTTGTACTTATACTACAATCTTGCATAACTACAGCATGTACATTAAAATAAGATGAGTTTTCCAATAAATTCAGTACATAATATAAAAGTACAAAAAGTGTCATAATTGTGTCTAAAGCTAGCCAATGTTAGGACAAAGGCAATAACAGTGGCTGTTCCAGTAAAACACAATCCAACTGTGTAATATTTGACTATTTGTCAAAACACGAAGGGACTGAAATGGAGTCTTGGTTTTATGTTAGTCTTGGCTTTGCCCATGTGGTTGCATTTACATTGTCTTGGCCTAAGTACTGTTTCCTGGCAACTTGGTCAAAACACCATAAAGATGGTGACTCTCTAATCTCAATACGGTCTCAATATCATTGGCGCTGACTCAAAAATCAAGATCATCCACTGAAGAAGTTCCTGCTCTACTTGTGCGTCAACATTCGAGTTACACACCAATGCATCAGGTCAAATCAAGGCGGAAAAACATTACAGAATAAACAGGCCCTGACATGCCTGGGAATGAGCTGGGGAGTCGCCAATACAATTCGAGCGGAGATTAAACTGGAGGTAAAAACTTCATAAACTTAATGAACTCTGACAAACAATAAATCCTCATTGGTACCAGAAGGACAACAGCCCAATATTTTTAGAGTCCCAAGCTGATCTCCATTCTCACTGATGGGCTTTAAAGTTAATACAATGAAAGGAGGTTAAACACAACCGGACACGTACAAGTGGCATCCTGTACTACCGCATCTCATTTTCCTGAGATTACCTTGGCATTTATTCAGCTTCACAGCTGGGGCGATCGGCATCCACCCAGCGCAGAATGAGGTCAGAGGCCACTTTCAGGTCAAAACATGGAGGTCAGCATTGCACAACAAAGTGGGACATGACCGATGGCTGAGACCACATCACAGAGATTTGCACCCTGAGGTCTAGACAGTTTAAGTGTATTGTCAACAAACTTTTGTACAGAGTGCTGTAAAAGACAAAAACAACAACGCAGGCTGTACTAACACCAAAGGAGAAAACATTTCCACATAACACTGTACAACTGGAAGTTAAGGAATTTAAACTCTGGAGCCTGTTATACACTGAATAAGACTACAAAATGAATAAAGTAATGAAAATTACTACAAAGCCACACTAATTACTGAGAAATTTGGAAATATTTGGAAATGCAGTTGAGGTCAAAAGTTTACACACACCTTGCAGAATCTGCAAAATGTTCATTATTTTACCAAAATAAGAGGGATCATACAAAATGCATGTTATTTTTTATTTAGTACTGACATGAATAAGATATTTCACATAAAAGACATTTACATATAGTAACAAGTCCACAAGTGAAAATAATAGTTGAGTTTATAAAAATGACCCTGTTCAAAAGTTTACATACACTTGATTCTTAATACTTTGTTGTTACCTAAATGACCCACAGCTGTTTTTTTTGTTTAGTTGATAGTGAGAGTCCCTTGTTTGTCTTGAACAGTTAGTCTGTCTGCTGTTCGTTAAAAAAAAATCCTTCAAAGTCCCAAAAATTAGTTTTTCAGCATTTTTGTGTATTTGAACTAGTGCTATATATTTGTGTACTGTGTATATTTATTATGTATATATAAATACACACACATGCATGTATATATTAAGGAAAAATATTTTAGATTTATATCTAAAATATTTACATTTATTTATAATCTAAACTGTATATATATATATATATATATATATACAGTATATACAGTTATATACAGTTATATATACATATAAACATTTTGTTTTAATAAATAGATGTATGTGTGTGTATTTATATGTACATAATAAATATACAAAGTAAACACACATAGCTTCTAAAGCTTGTAGCTTCTAAAGGGCAGTATTAAATGAAAAACAAAATATCACATTTAGGCAAAATAAGAAAAACATACCCCTTTTTATTCTGTTCAAAAGTTTACACCCCTTGATGCATAATTTTTCCCTCTGGAGCATCAGTGAGCATTTGAACCTTCGGTAATAGTTGCGTATGAATCTCTCAGCTGTCGGATAAACAATTAAAAATCAAAACTTTTTAAATGGCGATATCATTATCAAAAATATTTACCACAAAATAATCCACCATTGGCAATCCATTAGCAAACAGAAAACTACTTTGATTTAAATTTTTCAAAAGAAACGAAATGCACTGCATAGTTGTTTGAACTCAAAACAAAAAGGAAACTTCAGTGGGGCTTCACGCTGAGCTGAACGGGTCCAGCTTCGGTTTCTCTGGACTCCGATCGCTTATAATCTGGAATGTGTTGAGTTATTGTACTTGGCTGAGCAGGTACAAAATGGCTCCATCACCAGTGTTTAGTCCTATTTGCTCAGGTCAGCATGACCTTACATAACTGAGAAACTATTGAGAAACTTATTCAGAGGAATATGAAAAATGACATGCCTTTGGCAGCAATTCTTCAGCAAGTCTCACTGCTGACTATCACCATTCATGGGCAAAAGGACACCAAAGTATAACCTCTTCCCCAAACCAGGATATCCGACCTTGACAATCACTCACATGCACCGAGCCCTGTCTCACGCACGCACGCACCTTTCATCAGCAGGAGAAACAACATGCTTCCTCCCTATGGGATGCAAATGATAAGAAAAAACAAGCAATCTGCCTCACGCTCATTTTGGCTAACAAGTGCAAAAGCACATGAGCCTCATTATGAATGAGCATGCAGGACAGCAGGAAGGTGCAATGGGACTCAGTCCAGCGCAAGATAATACCAAATAACAGCCCATAATAAGCCCTCTAAGACCACAGAGAGCTTCAAAACAGCTTTATTACCTCAGATAGCATTGACTAACGCCGCTGAGTGCCCTTCTGAGAACGGAAAAGCTCAATGCAACCTGAGAGCTCCTCGTGTCCCTCTTAAACTGAGTTCCTCTGCCTGTTATCTCAAATGGAGGTTAAAAGATTTGCTATCTATATTATATAAATCAAATGCAATACAATGCAACTTACAGGCTGTACATCCCTGTTGAAAAAAATAGCATATGCTATTATACCAGCATAAACCAGCATCCATGCCTCAAAACCTACTTAATCAGCATATGCTGTTTTTTATTTTTCAACAGGGATGATACACAAGGGTCATTGATTAAAAGCCTGTTTTGAAGCCTCTTCCAATTTGAGTGTTGTTGATAATAAAGTTGTGTACGACTCATTGGGGAGGCTGTTTATGTGGTGCCGCTGTCCTGGGCCTGAGATTTTAGGATCTCTAGTGTATTATTACAAGACCAACAACTTGTGCCCCCTCTGTGTCTTCCACTTTTTATTACTTTTGTCTTGACTTCCCAGTTGTCATCCTTCTAACTAATCTAACTTCAACTTCTAACTAACTAACTAACTAACTAACTTCAAGGTCTGCTCACACTCTTTCTCTCTATGTCTGGTATTGCCAGTGTCGAGAATGAGAGCGCAGGTAGGGTTGAAGTTGAAGCTTTGCCAGACCATAGCTTGTGTAACAGGTATTGAGTGCCACATGGGATAAGGCAGATCCAGCTACATTTCACTGGCTCCCCTAAAGCAAGAGAACTGGACACAGTCCAGTGGAATAGAACATTTACGATGAGAACATGATGCACAAAACACATTTTTATCATTCAGTGATGAAATATGTAATACCTAACACTGATGCACACAGCATAAGCAGCCAATTATCTTTTGTGAATGGTTATAGTAAGCGTTTGAAAGTGAATTTGAACTGAATTGGCCAAACTCTCAGGAAGGAGCATGGAATTTGAATTTCAGGTAATGTATTTTTGGGAAAGTGTGTTTCTGCCTACATCTTACAAGTAAATTTCATCCTGTAAGTACATTTCTTAAATATGATGAAATATATAAATCAAATTCACATTTAGATTCAACAATATATCCAATCATCTATACAAATCTGTGTTAGGTCTACAAATTTCAAACTCCAAATTTGGTCACATTTTAATTGCACTTCCTTAGATTCAAATGTACAATTCCAAATTCCAATTTTTTTGCAACCTAAACAAGCTCTGAGTAGCACAAATTCTGATTTGTGTTCACTGCATTTTAGCCTAAAGCCTCATGTTAAACACCATCTTCATGCATCAGCATGAATCAGTGAGCTCTACATGAATTTCGGCCCAATGTTCAGGCATAGAGGCAATCAAGACTGGGGTGAGAAGGTCTCACATGCTGCTAGAGAACCCTTCAGCAACACTGCAATCCTCTTCAAGCTCAAGACTTATCAACAGAGCCCACCTCACCCGATTAAGAGGGGAGGAAAGGAGAAAGAGAGAGGAAGAACAGACTGTGAGTCCAGAATAGGACAGGTATAAATGAGTAAAGAAGCATTTGCTAATCCACTTAAATAAACCCCACATGTCGCCAGGACAAGCTTTTTTAAGTTCAGACAGTCTATTAGTGCGGAATTACACATCCACTCAACTTCTCAGCTTGCGTTACTCGTCTTCAGTGTCACGTGATCCTTCAGAAATCATTCTAATGCTGTTCAAGAAACATTTTTATTATTATTGTCATCAATATTTAAAACAGTTTAGTACATTATTTGATGAATAGAAAGATCCAAAGATCAGCATTTATCTGAAATAAAAAGGTTTTTTAATAATATACACTATAATTATAGAAATTAATACTTTTATTTAGCAAGGATGCTTTATGATGATAAAGATAAATGCTTTGAAATCACAGGAATAAATTACATTGTAAAATATATTCAAATAGAAAACAGTGATTTTAAAGAATTAAAATATTTCAAAATTTGACACATTTAAACATTTTTTTATTTTATTTCAACCCAACCCAATGACCCAAACCCATTAATTACAAATTGCTAGCATACACTACATCTATATGCTAGCATACTCCTGCAAGTCAGATTTTAACAGTTAGCATAGCTTATACAAATTATTCCTTATACAGTATTCCTTTACAAATCAGAATACTGATGACTCATCTTGAACTCACAACATTTTAATCCAATCAAATGCTCGCTGAGTGAGGATGTCCCTCCCCTTAATGCCACCTGCCTCTGACTAGCATTAACAAGTAGCAAATCTTCATTATGCTGTGAGAAACCGTTTGTCAAACGATTTCATGAAGTTGTTGAATGTAACAGAAAATTAACTCCTTTATTTGATGTTATAAAACTTTTTAAATCAACTTCTCATTGTTAGTGTTTACATGAAGAAAGACGATTATAAAGAAAGGCTTTGTAATGTATAAAGATAAGAGTCTTAATAAAAGCCTGCAAGTAGAAAACTACTATATGGGCCTTAATGGCCCCCTGTATATGGCCAATGCCACTGTATTCCAGTGATGGACATTTACAGAGCAGGCCAGGGTGCGTACACCATAAAACACAAATGCAGAGAGTCAACCTGTAAAAGAGCTGAGTCTAACAGTTGGCATTTTCCCCAGCAGCGCTGCGCCTAAATCTTGTCTGTTGAAGGCTGGTTTTGTTTGGGGAACTATTTCTCGGCCCAGCTCTGAGCCTATTCAAACAGAGCGCCTGTAAAAGACACCAAACACTACTTTGTGAGACTCTCCCCTCAGCCCTCGCTGGCCCTAAAGTTATTATCCTCCCTCCAAAATAAGCCTAGAAAACAACAGCCGGGCCGTCGAGTGCAAACCTCGAGAACGCTAAGAGAAAAGGGAGCGGCGAGCGCTTTGAAAGCCCATAACCATAATTATACCGGAGATGAACATCTTTGATGCGGAGCGGTGGGGTGGCGAGAGCGACGCCATGAGGGAGGCTCGTTCCGCTAATTCGCTCTCTCCGTTATTGGACCCAAGGTGAGAGCAATTTGAATGTCCTCACGAACACACAAGGAGGAGAAAGATGGCAGAAACTGAATACAGAAGGGCCAAAGCGGTGGCTTTGTTGTGCACAATGGAGGGAATTTGCCACGTTATCAGGTACGACCCGAGCTCGGATGAAGGCAGGGCTTTGTTTACCCGCCAAGGTCTTTAAAGGGAAACTCTGAGATCTATTCATCCTTTTCTTTGTAGAAGAAGCGGTGTCCAAACCACCTGTGCTAACCTAAAAGAGATGCATTATGGGTAAATGCCATATTGAGAATGCAATAGATAATGCACATTAGCGAGTAATCAGGATAACTGGCTGTTTTTGTTAGCTATAGTAAGAAGACCTTACATCCCTTAAGTTCATCAGCGCTTATGTTCTTTCATGAAGGGGGGACGAAAAAACGAAAACGAACAATGGCCCTGACCTTGTCTGTGGGTTGTCATGGCAACAGGGCACAGCCCACTGTTTGTGGGAGAGAGGGGGAAAACAGACACACTAGTGAGCAGAACAGTTAACGGCCTTTAAAAGCAACAGGAGACACATCCCTCACCACATCCAAACCTCATTCGCTGCCAATATGTTGTCAGGAACATACTGAGTGTGTAATTACGGCCACAGTGATTTTCTGACTTCCTGCAACACTTCCTGCTGCCAGTCTCATTTGGTGTAGAAACAATTCTCAGAAATTGCTGGTCAATTTCACACTTACACTCACATAGAAAATGGCACAAATGCATTAAATTAAATGTAATAGACTGAAAGGCTGCTTAATAGTAACAGAAAACAGTGCTGCTTAATATTTTCATGGTACATCCTTTGATGAAAAGAACATAAAAAAAAATTATTTTTCATTTTTATTATTATTGTTTTTTTAATCAGTAGAACATTAGAAATGTCTTTACTGTCACTTTCGATCAGATAACTGTACCCTTGCTAAATAAAAGTATTAAATTACTTTTAAATAACTAAACAATCTTACTGAGCTACTAAAACTAAAACAGGTATGAGGTCAAAAGTTTACATACACCAATTATTTTAACAAAATAAGAGTGATCATGTTATTTGCATGTTATTTTTTATTTAGTACTGACCTGAAAAAGATGTTTCCATATAGCCCACAAGAGAAAATAATAGCTGAATTTATAAAAAACGACCCCATCCAAAACTTTACATCTGCTTGATTCTTAATACTGTGTTGTTACTTGAATGATCCACAGCTGTTTATTTTTATTTTTTTTTTTGTTTAGTGCTAGCTGTTCACGAGTCCCTTGTTTGTCTTGAACAGTTAAACTGCCTGCTGTTCATCAGAAAAATCATTCAGATCCCACAAATTCTTTGGTTTTTCAGCATTTTTGTGTATTTGAACCCTTTCCAACAATGACTGTATAACTTTGAGATCTATCTTTTCACACTGTGGACAACTGAGGAACTCATATTCAACTATTACAGAAGGTTCAAACGCTCACTGATGCTTCAGAAGCTTCATTCAGGTAACAAGAGAGTATTAAGAATTAAGAGCATGTAAACTTTTGAACGGGGTCATTTTTCAACTATTATTTTCTCTTGTGGACTATATGTAAACATCTTTTATGTGAAATATCTTTTTATCAGTACTAAATAAAAAAATAACATGCATTCTGCATCTTATTTTGTTAAAATAATTAAAATTTTGCAGATATGTAAACTTTTGACCTCAACTGTATATGTATGAAAAATTTAATGTATTAAAGTTGAACTTGAACTGAAGTTTTAAACTATTACTAATACTACTATTTTTACTACTAGTGTGCTATTAAAATACATTAGTTTATGGTAATTTAATTATGCCAATATTTTCTAATAATGGCGGACATACGGATTTACGGTTTATGTCCATTCATCTCAGCTGGATTTAAACCAATAACTTACAATGAATCCATTACAAAACATCAAGAGAGGAAACAACTTTACAATTTTACATTAAAACTTTAGTTCTGTCAAGAAATACTGCTCATGTGAGGTCATTTCATCACCACGCAAAAACAAATCCGCCGCACCAAAAATAAGTAGTAGAACAATGAAGCTGAAGATGAAGCTTTAATTGCTTATGTTCCATAATGAGCTTATCTGATTATAAGAGAGTTATGGCTCCTGTCACCGCTGTAGTGATTGTTTATCTGTATCTCTGAGGTTTAGTAGAGAGATGCTTTGATTAACATTAACATGCATCCATCTTTTAGTAAAAACTTTGCCTGTGTGAAACACTACTGAAAAGAACTCGCTGTAGGCCGGTGAGGTGTCAAGGTGCTGAGTTGCCTCATTGATATGTATCATCAATGTATAATGACACACGGGTAAGGAGAGGTGACAGCACAGTTCAGCCTCCTCAGCATGTGCTTATGCATGTATGAGAGAACCAATCGCTATACAGTGTGTGTCTGGTAGCACACGTGCGTCATCACGAGCACCTTACCTTGAGAAGAACCATGAGAGCTGGGTGTATTTGTCCAAACACTAGTGTTCATTTTGTCAGCAGTTTTATTTTATTTATTTTCTTTTTTTGTCTAAATCCTGTGTCAATCATTTGTTTAGTTGGTCTGTCCTATTTTTTGTTTAAGTTTTAGAAGACTAAAAGTCTAGAAAGGTTTGTATAGTTACAGCCAAAGAAAATGTCATATTTTAGTAATGCTACATAACGGTTTTAATGATATTCATATTTGTTTTGCTCAACTTTAAATCACGATTACTGGTCAGGATTGTTATCATCTGAGAAATTTAATCAGAACAATTGCACTTTCACATTTCAGTGAAGGTCAGTAAAAACAAACGTATATATGTCAATGTTTTCAGATTATCATCAGTGTTTTTTTTGTTTTTGTTTTTGTTTTGCAATGTAGAAAAGGTGTGTACATGGTTGCCAGATTGTGAGAAGGAAACGCGTCAATTTAAGGGAAATTTAAACTTATGATATCTGGCAACCCCAAGCATAAACTGTGGAGGTCTATATTTTTTCTCTTTTTATTGTTGAAGAAAATATTTTTCGGGTTTTGAATGAAGAGTGTTTTTATTTTTCATTTCAGCCTCATAAGGACCATACATTGAGAAGAACCATGAGATCTGGGTGTGTTTGTCCACACATTTTGTCAGCATTTATTTATTTTTTTTGTCTAAATCCTGTGTCAATCGTCATTTGGTTAGCTGGTCTGTCCTACTTTTTGTTGTTTTAAAAGACTAAACGTCTAGAATTTTTTTGTATAGTTATAGCCAAAGAAACTGTCATAATCAGAACTACTGCACTTTCACATTTCAATGAAGATGACTAAAAACAAACTTATATATGCCAACGTTTTCAGATTATTATTAGTGTTTTGTTTTTTGTTTGCAATGTAGAGAAGGTGTGGGTATGGTTGCCAGATTGTGGGCAGGAAATGTGTCTTTTTAAGGAAAATTTGAACTCTTGATATCTGGCAACCCCAAGCATAAACTGTGGAGGTCTTTTTTAGGTTTTAGATAAAGAGATATTTTATAGATATTTTTCTACATTTTAGTCTCAATTTTCTTTAATGAGATGAAATGTTGGATGAATGATGTTGATGGATGTTGATATACAGGCAAACTGAAAATTTTCAGACATATCAACATTTCTCACAATACCACAGTTTATTCGCTATAGTTTAGATTTAGAAAATGGTAACAAAACATGACAAGAACTCAAGAATTAAACTTTGTCAGAACAAATAAATCTTGATAATGTCAGATAACTTTGATAGAAAGGAATGTAACAAAACATGGTCAGGTCAAAATGTCAATTCAAATTTCAATCACTTTACAATTTAACTAGTCCACTGTATTAAGAAATTTTGGGTAGAATATGTCACAGTTTATTTTGCTATCATCATGTACAGTACATAAATGAACTATAGTCTCCTGCACCCACGAGTATAAAAAATTACAAAAATATTATCTGGTGTCTAAATAATTTTTGGTTTGACTGTAGTCGCAGTATTTAAAAATGATTTAACAATGATAGTCATGGAAGTCAAGTTTCCGTTAACAAAATTAACACTACCACACTAATGCTGATCCACACACTAATGTGGAGAGGTTAGCGAAAACCAATTTGTCCAAGGCTAACTTTATGAGAATTAGCATGGGATTTGCACAAGCAATCCAGCCGACATTAAATCAAGCTTTAGAGTTTGGCTAATGAAAGAAGCCAATGCAAATGCATTGGATATTCAATCATTTAAAAAAAAAAAAATGTGCCCATCAGATTTAGCTTTGAAGGACACGTTGATTCTGTGCCAACGCTGGCATGATCCTACAGCCATCAGGTGGTTGGAAGTATAGAAGAGCAGGTGGCTGCTGTCTAAGCCACCCAAAGTCCCTGTCGGTGAGCTCATCCTCTTAAGGTTTACTCCTCCATGAGCGTCTGCCATCGGGGAGGAAAAAAAACACTACTAATAAAAAACAGTCTTAGTCTACTAGTAGATGGTGCTGCCATATGGCGGGTTGGGCACAAACAGATAAGAAAGGCGCTTAGTTTGGTTTGTCAGCAAATCTGGGTAATTACTTACTAGCTTAGACCAGCATGAACTGGTCTTGCTGTTCACCAGCAAACATGCGTGCATGTTTTTGACTGTGTGTTTATATCTTTTTCTACACTTAGACAATGTTAGGACTGGCAGTCTTGTTCTCTTTTTCTATTCATTGGGATGACTGCACAAACATAATACACAGCATCAAAACCTTTCTGTACATGCTACTAATCCCATCAGCACTTGTAGAACCAGTTTGCATTGTTATGTCCAAGTGCTTGAATGTAAACATGACCACCTCAGCTGACCGCCCATGGGTCTGAAGTCAACATTAGCCATTCAGCAATATACAGTATCTAACTGAAAACCACTAACCGCAGAGAAAGACTGTTTGAAATGAGCATCTACCAACAACTTAATAATAAGGTACGTACACTATGGGTGAACATAACAACAACATTTTAAAGAATAGTTTTATGATTATGGAAGTCTATTTCCACCACAGAAAAAAAATATAATTGCAAATGTCTGAAATCGCACAATTCAGACATTTTACTTAGAATTGTAAGATATAGACTCAGAATTCTTACTTATTTTTTCACAATTTTACGTCTACATCCTGCAATTCAGATTTTTTTTCCCTCAAAAATTAAATTTCACAGTTCTGACTTTTTTGCTCACAATTTTAAATTTACATTTTGCAATTCTGACTTTTTTTTTTAAATACAGGACATAAACACAGAACTCTGCAATTTTGAGAAAAAGTCAACATTGTGAGATACATTAAAAGTCAAATGTTTCAATTTTTTATGTTTTTAGTCTCTTCTGCTCACCAAAAACAGTAATATTGTGAAATATGTTTACTATTTTAAAATAACTGCTTTCTGTTTGAATATATTTTAAAATGTAATTCCTGTGATCAAAGCTACATTTTTAGCATCAATACTCCAGTACTCTAGTGTCACATGATCCTTCAGAGATCATTCTAATATGCTGATTTGCTGTTCAATAAACATTTTTATTATTATTATCAATATTTAAAACAGTTGAGTACATTTTTTAGGATTCTTTGATGAATAGAAAGGTCCAAAGAACAGAATTTATCTGAATTTATCTCCATTCAAAAGCTTGGAGTCAGTATAATGTTTTTTTTTTTTGTTTGTTTGTTTGTTTTTTTGTGAATGAAATTATAGAAATTAATACTTTTATTTAGCAAGGATGCTTTAATTTGATCAAGATTGATGATAAAGACATTTATAATGTTATAGAATATTTCAATTTCAAATAAATGCTGTTCTTCTGAACTTTCTATTCGACAACGAAAACTAAAAAAAAAATCTTCTCAGCTGTTTTCAACATAATAATAATAATAAAACATTTTTGAGCAGAAAATCAGGCTTGGTGAGCAGAAGAGACTTCTTTAAAAAACATCGAATCTTACTGTTCAAAAACTTTTAACTAGTAATGTATAAACCCAGCAATTCTGATTTATCTCCTCTGAATTCAAAATTTACATCTTGGAATAATAGAAAAAAGATAATTGTGACTTTTTAATAACAACTTTTTTCTTTTTTTTTTTGCAATTGCAAGTTTATGTCTCACAATTGAATTTGTGTCTCGCAATTCTGAATGAAAGAATTGTTAGATGTAAAGTCAGAATTACAAAAAAAGGCAGAATTGTGAGAAAAAGTCACAATTACCTTTTTTATTTTATTATATTATATTTTTTGATGCTGTGGCATCACAAGAAGAATGATGAAAATCCATTCAAGATTGTGGAAAAAGGTCATTTTTAAATAAAATTATTTAAAAAAAACATTCTAATATAAATGTGTTCAATCCAGTTCAAATTGACTGTTCTGCCCATTATTGTATATTTTTATGAATCATTAGCACAGCAACATTTTACATCCAAACTCTACTGAAATCTGCGTATAATTACTGCATATAATTAGCATCAAGTTCTGCTACATATAAATGTGAAACGCGTTTACATGTATTCTTTTTCCCGACACTTTTAATCAAAGCGTCACATATTCATGCACTCCAGCTGTTCATTTTAAATGTATCAAACCTTTTGCAAGTATCAGTCTATAATTTGAATTTCAGCAGTAGCACTTTTGTATTGTTCCGTTATAAGTGCAAAATCAAATGAACGTCATTCTGTCTGACACATGCCAGCAAATACAGTTATAATTACAACAACAAAAAAAATCAATCAAAGCTCAGGTTGAAATGGGAAAAAAATAATTATGATTGCCTGCTGTTGCAGACGCAGGTAAATGAAATGATGTCACATCGTGCTGAGGCCTCACAGCACTGGCTAATTGTCTTTGTGACTCAGACCCTTGAGACACAATATCTGACCGCACTCGCCTCATTCACTAACACTGGGCCTGGTTAGCATCTGGGTATTACAGCCAATGAGAGCTCTAGAGACACTTAAACTAGCCTGTGGTTAATGTCATCATATGATTTTCCAAAACTTAAAATTAGACAATAGAGATAAACAGACGTTCAGCCCTTATTTTGTGTACAAATACACGCTACCAGTCTCATGCTAAAAATGTAGCTTTAAAATCACAGGAATAAATTACATTTTAATCTATATTCAAACAGAAAACAGTTAATTTAAATAGTAAAAATATTTTAATATTTTTGCTGTACTTTGGATCAAATAAATGCAAAAAAGACTTCTTTAAAAACACTTAAAACTCTTACTGTTCAAAAACTGGTAGTATAAACATTTTAAATTCACAAAACTTTTTTTTTTCTCAGAATTCTGAGTTTCCTTCTTGAAATTGTGGCTTTTTTTTTCTTCTCTGACTTTTCTAAAAAATGTAACTGCCCCTATGTATCTCACAATTCTGACTTTTTTCTCGGAATTGCAATTCTTAGTTTAGTACAGAATTCTTAGTTCATATCTCACAATTCTGAATTACAAAAAAAAAAAAAAAAATTCTGAATTATAAGACAAACTCAAACTCAATAACCTTTTTATTTTTTTTTTTAATTATGTGGCAGAAACAGACTTAGTATAGTATCAGTCAATAGCCTTGCTGGTCCACTTTGCATCTTACTCTGACCAATTACCACCCACTTGTACCACTAAGAGTCTGCTTGACCTGTAAAACATGCATGTTGGACTTATTAAAGTGATGCGTTATTCAGAACCTTGCTGTTTTAATGGCCTGAGTTACCTGTTTAGCCCTTCAGTTAAAAAAAACAACAGAGATCCACCACAAGAGTACACAAAATGAACTCAACTTGATAACACAAATACAGAGCAAAAAACATTGAGAGTCCGCATTAAATTTTTTTAAGGCAGTTATGCACATATTCTTCTTTGAGAAAGCTAATGCCGAAGGAATAACATTCAGTGCTGACACTGTGCCACACACACACACACACACACACACACATGATAACAGACACATCTGTTTGGTCTGACCTGGTCATCCACTTTGTGGGCTATAATAGTGGCTCCTTCCTCCAATTCAGCATCACTCAATGGCCGAATCCTCAGGGCCACCTGCAAAACAATAAAAAAAAGGTAATGCACTGGTCACAAAAAGTAATTTGAACGCTGAACTATATTTAAAGAGCACAAATGTCATTGCAAGAGTCTAACTAAAACTAAGGGACTCATATGCAAATATTACAGAAGGTTCAAACTATGCATTATAAGCCAGGGGTGAAAAATTTTGAACAGAATGAAGATGCATTTTCTTATTTTGCCTAAAATCGTATGTTTTCATTTAGTACTGTCCTTCAGAGGCTATAAAAGATAGTTACAGGTATATGTTTCCCAGAAGACAAAAAAAGTTAAATTTAGCCTGATCTTCAAATTCAAAAGGTTTTCACCCCCCGGCTCTTAATGCATGGTTTTACCTTCCGGAGCATCAGTGAGCTTTGGACCTTCTGTAATAGTTGCATATGAGTCTCTCAGTGTGAAAAGATGGATCTCAAAATCATACAGTCATTGTTGGAAAGGGTTCAAATACACAAAAATGCTGGAAAACTGAAGAATTTGTAGAATCTAAAGGATTTTTTGAAGAACAGCAGGCAGTTTAAATGTTTAGGACAAACAAGGGACTCATTAACAACAAACAAACAAACAAAAACCAGCTGTGGAACACTCAGGTAATAACACCGTATTAAGAATCAAGGGGATGAAAACTTTTGAACAGGGTAATTTTTATAAATTCAACTATTATTTTCTCTTGTGGACTATATGTAAACATCTTTTATATAAAATATATCATTTAGGACAGTACTAAATAACCAATAACATGCGTTTTGTATTATCACTCTTATTTTGGTAAAAAAAAAAAAAAAAAAGTAAATTTTGCAGATTCTGAAAAGGGGATGCAAACGTTTGACCTCAACTGTATTGTTCATGTTAAGTCTTAAAACTATGAGGATACTTTATAAATGTTGAGTAATATTTTGTACTGAATGCAATGGAATTCATACAAGTTTAACTGCATATGGCTGCATACAATGATATATTATAATATAATATAAATGATATCTTTACTAAAGTCCCTTACAAAAATAACAAAAAAAACTTAGTGGTTTGTGGTTGCACTATACTTGGGAAATAATACACAGCAGCAGGTTACATTCAAAAGTAAGCACAATACTCTCATTAATTTGTATTTCAAGGGCATTGGAGTCAGCTGGCCTGCAGGAGAATCAATTTGCACACAACCAAAGTTTCTTGTGCAGAAATAAACAGTGACGGGTCATGGTGCAGCGGTGCAGCGATGCAGCTCTGCAATCTAGGTAGTTAATTATGCAGTATGAATATTATAGCTGGAGGCTATTATTGCTTGTTAAGCAACAAATGCCATCCAAACATTTAATATGCTTAATGGGATGCGGCAAAACCAGGTCTGTTATGTTGCTCACAGCCAATACTCGGATAAAGTCACTGCAAATGCCAAAATGATATTTTTATCAGATTATATTTTATAATAATATAGAACTGGCCTACAGAGGGTACATGATTGTCTCACATTTACATTAGCTAAAGCACTGGAATGATGTCTTACAGTGGAAGAAGAGAAAGGGAACTTTAACTGCCGCTGTGAATTATTGAGAGGGGGGCAAAAGATCACCAGAAAACAGGTATTAAGCTCCAAGAGAATCTAAATATAACAAGTGTAGACTGTCAGACTGAAATCTGTCCTGGGGTTTTAAGTAGACAAGCTGTCAGGGAATGAAATGTGACTATAGTAGTCAATAAAATACACTTGTTTGCACATTCATTTATATTAATGCATGTATTACTAACACATATTTACATATAAAGTTATTAGCTACACATGCATATTTGATGCATAATGTGTATTTTTTTTGTATTTGATGCATAAAGTGTATTTTGATCAAGATTGTATAACTGCAAATGTATTTTATAGAGTCTATAACTGAAAAACATATCTAATCTATTACATTTTTCAGAATTTTGAATAATCTTTTTGCCTCACTAGATCATTTTAAATGGTTCTGCGGTGTAAGAAACACTAATAGTCTCTCAATATAAGCTCTGAACTGCGAACTGCGTATTAATTATAAAAAGAAAGATCAAAATGCTGCTTAAACTTAAGTTTTCCATTCACCTTTCCAAAAGTATTTTCATGTCAACTATCACATACACTACCAGTAGAAGAAGTCTCTTCTGCTCACCAAGACTGCATTGTAATGTAATATTGTAAAATATTTTTACTATTTAAAATAACTGCTTTCTATTTGAATGTATTTTATAATGGAATTTATTCCTGTGATCAAAGCAAAATTTTTAGCTTTTAATTTCTTTCATGAATAGAAAGCCCCAAAGATCAGCATTTATCTGAAATAAAAAGCTTTTGTAACATTATACACTATATTAACTTATTCATTTAAGAAACCCGAAAAAAATCTACTCAGCTGTTTTCAACATAATAATAATAATAATAATAATAATAATAAATGTTTTTTGAGCAGCCAATCAGAATATTAGTATGTCTTCTGAAGGGTCAAGTGACTGCTAAAAATTCAGTTGCATAATAAATGTTGAATAGTAAAAATATTTAAAAAATGTAAAAAGTTTTTGCTGTACTTTAGATCAAATAAACGTGAGACTTCTTTAAAAACATTAGAAATCTTACCGTTCAAAAACTTTTGACTGGTAATGTACATAAAAAATGTCATGTATATACAGTAATTTACTGCATACAGCCTTTAATGAAAAAACTGTAACTATATCTATAACTACACTATATATCATAATACACATACTGTATATGCAAACTCTAATTACACAAGTAAATCAGAATGCATATATGTATATACACTATATAATATTATACATTAGTTGTTATTATTATTGGCTGAAACAAACTCTACAACTACAGGATGCTGTTAGAATATAAGGTGCGTATTTGATGATACACACAAACAAATATATAAATACAGTCTCTACACATTTTTGTCTGAATACAGTTTACAAACTATACTAGGCACCACACAAGTGCAGGTAAATAATAAGTGAGTGGTCTTACTGTCAGCTGATGATCCTTTGATTCTCCGGTGTCCTTCATCGTAATGTTTTGCGGGACGTTTTCACGGCTATTTGTCAACTAAAACATGCGCTATACGCGAAGTGAGGACGACAGACGCCGTACGGTCATGGTTCACAGAACAATTCACCTGCGCTTCTCTCTCTCTCTATGGTTATAAAAACACTGAACGATCAAACGCGGGTCCCGAGCGTCTAAACGCCCGTGAAGTCCGTCAGGTCCATGTCTGAGCAGGATGTGTGTCTCTCCACCCACAGTAAACCCGTGAGTGAATGTGTCTATGTTGTGTTTGTGATGTCCCTAGAGATGAGCAGTAGTGCAAATGCGCACTGAGACGCGTCATTCACCGCCGCTGATGCTACTTCAACTCAGGTGGGCAGACATTCACAGAGTCTGAGGCAGCAGCGAAACCTGCTGGTCAGAGATTGTACTGCAGCTTTCGGTTCAAAATTGTAGTAGTCTTGGCTTATGACAGTATGTTTAAAGGGATAGTTCACTTTGAAATTAAATTTTGATATGTTTTAGCTTACCCCAAGGGCATCCAAGATGTAGGTGTCTTTGTTTCCGCAGTAGTTTCAATTTTGATATTTTTAGGTCCAACTGTTCTTGTCTGTCAGTCATATAATGCATGCCTATGGTCACCTCACAAAAGCAAATGCACAGATTCAAATTAAACAGTCCAAATTAAACAATTCCCCATCGTAAGTACACATTGATGGCCTAAGACACGAATCGAGTTGTTTGTGTGAGAAAACGAACAGTATTTATATCGTTTTTACCTCTTGTAAACAATCACGTCCAAGTTGAAGGGGGCGCGCGTTCTGGCTTATTGATGCGCCGGCGCTACTCCCGGAAAGCGCAGGACGTGATCCATTGCGCGAGCACAAGTAACTCTTTTCTTTTTTAAACATCCCTAAACATCCCTTTTTTAACCATTTCTTGCTTAAACATTCCGGATAAGCGCAAACGAGTACCATTTCTGTTAGCCGTCTTACTTACAATCTCTGTTCTGTGTAAACAATGAGTGACGTTCATGCGCGAGAGATTACTTCCGGAGCTTTCCGGGAGTAGCGCCGGCGCGCTCACACACCAGGAGGCGCGCGCACTTCAACTTGGATGTGGTTATTTACAAAAGGTAAAAAACGACATAAATACTGTTCGATTTCTCACACAAACCGCTCGTTTCGTGTCTTAGGTCATCAATGTGTACTTACGATGGGGAATTGTTTAATTTGGACTGTTTAATTTGAATCTGTGCGTTTTCTTTTGTGAGGTGACCATAGGCATGCATTATATGACTGACAGACAAGAACGGTTGGACCTAAAAATATCAAAATTGAAACTACTGCGGAAACAAGGACACCTACATCTTGGATGCCCTTGGGCTAAGCTAAAACATATCAAAATTTAATTTCAAAGTGAACTATCCCTTTAATACCACAAAATAAAGAGATCATTTAATTTAAAAATAACTTTTTCTTTCTTTCTTTCTTTCTTTCTTTCTTTCTTTCATATTAATTATTTTAGCCTTTTAGTACAACTTTTTATCATTAGAAACCCATTTTTTTTACTGTATATCTTATTATTTTATTCAACAATTTTAACCTTGTATTTACACTTTTATCATTAGAAACCTGCATGACCCTCACATATTTTATATTATTTTTTTATTTTCTTATATGTATTATATTTTATGTCACTCAAGCTACATATATATTATAAGGGTTTTATAATACATTTTATAATAACTTATTTTAAATGTTCTTGTTTAAATCTTATTTTTACTTTGGACAGTAATTTTTATTCAACAATTTTAACCTTTTATTTAGACTATTATCATTACAAATCCATGATACAATTTATTTGTTTTTTTTACTAAATAAATACGAAAAATAATAATAAATAATAAATATAATTATAACAAGGTGTCACTTATTTTAAAGTTTATTTATTATTATTTTTTTTAAATAATATATGTATTTTTTCAACAATTTAAAAATTTTAGCATTAGAAACCTGCATGGCCCTCACATATTTTAATACATATTTTTTTGGCCCTCAAACTACAAACTATATATATATTATAAGGGTTTTATAAAACATTTTATAATAACTTATTTAAATTATAATTTTTTTAAATAATTTTATTCAACAATTTTAACATTTTATTTAGACTTTTAACATTAGAAATCCATGTGTGCATGACCCTCACATATTCAATTTTATATATATATATATATATATATTTATATATATTATAATAACAAGGGGTCACTTATTTGAAAGTTCAACAAATGAAAGTTCACAAAAAAAAGTATTCTACAATTTTAAACTTTTATCATTAGAAACCTGCATGACCCTTACATATTGTATTATATTTATTATATTTTATGTCCCTCAAACTACAAACTATATAAATTATAATACGTTTTCTTAATACATTGTATGATAACTTGTTTTAATTTTTTAAAATAATTTTTATTCAACAACTTTAAACTTTTATTTAGACATATCATTAGAAATCCATGTTCACATGACCCTCACATATTTTATTATCTCTTTTTAACTTATTATATATATACGTTTTTTAACTAACTAACTAAATAATAATGAAAAAATAATTATAAAAAGGGTAACTTATTTTAAAGGTTTTTAAAAATATTTTTTATTCAACAATTTTAAAAGTTTATTTAAACTGTTATCATTAGAAACCTGCATGACGCTCACATATTTTATTTTATTATATTTTATTGCCCCTAAAACTACAAACTATTAAAACATATATATAATAGAAGAGGTCAATTTTCTGCAAGTACCACATTTTATTTTTCATGTTTTTTAGATTAGATTTTACTGCCACGTTATTGACCTATTCATAAGACCAGTATTTTGGGATCTTAGGACATATGGAAGGATATAATCCCAAATATAATCAAACAATATTAAATATTAACAGATAGCTGTTATGAACATTTGCATATATTTTATTACAAAAAAAGCCACTACCAGTTTCACAATTTCATTTCAGACATCATCTAATGCTATTTTGAGGATATGACAGGTGCGTGAAAGTCTGAAACCATAATAAAAATAATGTATTTTATTCAATTAGAAACATTACATAAGAAAAAACAATTAATTCCGTTGCATTTACTCCTTAAAATTAACATGAAATAACCAATTTACTTAATGCACATTCCTGATCAAGTCCAGTCAAGTTTATTTGTATAGCACTTTTCATAATACATATATTTTCAAAGCAGATTTACAGAGTTCCTGGTCATACTGTGAAACTCCACTCCACTTCTGGTTAGGGATGCACCGAATGTTCAGCAACTGAAATTATTTGGCCGAAAACAGCCAAAAAAAAGCTATTTCGGTGTTCGTCCGTATAATCAAAAATAGAGGTGCGCACTAATGTAGCAAAATAGTGTGGAGTAAATAAGTAGTAGCAGTAAATAAACTACAGAACGTAATTTTTTCTAATACACGCACAAATTGTATGTATTCTGACAGCGCTGCAACACTCAAAAATGTAAGTACTGTAATTTTACTGTTGTTCTGTTAGTTAAATTGTGCTTTGTTGGTAGGCTATAATGTCTACTAGAATGTTAAAGAATGTTCAGTGTGAAGTAAATATTTTTAAATTGTTGTTTTGTAATTGATTTTTTTTTTTCTTTGAAAAGCAAGACAAAACTGTAAAAAGCACATTTTGGCTTTTTAATTTTATGCAATGGTGGAAAAAAAAAAGAAGTCAAAATACATGGGGGGAAAAAGCCCCCAAAAAACATTTTCGATAATCGGCCTTCGGCCCAGTTTCATTTTGTTCGTTTTCGGCTTTCGGCCAAGAATTTTCATTTCGGTGCATCCCTACTTCTGGTATTAAATGCCCATTATACACAACCTAATATGTTCATGATGAATAAAAGTTCCCATTTCACTCAGAAATCACATTATGGAAGTAAAATGGGTTGTGAACATGATCTGAGTATGAGACCAGCTCTGTGTTTGGCAATCTACATAGAGATTTCTCTTCTTGTAAAGGAAGAAACACCATTAGTTTCACGCTCCTCATGGAAATCTTTCTCTTCACACACACCTTTCTCCTGAAGGAAATAAGAAAAGACACATCAAACCCTATAAGATCAGCCAAACTACTTTTTTTTGTATAGAAATCATGTAAGACACATAAAACAAACCTAATTATAACCCCCCTCTTTATTTTCAAATAACTTAGGTCCTTGAAAAGGCCAAAACCATTAATCACATGAGCCTTTGAGTAGAAAAGCCTATAGCAATACACTTCTGATGCTCACGCAAGCTCAAATGCCTCTTCGCCAATCACAGAGGAGCATAAAGCATTCTGGGTATAGACGAAGTAGACTTTATTGATTTTTCTTTCTTTGTCTTTCACAATAGAGCTTTTCCAACCCAGCAATCAGGGTTATATATAGAGCTCGGGACCCTTATCTTATTGGAGCAACAGTCCAAACATGGGGTGCTATTTGTTTAAGCTCCACAAAGGGGGCGATTTCATTTGACAGGTGGTTCTGAAACACACACGTATGACAGCACCCATCAAAACAAACCGTTGTGTGGTTAAAAACATTGATTTAAGATTTGATGTCAGATTCTAACATGTTACCTCTAGAAGCAGAATATCCTTTACCTTATCTCGTTCTTTCTCCTCATTCCTCTCTTTCTTCTTCTCGGCTTCCAATATGTCGAAGAACTCTTTCTCTGCACGGGCCACTAGTTCTTCTGCGCTCTCCTCCCCATCCGCCTCTTTGCCCTCGTCCTCTCGGCTCTGTTCGGAGCGGCTGCGTTCCTTCAGACGCATCTCTCGGTGCCGAGCTTCCAGAATCTTTTCCCGCTTGGTCTCGCGTTCAAACATCTGCAAAATACACAAGTTTGGTGTATGACAGATGACTAAACTTAACTACCTTACTGACTATTAACAAGCAAATTAGAAGTTTGTTAAAGCAAAAAGTTTTAGTCAATGTTTGTTAATAGCGAGAATTGAAATAAAGTGTGACCGAAGATTTAAAAATTTTTTTCAAAATAAAAATAAAAAATTGTGGCTTACCAAACCTGCATTTATTTGATACTTCTTTGATACTTACTTACTTTTTACTATTTAAAATAACTTTCTATTTGAATATATTTTAAAATGTAATTTATTCTTGTGATCAAAGCACAGTTTGTAACATCATTACTCTAGTCTTCAGTGTCACATGATCCTTCAGAAAACATTCTAATATGCTGATTTGCTGTTTAAGAAACATTTATTATTATTTTTTATTATTATTATCAATATTTATTGCTCGGCTTCGTGGAACACTCGATTCTGATTTGTCAGTCACCACATGATATTTTGATATTCCCAGATAACTGGTAGAAACGAATCACACAGGCTCATCCGGGTAACTGCCTGCAGTCAGCGCTGTTCGCTTGCTGGGAACATTTTTTCTTCGTGGAAACTTTGCGTTTTGTTTGGCTAATAAAATATTCGAACTCAATTCAATATTATTTTACTAGTACAATTATGTAAAAAATCAGCATTTATCTGAAATTAAACACTACTATACCATTCAAAAGCTTGGAGGAGAAAAGAAATTACATAAATTAATACTTTTATTTAGCAAGGATGCTTTAAATTGATCAAACGTGATGATAAAGACATAATAATATTATTTGTAACAATGTTACAAAAGATTTCTATTACAGATAAACGCTGTTCTTCTGAAACCCCCCCCCCCCCATAATCAGCTGTTTTCAGCATAATAATAATAATAAACATTTTTTTTTTTTTGAGCAGCAAATCTTAAAACATTAAAATGATTTCTAAAGGATTATGTGACTGTGTATGAGTAATGATGCTAAAAATCTAGCTTTGAAATCAGGAATAAATTTTAGAAAGTACAAAAGTAGAAAAGTTATTTTAAATAGTAAACAATTTCTAGATGTTACTGTTTTGCTGTACTTTGGATAAAATAAATGCAGACTTCTTTAAAAAACATTAAAAATCTTACTGTTCAAAAACTTTTGACTGATAGTGTATATCAAAATACAAAGCCGTTATTTTAAAAATAATAATATTTAACAATATCATCTTTACTGTATTATTTCTTAATACATAAAACATAAGAAAATTAAATTATTAATATAAACTAAGTAATTTTTTTATTGCACATATTTAGGTGTTTTTGTGTCTGACCTCTGAGACCAGAGCCTTCTCGTTCTTCTGCAGTGTGCACAGTCCTCCTGAAATCTCCAGCAGTGTGGTAGTTCCCATTTGGGAGCCACATCCCAGGAAACGGCCATTATCTTGCACCTGGATGCTGTACAGAGCTTCATCACAAACCTGTGAGAAAAAAACACATATTGTGAGTATTTCTTAAAATAAATAACACTGAGATCTTAGACTGTGCGATGGTCTCAGTACAAGGAGGAGGCATTAAGCACCAACTTTGAGGCTGAGAGTTGGGTCGTTCTGTTTAAACAAGATGTCCCACACGTCCAAAGTGCCGTCCATCTTTACAGTAAAGAAAACCGAGGGTCTGACAGGACTCCAACAGCCATCTAACAGATGGGCCATGTGATACCTGTACAAACAGATTAGAAATACCTGGCACCTATGCAATTTACACAACCATTTATTACCGTCATTAGTGCAATTTGAAAGAACTTTTCTATTTTAATATATAATATATAATTTATTTATTCCTGTGATGCAAAGCTACATTTTCAGAAGCCATTACTCTTCAGTGTCACATGTTTCTTTAGAAATCATTCTATTATGCTGATTTTGTAACATTAATTTTATAATAATATTAAGATAATTCGTTTATAATGGTGTAAGTTACTTGGTCCACATGATGGAGGACTCCTTGATATCCTCTGACCAGATGCGTGCGGTCCAGTCAGCTACAGTCAGGAAGTTCTTAGGAAAAAATGGGTTTCTCTGCAGGGCGTAAATTGGACCATGGTGTCCGCTGTATGTGCATACAATCTTCTCAGCTGGCGTTTTTGCTTTGCGATTACAAGAAACCACAAGACCCTGCTCTGTGCCCACCATGAACTTAGTGGGCTTGTGAAATCAAAAACAAAGCATGTTTAAGTTCTCAGCATCTGTTTCAACAAGGTTTCTTCCAAAAACTTGTAAGAACTTGCTCCTACCATAGTGGTCTCAAACTCCAGAGAGACTGCACCAAGGGCATTATCAAGGTTCCCCTTCTTACTTGGGTCCAGTACGAGTCTCTCAGTGGGCTCACTCATCTTACGAATGTCCCACCACAGCACCTGGTGTCAGATGCATGAGTATTGCTTACCTCTAATGACTTCTTTAGTAAGCAATGCAAGTCTCAGTGAAATATTGTGTGGTTTATTTCTTTATTTTTAGACTTCTGGGTCATTGCACACAGACCTGGCCATCTGTAGAAGCTGAGAAAATGTCCGTGCCTGTCTTCGACTGCAGCCAGATGACTTTGTAGACAGGATCTCTATGGCTGTGTTCAATGGTGGACATCTCTACCGGCTGGCTGCCTTTACGCGTGTCCCAGTATGCTGGAAATGGGTTGAATACCAAGGTTGAAACACGCATAATTTAACCAAAAACACACGGGTATTACATAAATACATCTACAGATGCCATTCCATTCCAATTACATACTCATTTAATCTTTCAGACTATGAGCTATTAGACTTTACAAAGAGTCACATCTGTTTTATCTAGCAAATGCTATTCAGACAAGGTCCAAGGTACTTTTTTCCCATTAGCCATACTTTATTAAGAATGCACAGAGTGGCTGAGGCCAATCTAATTACAGCACTAAAAGAGTTCAGATGGTCATAAATGTTTTGGTTGCCGGAATAGAACATGATTAATTGTGCATCCAGAGAGGCGCTCAGGTGATAAAACCCACCGATTTGTCCGTTGTAGCTTCCCCCAACAAGAATGTGTGAATCCTTTGGGTTATACTCCAGACATACAAGTGGAGATACTGGTTTCAGTGTCATTTCAGGTTTATTGGGATTTTCTGAAAGTGAAAAAAAAAAAAATCTCAATATTTTTGTCCTTGTTATATGTGACACATGGCAAAAATGTTCTGTTTTTATGTTATACCAATGTCCCATATGTAGGAGTCAAAGCTCATTTCATTGGGTGCTCTTTGAAACTCCAGGGAAGAGTAGGCAACAGCAAGTTTATGGTTGCCATCGGGGTGCCAGGACAAACTGGTGACTGTGCGCTTCACTTCATTGGGGTCTCTAGAAAAAACACAAAGTATTTAAAAATATATGATTCAATAGTTCTATTTATGTAAATAATTTTGAAAAAAAGAAAAG
This sequence comes from Cirrhinus molitorella, assembly GCA_033026305.1. NCBI lineage: Eukaryota > Metazoa > Chordata > Actinopteri > Cypriniformes > Cyprinidae > Cirrhinus > Cirrhinus molitorella. Next base: position 7,814,640 of record CM065136.1, read on the forward strand.
GGAACAAAATAATTAGATTTTATAATAATTAGATTTTTTTTCTTCCATCCAAATGTGTACTTGTAAATAGGGGTTAATCATTTTTTGCTAATTGATAATAATAATAAGAAATATTTCTTAAGCTCCAAAAGAGATCAAATAACATTTCATTTAAATTGTAAGATTATATAGAGTTGAAGTCAAAAGTTTACACACACCTTGCAGAATCTTCAGATTGTTAATTATTTTACCAAAATAAGTGGGATCATACAAAATGCATGTTATTTTTATTTAGTACTGACTTGAATAAAATATTTCACATATTCAGATGTTTACATATAGTCCACATAAGTAAATAATAGTTGAATTTATAAAAATTACCCTGTTACCCTGATTCTTAATACTGTGTTGTTACCAGAATTATATTATTATTTTTTGTTTGTTTAGTAATAGTTGTTCATGAGTCTTCTTTAGAAAAATCCTTCAGGTCCCACAGATTCTGTGGTTTTTCATAATTTTTGTGTATTTAAACCCTTTCCTACAATGACTATATGATTTTGAGATCCATTTTTTTTTACACTGAGGGACTCATATGCAACTATTACAGAAGGTTCAAATGCTCACTGATGCTTCAGAAGGAGAAATGATGCATTAAGAGCAAGGGGTGAAAACTTTTGAACAGAATAAGGATGTGTACATTTTTCTTATTTCTTATTTAAATATCATATATTTTTTCATTTAGTACTGCCCTTTAGAAGCTACAGAAGATATTTACATGTTCCTCAGAAGACAAAATAAGTTAAATTTACCCTGATCTTCAAATTCAAAAATTTTTTACCCCCGGCTCTTAATGCATTGTGTTTCCTTTTGGAGCATCAGTGAGTGTTTGAACCTTCTGTAATAGTTGAATATGAGTTCCTCATTTGTGTGAAAAGATAAATATCTCAAAATCATACAGTCATTGTTGGAAAGGGTTCAAATATACAAAAATGCGGAAAAAAAAAACAAATAATTTGTGGGACCTGAAGGATTTTTCTGAAGAACAGCAGGCAAATGTTCAGGACAAATAAACAACTATCACTAAAACCAAAAAAACAAAACAAAACAAAAAACAGTTGTAGATCATTCAGGTAACAAAACAGTATTAAAAAATATTGAAAGGGGCCTTTTTTAATAAATTCAACTATTATATTCTCTATATGTAAACATATTTTATGTGAAATAACTTATTCAGGTGAGTACTAAATAAAAAACAACATGCATATATATATATATATATATATATTTTTTTTTTTTTTAATGGCTGAATTTAAATGAGTACAATATTTATCTAATATTTCCTAAAAAATAAAATGTTGAAAAGTGAATTCTAAACTTTTCATTTATTTAAAACTTTTTCATTCCAGTTAAGCGCACTCACCTGAACACATTGATTGTCTTTGCTGATGGCTGTTCTTCTGATTCCTCTATTACCTCCTCATCCTCATCTTCGAAAAACTCCTGGTAGATGTCAGTGGCGTTGTTCTGCTTGCAGCAGTGTTCCATTAGCTGCAATGGGCAAAATTGGGTTTTTCAAAATGGAAATTCTTCTGAGGTTGTGGGATTGAAGTCTCATCTCAAAAATTGCTTTTATAATACATGACATTTAACAGTTTTAGGCACTCACACCAGCAATTTGCATAATGGTGTTCTGATAGTGTTCATCCTTCTCCACTTTCTTCCTGTAACGGATGGTCGCCTCCATGTCCTCCGGATTGAGATCTTTCGGCCACCCTCCTTCCACGTGGTTTATTCCTCGTGACTCTGATTCGAAGCGCTCCGTGTTCACCTGAACACGACAAGAATTTCATGATAATTCAGTCCATGACAGAAACGAATTCATATCTGACCTATGTAATTTGCACCGGTATATTTGTAGCAATAGCCTGTATTAATACACTGTATGGGTCAAAATGATTGATTTTTCTTTTATGCCAAAAATCATTGGGGTATTAAGCAAAGATCATGCTCCATTTAGATATTTAGTTAATTTCCTACCATAAATATATCAAAACTTTAAGGATTAGTTACATTTAGTTATTTAGCAGATGCTTTTATCCAAAGCGACTTACAAATGAGGACAATGGAAGCAATCCAAATCAACAAAAGAGCAATGCTCTGACAAGTGCTATGACAAGTCTCAGGTTAGCTTAGTGCAGTATATGTAGTTCACTTTCAGAAAAAAAAATGTACAGATAATGTACTCACCCCCTTGTCATCCAAGATTTTCTTGTCTTTCTTTCTTCAATCGTAATAAGAAATTATGTTTTTTTGAGGAAAACATTTTAGTCCATATAATGGACTTCTATGGTGCCCCCGAGATTGAACTTCCAAAATGCAGTTTAAATGCAGCTTCAAATGGCTCTAAACGATCCCAGCCGAGGAAGAAGGGTCTTTTCTAGCTAAATGATCGGCTATTTTCAAAACAAATTGACAATTTATATACTTTTTAACTTCAAATGCTCGTCTTGACGCGTCTTTGCGATGCGCATGCGTAGTCTATGTGATCCAGATCAATACAGTTAGGATATGTTGAAAAACTCAATTGTCAATTTGTTTCGAAAATAACCGACTGTTTTGCTAGATAAGACCCTTCTTCATTAGCTAGGATCATTTAGAGCCCTTTGAAGCTGGATTTAAACTGCATTTTGAAAGTTAAAACTCAGGGGCACTATAAAAGTCCATTATATGAAGAGAAATCCTAAAATGTTTTCCTTCTAATGCATGAATTCTTTACGTCTGAAGAAAGAAAGACATGAACATCGTGGATGACAATGGGTTGAGTGCATTATCTGTACATTTTTGTTATGACAGTGAACCAATCCTTTAATTTTTGATTAGTAATATGCATTGCTGGGAAACTTAATTTGGACAATTTTAAAGGTGATTTTTTTCAATATTTAGATTTTTTTGCACCCTCAGATTCCAGATTTTCAAATGTTTCAAATATTGTCCTACCATAACAAACCGTACATCAATAGGAAGCTCATTTATTCAGATTTCAGATTACGTATAAATCTCAATTTCAAAAAATTGACCCTTATGACTGGTTTTGTGGTCCAGGGTCACATATTATATAATAATGAAAGTATTATAATGCATTTCATGATATGTTTCTTTTTTTTATGCATTTTTTTTGTTGTGTTAACACTGGTCTCACCTCATGCTCGGACATTTCCTCAGCGCACTGAACGGTCACATTACATGGATCTCTCACTGTGAAGTTTGCAGCGAGGGATGTGTCAGGCAGAATGTCCACATGCAGCTCAGCTGGACGGTCAGAAAAGTTACACTGGCGTCCAAACTCACTGCGCTTCTTTGTGTACACGTACACAATCTCCATTTTAGCTAAAGGAAAGAAATGTTAAAAGAGGATGGTGTAAACATCAAACTTTTTGATTTAATGTGAATTTTTATACATTTTATTTGTGCTATTTTTATACAATGCTATATTTATAATAGTCCTGAGGGGTAAAAAATAATTAACCAATAAATAAATAAATAAATAAATATGCTAAATACTTCTTATCTAATGAGGTCATTAACTGATAAAAAAATCAAGCTGGTGACAAATTATTATTTCTCAATTAACTAAATCATTATTATTTCTATACTTAATATACATAGGGTGTTTTTTTTTATGGTTTTGGATTAATTATAGTATGTCACCCCCACTTACTGGCAAAAAAAAAAAAAAAAAAAAAAAAGTTGAAACTCTTGTTTTGTTTAGTTTATTAGTCATAAAAGCATTTCATAAACGTTTTAACGTTTAAGTAGGCCTATATTAGATTATAACACTGACTAAAACGGTTACGTGCCATTACAAAACCTCTTTTCACAAGAATGTTTGCTTACTAAACGTCTTGTTCCTGGACAAAAACTTAAGTTATCAACCTGCTTCGTTTATGGTAGCATCACTTTAGTAGCACCAAAATACTTTACCCCTTTCTTTACTGTTAAGAATGTCCAAACAAACAGCAGCACACCGATATGACACAAGGTCTTAATTAAAAAAACAAAGTATGATTATTATGGACATTAAATTGAGCAGTTTAGACTAAAAAACAGAGAGCTGTGTTAAAAGTCGCTTAGGACGGACTTAAGTGCTGCACAAACAAACATTAAACATAACATACCAAGGCATGCAGTATAGGTCCATGGGAGGGACCCGTTTAGTGCTAAACACTCATTCAAAATAAGAAGTTATTTATCTTACCTGTTTTTGTGACGCTTTCTGCGTTTTGATGATGGTTTTAGTGCTTCACGGGTCTGTAGGAGTTTACCGTATCCTAGCAGCGGCGCGCCAGTGACGTCACGTTTACTGACATACTTTTACTCTCATAATAATGATTATATTAATACTACTAAATAAAAAAGCAATGAATTTTGTTTAGAATTGTGCGTATAGATATAAACGCGTTATTTTATAATGTTTCATGCAAATAAAACTAACGTTGTTGGATGTTTTACCTCAGGCTTTCTATACTCTCTTTTTTGCTGATGTTAGATAACAGCGCCAGTAGAGGGCGCCATATATCAACACTCAAAGGGCAAAATGAGGAAAAATATAATTCACCCGTTTTCACTCTCTTGTCAAACATTACTGACCTGCGCTATATCTCAGTAACTGTAGCTACGGTTTTTGAGTCAAGTTACACAAATGCTTGTTTGTATGTCAGTTTCATTCAGTTCGAAATTCTTTTAAATTACAATAATATTCGTGATTTCCCACCCTCCAAACTAATCATCATCGTATGATAAATCGTTGCCCGATGTTCTTTAAATTCTTTGCGGGTTTTTTCAGCATTTGTGTGTATTTGAACCCTTTCCAACAATGACTGTATGATTTTGAGATCCACCTTTTCACACCGAGGACTTATGTGTGACTTAACAGACAAACACTTCCGGAAGGAAACACAATGCATTAATAGCCAGTGGAGAACTGTAAATTTAACTTTTGTCTAATGGGAAACATGTAAGTTTTTTCTTTAGCTTCTGAAGGGCCTTAAAAATATTTAGACAAAATAAGAAAAATGTACACATCTTCATTCTGTTCAAAAGTTTACACCCCTGGCTCCTAATGCATCGTGTTTCCTTCTGAAGCATAAGAGTTTAACTTTCTGTAATAGTTGCATATGAGTCCCTCCGTTGCGTTGTCCTCAGTGTGAAAAGATGGATCTCAGAATCATACAGTCATTGTTGGAAAGGGTTCAAATACACAATGAGGCAAAACCAAAGAATTTGCGGGGCCTTTACGATTTTTCTGAAGAACAGCAGGCAGTTTAACTGTTCAGGACAAACAAGGGACTCATTAACATATTATTTTGTCTTGTGGACTAGGTCTTTATGTAAAATATCTTATTCAGGTCAGTACTAAATAAATTAATGCATGATGCCTCTTATTTTGGTAAAATAATTAACATTTTGCAGATTCTGCAAAGTGTGTGTAAACTTTTGAGTTCAACTGTATAGGACATAAATATATTATGTATAGCTAAAATAGTAGATCTTAAAGTTAAACTATTTTCACAGGATTGGTAATATAAGCATTAAGTTAGGATGTAACTTATAGTTTATTAACACTTGATGGCCAAATCAATTTGACATTTTTGTACTCTTTGTAGTTTCATATTTTTTTTAAAGTTTACATTGTGTTGCAAAGTCAAAATAGTGTTTTATGGCAGCATTATCGGTGTGACAACTTACCCCATATAGTGTAAAAACATTCCTAGCTACTGGCTAAAAGTGTCTATACATAACTATATAAAACTCAAAAAAATAACCGTTACACTCAGATGTCTTAATTTAATTCAAAGTGGTTTTATTATATCTATGTTTCTGTCTTCTAAGTTGGACAGAAATCAAGCACCACCCTCAGTGTCTCTAACACAGTGCTATTCATGCACCTGTATTAAAGTTTCAGTTTAAAAATGTATTAAAAAACAGTCTAACTATGCAATGAACCAAATGGATGCAACCATAAATCTCAAATGAGGACACGCTGTGCAAGCATCTGTCCAAGTAGCTGATTTTATCAAACAACATACTGAAAATGGCACACAAGAATGGAGCAAAGAAATACAAATAATCACAACATCGGTTATCATACAGGTTATTTACAACTGCTCAACAGGTTAATACAGAGCATATGCATTTGCATAATGGAAAAAAAATTGGCTCAGTGTGCTCTCTAGAGCTGATATGAGAAGATCTGCAATTTTAAGTTCCAAGGACTTGCTGGCAATGAGGTGAACATCTCTCAGGATGTCAGAAATATCATTTGTGAAAAAAAAAAAAAAAAAAGTACTGTATGTCCGGTCACTTTAAACTTCAAGTGATCATGTTGTGCTTAAAAAGCCTCTACATGCATTATACAAACAGAAAAGCTTTTACTCCCCTCTCCCATAGATACACACAGTGGTTGCTCACCAAATAAAGCAATGAAAGGGAAAGAAAACAAAGGCTTTAGAGGCACAAAACATGCTTCCATTCTTGGCACAAAACACAAAAAAGAGGCTTCACTTCAAAATAAGAAGATGCATTAGTATCTTTACAGTTAGCCATCATAAAAAGTGATGACATGTCCATGAAGTCCACACTGCACAGTAGCTAAAAAACGTAAGACAACTTTTCATGAGCAAATGCCTAGAAAAGTACCTAGCAAACCTACTATGCTGATACTAGCAATGCTGTACACTATGTAGGACTAATTGTCCAATGGACAGAATGTTAATACTTCAACCAGTGTCCACACTTATATGTACACAATTTTTGACAAATGGGCAACCTTTATAAAGTTATGCACTCCAGTAAGAAAAAATGCTCAATTTCTATGCCTAAAACATAGTGGTCCCTGTATATTTATATTAGTTGTCTTTAACTACTGTGTACTTACAGATGAAGTCAAAAGTTTACATACACCTTGCAGAATCCTTCAGGTCCCACAAATTCTTTATTTTTCAGCATTTTTGTGCATTTCCAACAATGACTGTATGATTTTGAGATTTATCTTTTCACACCGAGGACAACTGAGAGACTCATATGCAACTATTACAGAAGGTTCAAACACTCACAGGTGCTTCAGAAGAGCTGAAGGGTGAAAACATTTAAAATTTGAAGATCAGGGTAAATTTAACTTATTTTGTCTTCTGGGAAACATGTAAGTATCTGTAGGGCAAATTAAAAGAAATGTACACTTCTTCGTTCTGTTCAAAAGTTTTCACCCCCTTAACGCATTGTGTTTCCTTCTGAAGCATCAGTGAGCATTTGAACCTTCTGTAATAGTTGCATACAAGATTTTAAAAAGATAGATCTCAAAATCATACAGTCATTGTTGGAAAGGGTTCAAATACACAAAAATGCTGAAAAACCAAAGAATTTGTGAGACCTGAAGAATTTTTTCTGAAGAACAGTGGGCAGGACAACTGTCTAGGACAAACAAGGGACTCATGAACAACTATTACTTAAAAAAAAGTGGATCATTCAGGTAACAACACAGTATTAAGAATCAAGTGTAAACATTTGAATTGGGTCATTATTATAAATTCAACTATTGTTTTGTCAGGTGTAAATGTCTTTTTCAGGTCAGTACTAAATAAAAAAATAACATTTTGTATGATCCCTGTTATTTTGGTGTATGTAAACTTTTGACTTCAACTGTATGGAAAAACTTTATTTGTCAGTGTTGTCATTGCTAGCTAAAATTAATTAAAAATAATTTTCAGCAGTTGAAATAAAGCTGAAGTGTAATTATATTACATAAATATGTAAGTACTTTACTAAAAAACAAGAGTTTAGATGCAAAAACCCCTAAAAGCCATTTCGGTCAAAGATGAGATGATGATATGAGTGAATGCTCTCAACACCTATTATATGTCCATCAAATACTTTTACTTCAAACTCGCTAAAATCCCAGCCTCAGCCCAGTCAGAAATACCGGTACTTGGGTGGAAACCTAATCGGAGCCTGATAAAAATGAATTTTTTAAATGGAGGTATTTTGAGGCTTTTGCATCTGAACTCTTCATACACATACACACTCACATATTATTTATATATATATATATATATATATATATATATATATATATACACACACACACATACACACACACACACACACACACACAATGTAAAGACAAGTATGTACACAATAAGTACACTGCGTCAAATGATTAATTTAAATGAACATAGTAGTTAAAGACACTTAATATAAAGTGGGTCCAAAGTCATTTTTGTTACCCATGTCAAACAGTTTCTGCAGTTGAAAAGGCAACAGGGAAGACCAACAGTCTGTTTGATGAAAAATACTGTGTAAACGTACAAATAAAACAGATTCTTAGAGCGAGGATATTTCAGCACCTCACAAATGTGTCAGTAGTGAGGGAAAAGAAGCATCGCACCATCAGAATAATCAACAAACACACAGAGACATGCAAGCACCTGTACGGACACACACAGAGTGCTCTTAAAATGGCATTTTCCTCTCAGACTGTGCTTCTTTAACACAAAGAAGGGCGCGCACACATGCTGGCGTGACAGTTTTCCATGTGTCCATATTTCCAGCGTGTGAAGACTCACACCAGAGGATAACAGATCAGTTCTATGCTCGGAAATCCTCCCCAAAGTGTCTGATCTGGTCTTCGGTCATGGAGAGGTAGGTGGCTCTCATGGTTGGAGAGTACTGTGGAAAACATCAACACAGGAGTCAAAAACCGACAATATATAGATCGCTAAGAACATTCAAGCAAACAAGCCATTTTTAAAGAGTGAAATGAAAATGAACTACACTTTTTTGTGTTTGGTGTGGACTACAAAGTTCACAGATAATGGTAAGACAGGTTGTTTTAGCAATATTTATCTAAAATATTGTAAAAATGAAAACTATCAATTACTCACCCTCAGGTTGCTCTAAACCTGTATAAAGTTATTAGCTAACAAAAGGGTTTATAAAGCATGCTAGTGGCCAGACAACACTACGATCTGACAGTAAAATGCTCTTGTATATGCATTCTGACCTCGTACCAATAGGGGGCGTGCGCTACATAGCTCATCTGTGTCTAACGTGGGTATGTCTATGAGGATCCATGCCAGGAGTGAAAAAGGGAAAAATCACCCACACAGAATTTATTCAAACTCATGGGGAAAAACAACAGATGAAATAAAAGAAAAAAGGGAAGGATCAGAGAACAAAGGGACTGGGACAATGATACTGTAATCATACAGCAACTTACGCGGTTTCTATATGGCTGAGAGTAAAGCTCCAAAAAGAATTTTATTTTTTGGTTGAAATAAGGAAGAAACAAATAAGAACAGAAACATACAAACAGAGAAACATACGAACAAACAAAGAAAAACCGTAAAAGAAGCTATTAGCAGAAGACAGCAGAAAGCCACTGGCTATAAAAAGGACATATAGAAGATTAAGGGTAGAAATAATTATGGCAAGAGTTTAAAGTCAACATGAAATCAGAATTTAGCCCATTTACTCTCTTCACACATGGTCTAATTTTTATGATAATGAGCACACATGAATTGTGCACAATAACATTGAGAATTAGTACTAAAGATGTACACCACTGTTCAAAAGCTGGTCTTTGTAAGGTTTTGTTTTTAAAAGAAGTCTCCTATAATCTTACATTTTTTTTTTACTGATTTGAATTAAAATAACTTTTTTTGTATTTTAATACATTTAAAAACAATTTATTATTGTAATTTCAAAGCTAAATTTTCAGAATCATTACTCCAGGCTTCAGTGTCACATGATCCTTCAGAAATCATTGTAATATGCAGATTTGCTGCTTAAGAAACATTTACTATTATTATCAAAATGTTGAAAACTATAGGAGTTAGTTTCCGCCACTGAATTAAAAAAAAAAAGCTTTTTGCAAGTTTCGCAATTCTGACTTTATGCAATTACGAGTTAATTCAGAACTGTGAGATATAAACTTGCAATTCTGAACACACATTTTTATTTTTTATTTTTTTCTCCTCGTATTTGGACTGTAAAACTCTCAAATAAGAGTTTATATCTCACAGTTCTGAGAAAAAAGTCAGAATTGCGAGATTTGAACTTGCAATTGCGATAAAAAAAGTCAGAATTGCAAGAAGTTCGTAACTGCAAAAAAAAAAAAAAATCCGAATTGCAAGATATAAACTCGCAATTTTGAGAAAATGTCACAATTGTGAGATGTAAAGTCAAAAATGCAAGATTTAAACTCGCAGTTGTGAGAAAAAGACTGAATTGTGAGATATAAACTCACAATTGCAAGAAAAAAGAATTGCAAGAGATAAACTCAATTGCGATAAAAAAAGTAAAAATCGCAAAATATAGACTGGAAATTGCAAGAAAAAGTCACAGTTGCAGGTTTATTTCCCGCCATTTTGGCTTTATAACTTGCAGTCGTGAGAAAAAAAGTCATAATTGTGAGAAACAATTGAAAAAGTCAGCATTGTGAGATATAAATTCGCAATTGCAAAAAAATAAAAGAGTCAGAATTGCAAGATATAAACTTGCAATTGTGAGAAAACAGAACTGCAAAAGGGAAAGAAAAAAAATAGTGCGATAAAGTGTCACAATTACCTTTTTTATTTTTTATTCAGTGGCTGAAACAGGCTTCGATAGAAAACAGTCATGTTGCCTAATATTTCTGTAGAAACCATGTTATCTTTTTTTAGGAGTCTAAAAAAAAGCATAACAGAGAGTTCAAAAGAACAGCACTTATTTAAAATAGAAATCTTTTGTAATGTCTTAACTCCCGCTTTTAATTAATTTAATGTTTCCTTCTGAATAAAAGCATTCATTTCTTTAAATAAAAAAATATACACTTTTGAATAGCAGTGAACACATGGCCAATTTTGAATTCATGTTGACCGTTAAAATGATTATGAGAAAAGGTTAAATCTTTGGTTTGACTCATTGTCATTGTGTCAACATGAGTGTATGTGTGGTCATGAGGAGGACTTGGCCTCTGGAGCCCAACGCACCGAAGGAGGAGGAGATCCCCTCCCGATCAGAGGCACGTTCTCATAGCGCGGGTTTCCTCCAAACAGCGCAGACTGGTTCCTGTCAAAACGAGACAGTGATAAATGAAAAAAGAAAATGAGGGTGAGAGTTCAAAACAGAGTGAGAAAGGAGAACGGAAATAAGTATTTTAGAAATAACAAAGTAAGTGAACTTCATCTAATATAGCTCCCCTCTATTACATCCAAAAGTTACTGAACTGAGCTGTCACACAAAATCAGACGCATCAATCTGAATACAGGATATCACAGAATATGAAAAAGAGTAAATCATGTTTAAGGTTGACTCTTACATATATTCTGACAAGGGTGCATTGGTCACAGCCTGTGTTGGAGGGTGCAGGCTGGTTTGGCTGCCCATGCTGCTACTGTAGCTGCAGAAGCTATGCATGTTGGCCTGGTGTGAATGGTGGGACGTCATTCGCCGGCTCTGAGGGTTAAATGGGTCTCCGTCTTCAATGTCATCGTAATCTCTATCTCTGTGGAGACGGAAAGAGAAACATTGTATACACATTTTAAACACTGTACTCTTGAGATTGCGTGTCGAAGACTGACACAGAAGAGAAGAAATTGTAAATAAAGCCATTGTTTTTGTATTCTTTGTGCACAAATGTAGTCTCGTAGCTTTATAACATTACGGTTGAACCACTAATGCCACATGGACTATTTTAACTGTGTATGTCCTTACTACCTTACTGGGCCATAAACGTTTCAGTTGCATGGTCAGAAAGATTCGAAATCTTAATTTGTGATCCAAAGATGAACAAAGGTCTTATGAGTTTGGAACGCCATGAGGGTAAGTAATTAATCACAGAATTTTCATTTTTGAGTGAACTATCCCTTTAAGTGCACTATAGCCAGTGTAAGTGAATGCATTCTGTGTGTACCTGTTGGCAATCTGTCTCCACGCTCTTGGGATGGCGCACAGCATGACTGAGAAGGCACAGGCTGCCAGCAGAGAGAACAGACAGAGATACAGTAACCCCTCGACACCATCATAACACACACCTATCAGAGCGTCCAGGTAGTCCTGCAAACACACAGATCCCACAAGAGATTTAGATGCATTTTACTAATTGCTAAAATCTCAGTAATCTCACTGCATCATATTAAACAGAAGCAGGTGGAACATGTATGTGCGCTCGGTACCTTATTGAGTCCTCGGCAGTCTAGGAGTGCAGTAAGCTGATGCAAACTGGCCTCTGAATTATTCAATAAATGCTGAATACTTAATAAATCCCTCTGAAAAGAAACACACAACTGCTATAAAAAAAACTAGAATTGAAAAAAAAAAACTATTACATTTAATTCTATTTTACACAATTCGTATTATAATAAATATATGACATAAAATGATTCTATTACATTAAAATCCCTATTACTTTTATGCTGTCTAATTAAAATTAATTAAAAAATAATTTTACATTACAACAACAAGAATATAAAACAATGTGTGCCAGATTGTTGTAAAAATGTCAGAAGTTGTATCTATATAAATATGAAGTTTTTACTACAGACTATACTGAACAGAGCACATATTATTAAAGTGAATGCATAAGTCTATCTAAATTGGCACACTCACCTCAGCTGTGGGAAACAGAGGCACTGCAAATTGCAGGAGACCTTGGATCTGGATCTGCATGGTGGTCAGCGATCTCTGGAAGACAGTCAGGGACTGCAAAACAAACTAATTCAGGATCAGTTCGTTTTGTTTAAGGGCTAACAAACACAACATCCACAGTTTACACATCACAGATTTGATTTATCATGAAAGGGACTTATGTGCAGTTCCACTCCCTACCAGCAGAGAGAGAAACTGCACCATCCACAGAAAAAAAGAGCTTATAACATTGTCAGAAATTGTCATTGTCACAAAAAAAACAACAACAACTAATTCTATATATATATATATATATATATATATATATATATATATATATGTGTTAAAATAAAATAAAAAGTCTGGAGATGCCGATTTTGTTACTATATTCTAGGGATGATATTCTTTGTATTACAAGAATGTGGTGCCCTAATTGAATATATCTACAGTATAAATTGCCCTTGGTTTTGTGATGAAATATAACCTAGGCTTTTGTTTGTTGCAAGATTCACCAGCAAGTGGAACTGCAGATAATCACATCTAAAACCTGATTAAACCTGATTAAATTAATCAACATTATTTGTACATTGTTCACCCCATTGTCTTGATTTGAGAGTAAATTAATGCACTGCGGAAATGCATCTCTATCTTAGACCACACATGAAATAGAGAGGCAAAAACACATAATGCAAAAGCAAAGAACTACTCAACTAAAACAAAAAAACAGTGACAGAACGAGATTTAGAGACTGTGACTCTGAATAGATTAAAAATTAAACCAAGACTAGACCAAGAAGAACATAAGAAGGGAATATGATAAAAATACATCTATATAACTACAAGAATATTGTAATGCTAAAAAATGCTGAAGATGTTCTTCACAGACTGACTTGTGTGTGTGTGTGTGTGTGTGTGTGTGTGGGTAAAAGACATGCAACTGATCTCGTTATGAACATCTTTGCTCCTCTATCTTTGTGACAACTCTATTGATCTGAGAGAGATGTCTACAGTTTCTCTGTTAAAGCAAGTCAGGCTGAACTGCAGCAAGCTGAGATATAGGACACTGGCCTTTTACTGCCTGACCTAAAAACCCTGAGAGATACAGAGAGACAGGAGAAGTGAGGGAGAAAGACTCAAAGTCAGGAAAAGAGCAAAGTGGGTAGAGAGAGGGAGATTGATAAGTGAGCCACAGTAACTGATAGCTAGCTTGAGGAATTAAGAAGTAATTCACACTGACCATTTTAAAACCTACTGAGCTACTTAAATAATGTAAAAAGCATTTTAAGGCAGTCTATATTCAGCCACACTGGTCAGAACTCCATTTATGCTTTGCAGAGAAGACAATGCACTGTGATGGGACAAAGTAAGAGAATGTTTATTACAAATGTACTTATAATTCATTCAAAACTGAAAAATATTGATAAAAATGGTTTAATCTAATTTTACAAAAATGTATTTTGGCTACTTTCCCAATATTTTATCCCAAACTAGTTACTTATGAGGTTTTATAAGTTAGGATGTTGTTACTAAATCAATAACTCAATGAAAACTATGAGATGTGTGTTTAAAGTCTGAAAAGAATGTAATAATAAACAAAAGAAAAGAAAAGAAATGCACATCTTTATATTGCATTGCACTAACTTACATACAAATATATAGAAAACTTTTACAAACACCTTATTTGAATCGACTCAATCAAAGAGACTCTATTGAGTTTAAAAAATATAAGTTATTAGCTATTTGAAGCAGTGTAATGACTCACTCAATATGCTTGTTTAAAAACATTGTTCTCGTTCTCTGAATTACTAACAGAATTAAGAAATCAGTATTAAGTTAAATGATAAATCATAAATTTTGAGTTTGCAGTTTAAAACATGTACTAAATAATAATATATAATAATAACATACAATAAACATTCCACTTACTGCATTAAATGTATCCAACATAAACCAAGTTCTTTTTAACAAATCGTCATAAAGACTAAAAAATAATTCAGTTTTTAAGTGGTGTAATGACTCACTAATATATAGAAGCCTGTTTGTGCCACTGAATTAAAAATAAATGAAGGCAATGGCGAATTTTCTCACAATTGCAATTCACATCTTGCAGTTCTGATGACATTGTCTCAGAATTGTAATACAAAGGTGCAATTCTGACTTTTTTCCTCAGAAATGTGAGAAATAATCTCACAATTGCAAGTTATAAAGTCAGAATTGCGAGATATAAACTTGCAGTTGGGGGAAAAAAAGTCAGAATTCCAAGTTTATGTCTCACAATATTGACTTTATTTCTCGCAATTGCAAGTTTATATCCCAGAATTCTGACTTTATAACTCGCAATTGCGTCTTATATCAGAATTGCAAGATAAAAAAATGACAATTACTTACTTACAATGGCGGAAACAGGCTTCCATTCTAATATATGGTTTTAAAATCTTGCTTTCTCTAAAGTACTAAAAGAAGTCAGTATAAAGTAAATCAAGGATCAAAAAAGAATCCCTACATACGCTATAAATCACATCCCTACAAAAGACCATTTTTAGGAGAAAATTAAAGAACAAAGTGAAAGTGATTATTTCTATTAAACATAGTACCTGCTGAAATGGGTTGGGGAGCGTCTGGCTGCAGTACAGGTAATAATGCACAATATCTAGAAAAGAACAAAAAGAAAGAAGTGTGGATTACAACCAGCAGAATTTAGGAAAGAAAAGAAAAACAAATTACATCTGTCATCATTAAGATCAAATTAATCTTTTAATGGATGACATCCATCATACTAGACAGATGTGTTGTGTTATTTTCATTTTTGGGTGAACTATTCCTTTAAGGAGCACAAACGCTATGAAAAAGAAGCCTCTGAGGAATGAAATTTTCCTCTGGGAGGCTCTGTCCTGGAGCACCTGAGGGAGCTTCAGTCTGTCTGGTGGTGCAGGAACATATTATGGCTGAGAACAGGATTAAAGTTACATAATCACAGGAATGGCCATTTTACCGATGTATTCAGTCACAGTGATTATAGAGCAGGATTAAAGGTCTCTCAGATTAACCCTTTAAACTACTCAAGCACTTGATAGTGTAAAAATGGCATTTCATGCAAATTTGTTCACTGAAGAACTATAATCCCCATTCATAATATGAGATCAAATGAGCCGGCCATGACTGTCAATGTGTGTGTGTGTGCGCGTGTGTGTGTATAAGTGTCCATATCTCTTTTTCTCCTAACATACAGTACATAGATTCAAAATATGAAATACACTCACCTGAGCTGATCACATCTTTCGTTTGGTTCATCAGAAATTTGTCTGGTGCAACACAGAAATCACTTGTGCCCTAGACCATAAAACACATTAAAAAAAGTAAAAAAACAAAACAAAACAAAAAACTTTCAATAAATTAAATACATAAATAGTAAATATACACAGTACACTACCATTCAAGAGTTTGATGCCAGTAAAATTTTCAATGTTTTTTTATTCATTTGATTAAAATGACAGTAAAAACAATTGTATTGTGACACTTTTTATAACACTTTTCTATTCTTGAATGCATTTTAAAATTGATTTTACTTCAGTGATGGATTTTCAGCATCATTACTCCAGTCTTCAGTGTCACATAATCCTTTAGAAATTATTCCAATATGTTTTTCCTCAAAATGTGATGCTTTTTCATGATTTTTTGATTAATAAAAAGTGCAAAATGCTTTAAATTAACAAGTATTTTTGCCATTTTTATTATTATTAGTATTATTATTATTTGTTGTAAATTCTTGTTGAAAGAAAGTATACATTTTTATTCATTAAAATATCTTACTACAAACTTTTGAATTATAGTTTATGTATATACAGTTGAAGACAAAATTATTAGCGCCTTATAAAATATTTCATTATTTTTCAAATAACTCCCAGGTGTTGTTTAACAGAAAGATGATTTTATCAACACACCATTTTTAAACATAATACTTTATTCAGGAAGCTTTTAGGGTTTGTAATACAAATAGAAATAAATGTATAACCAAGAATTTTAAAAAAAGTTATTGGTCAAAATTATTAGCCCTCTGATGTTAATAGTCAATAGTGTGTCCCTTTTGCTTGATAACAGCCTTTAGTCGTTTGCTGTAGTTCTCAACAAGTTTCAAGCATGTCTCCTAAGGCAGGGGTTCCCAAACTTTTCAGCCCACGACCCCCAAAATAACAGTGTCAGTACCTCGGGACCCCCACTTTCCTCCGAGGTGGTTAAAGTATACAAACGTTTTGCAAAATGATGCACAAGCATAATGACAACACAAAGGAACACAACAGTCTAACAACCATAATATTAGTTTATAGTAATTTACTCATTATTTACATTTGAACATTAATCTTACCTAATGAGTTGGGTGGGCAACAAGCTATAATTTTATTTTTAATTCAACTTATATTTTTTATTTATGGGTAAAATATGCTATTTCTAATGCTTTAAAAATATTTGATTTTTATAAATCATCTTGCGACCCCTCCTTGTGGTTTCGCGACCCCCTGGGGGGTCCCGACCCCTACTTTGGGAACCCCTGTCCTAAGGAATGACAGCCCATTCTTCCTCAGCAAATCTCTCAAGCTCCTCCAGATTTGTTGGTCTTCTGGCACAAACCCCACAGATTTTCTATTGGATTCATCAGAAGTGAGATATGCTTCGGGTCGTTAACCCAAAATGTTAATGTTAACCCAAACCAAGTTTTCTTGCAGACTGTCTGAGGTTGTCTTTCAAAATCTTCTTATATTCTTCCTTTTTCATGTTTGCTTCAACCCTGAAAACGCACTGAAACATCCCCACAGCATTATACTCCCACCACCATGTTTCACTGTGGAAACGGTGTTCTTGGGGTTAAATGCCTCTTCCTTCTTTCTCCAAACATAGGCAACATCTCTATGGCCAAAAAACTCTAGTTTTGTCTCATCTGACCAAAGGACACGTTTCCAGTATGCATCACATTCCCCCAGGTTGTCCTTAGCAAACTTCATTCTAGCTTGGAGGTGTCTCTTCTTCAGAAGTGGAGTTTTTCTTGGTCGGCAACCTTGCAGTTCATTCCTGTGCAGGGCTCTAGTGACTGTCTTCGTTGAGACATCAATTCCAGACTTGGCTAGGTCATTCACTAGTGTCCTGACAGTTGTTCTTGGGTCTTTAGAAACCTCTCTCACTAATTTTCTTTCCAAAGTTTTTGAAATCTTTCACTTCCTGCCTCTGCTCGTCTTGTTTGCCTCTGTGTTGGTCTCTTTAAACTTCTTGATAATGCATCTCACTGCAGTTCTTGACACTTGAAAACGCTTTGATAAACGTGTGTATCCTTCTCCATCTTTATGAACATTAACAATTCTTTCTCTCAAGTCCAAACTAATTTCTTTTGTCTTGCCATGCAATATTATCTTACTAATTGATTCGCAAGATATTAATCCTCAGCTTAAAGAGCAATTTAAAGGGTTAATTAGGTTAATCAGGCAAATTAGGTTAATTTGGCAAGTCATTAGACAACAGTGGTTTGTTCTGTAGCTAATCAAACTAATAATTTCTTAAGGGAGCTAATAATATTGACCTTAGCAGTTTTTTTTTTTTAATTATTCAAGCAACTATAAGAAATCAGACTTTCTCTAGAAGAAAAAAAGAATAAGAAATAATGTGAAAACATTCTCTTGCTCTGTTAAACATCACTTGGGAAATATTCTAAAAAAAAAAAAAACATTTCACAGGGGGGCTAATAATTTTGTCTTCAACTGTATATATTCAGTGAATATACAGTATACCATTCCAAAATGCTGGTATAATTGTATTTCAGCTAAACACACTCCAGTTAATGCAGGATGTTTGGGGCAATAGCTGAAGGGACATAAATCAACACAGGAAGTACACACATACAGTAGGCTTGTAGAATAAACTCATAGGTCCAAACAAACCGCTATCTGTTAGAGAGGAAGGAACATACGACACAAGTCACATCACACAGACTCCACACATACTGTATAGGCAACAGGAAATCAAGATGCAGACATTATGCTATAATGTCTGTCTAAGGAAAAAACAGTCATGCAGAAACACCACACACGCTCTCTCACATATAGTCTGCACATAAACATCCCCAGGCTGTGAAAGGAACACATATTTCTGTCAACAATACATTTGCATTCAATGATGACATAATTGTTCCAGTCTACCAGGAGCAATTTCTCTTACAAGGCAAGAAAGACCCTAAACAATTCAGATGAGAATACTACTGAGAGCACAGCAAATAAGCAAAATAGAATAAAATGGGTAATACTGATAACCAACTCAGACTTGGCTTCCTTATTTTAGAAGTCCACCACATGTCAATTATTCTACTGTCTTCAATATTTCAAATTTCTCAGCCTTTATCACACTGCAACTCATTAGGAGCATTTTTCTGCAGTGATACACGTCCGTCAACTTAAAAAAGTTCCCCTCAATCGGTCTCAGAGTAAGGAAGTTTAAAGTCAAGTCCACATCCTGTTGAACTCCTGAGGCTCAAAACCTTGTGTTATGCATTAATTCATTAGCCGTGAAGACAGGATCAAAGCCCTGTGTGTCTGTGTCTAACGCTTGCAGGAAAGATGAGTTCATTACAGAGAACTGAGCGTGTCCACTGATGCTGAAGAGGTGGCATATCTACATTTCTCTCTTAATGAGCTGATAGGGGAAATATTTGCAACCTGGAAGTAAACCAAATTAGTCACACACAGAGAAACATAAATCAGTAAATCTGCAAACAGTACACATGGCGTACCAATGAGTGTATATTTCAGTGTTTCCCACAATGTTTCCGACATCATAGTAATGTTTTTGTAATGTAATATACTGTAAAGGTAAGTGAGTCAAATTTTTGTTTAGTCCCCACTCTAACGGTTACAGTAAATAATAGCATTAAAATTGATATCTTAAAAGACCAGACTCTTAAGACTAACTTATTCATGAATCAGGCTATACTAGTAACACTTTTTGCAACAAGTAAAAACAGCATAGTATACTATGGATGCCTATTTCTGCCACGGGATAAAAAATAAAAATAATTGCAACTTTTTATCTCATAATTCTTTTTCCTTGATTTTTTTTTTCTCACAATTCTGAGAAAAAAAAAGGTCAGAATTTTCATATATATATATATATATATATATATATATATAATTCTGTCATTTTTTTTCTTCTGAGAAAATTATTTATAGAAAAAAATATGACATATTATAATGCAATTCTGAGTTTATACCTGCAATCTGGACTTCATTTGAATTTAGAACTATGAGGGAAAAAGGCTTAATTGTAGGATATGAAATGAAAAACAGAAAAACAGCCTGAATTAAGATAAAAAGTCACAAAACCTTTTTGTATTTTTATTCTGTGGCAAAACAAGCTGGGAATTGACATTATTTTGTAATGTAAAAAAAAGCACATAAACATCAAGTTGATAAGTAAGTCAATTTTTTGTTTAGTCCCCACTTTAACGGTTTCAGTAAATAATAGTATTAAAATTTATATCTTAAAAGACCAGACTCTTAAAGGAACACTCCACTTTTTTTTTTTAAATAGGCTCATTTTCCAACTCCCCTAGAGTTTTACCTTTTTTGAATCCATTCAACCAATCTCCGGGTCTGCCGTTAGCACTTTTGGCATAGCTTAGCATAAATCACTGAATCAGATTAGAGCATTAACATCTTGTTCAAAAATGGCCAAAGATTTTGGATATTTTTTCATATTTAAAACTTGACTCTTCTGTAGTTACATCGTGTACAAAAACCGACAGAAAATGAAAAGTTGCGATTTTCCAAGCTGATATGGATAGGAACTATACTCTCATTCCGGCGTAATAATCAAGGAACTTTTGCTGCCGTACCATTGGTGCAGCAGGCGCAATGATATTACGCAGTGCCTGAATATAGTCCCCAGCTATTTTACTATTACCTTAGTGGCTTAGTGCTGGTCACGTTGGAAGTTGCCTAGCTGAGGACTATTTTCAGGCGCTGCGTAATATCATTGC
This sequence comes from Cirrhinus molitorella, assembly GCA_033026305.1. Taxonomy (NCBI): domain Eukaryota; kingdom Metazoa; phylum Chordata; class Actinopteri; order Cypriniformes; family Cyprinidae; genus Cirrhinus; species Cirrhinus molitorella. The sequence goes on from CM065136.1 coordinate 7,835,292, forward strand.
GCCTGCTACGCCTGGTACGGCTGCAAAAGTCCCCTGATTATTATGCCAGATTAAGAGTATAGTTCCTAGCTGGGAATCTGGGAATCTGTTTAAGTCTAGGGGAGTTGGCAAAAAAGTGGAGTGTTCCTTTAAGACTAACTTGTTTATGAATCAGACTATACTAGTAACACTTGTTGCAACCAGCACAGTGTAAAGCTCCTTGTTATTTCTGAGTTACACTCACTTTCTCACTATATTCAGGCTGTATACTGTTAAGACTATTTCTCCCACAGGATAAAAGATAAAGATAATTGCAACTTTTTATCTCAATTCTTTTTCCTTGATTTCCCTGCAATCGCTAAATAACATCTTGCAATTCTGATTTTATATCTTGAAATTTGGACTTTATTTGAATTCAGAATTGTGAGGAAAAAAGGTTTAAATGTGGGATATAAAATGAAAAACAGAAAAAAAAAAGTCTGAATTAAGATAAAAAGTCACAAACACCTTTATATATTTTTATTCTGTGGCAGAAACTGAGTTTACCTTAATTTTATTTTAAAATTAACATTTATTATTTGTATTTTTTGCTGTGGACTGTGTATATTCTACAGTTTAGCTGAAGAAACACTGTGCAGGAAACACTTGTAATTTTTCACAAAGCACAGAATTTTTTTTTAACACACACTTTGCTTTTTTGATGGATATAATTAGTTGGTGGGTAGCTGTTAAACTGCATTCATAACCTGCCAGTTACAGTTATGAGTAGGAGAACAAGTGGGTGAGTGGGTGAAATAGTTTGAAAGAGAAAATAGAGGGGATATAAAAGTTAAATGAATCACACTCGCCCATAAAGCTTTGCCAAAACCTAATTGGGTTGTATCCAACAGGACAAAACCAGTTGATTTCTCTCCATTGGTCTTACTAAGACCACTATTAGCGTAGAACAGGAAAAAAAGGCTAAAAGGTTTGATTTTACTAAGCTGGAAAAGATCATGGAAGAGACCATTGTAAAATGAATTCCAACAGCGTTTTTACAATACTTGCCCTTTCTTTTATTTCCTCCTCCTTCATTAATGTGTTTTAGTGAAATCTGTCACTTTTAACTCTTTTCCCAGTAAACACATGAACCACAGTGCTTTTGATTGCACACACACCCACATCAAACGCAATAAATTGGAAGTTTATCACCTCCTTCAGGCAAACAGACAGCAGTTGACTGTTATTTGTCATGCTCTCCCACATAAACAAGCTTTTCATAGCGATGGACTGACTGTGACCCGCCTCAAGTGCATATAAAAGTCAAATAATGTCACTTTCAAATACACAACGATACAAAAATCACATGAAGTGTTCTGAATGGAAATACTGTTAATGCGTTTGTCTTGAATTCTCCACATCTCTGATAATGATCTGAAGAATCACTGAATGAATAACAGGCTGGCTTGCTGGCTTGTACTTACCACTGCAGTGGCCACATCAGCTCCGAGAGACGCCCAACTTAATATCAGAGTCAAAACACCACAAACCATCATCCTGCACACACACCATAAACAATAAACAATTATGTCAAATATGGGTTCTGAAGTGAAACCAGTTGAGAACTAAAGGAGAAGTTCACTTCTAGAACAAAAAGTTACAGATAATTTACTCACCCCCTTGTCATCCAAGGTGTTCATGTATTTTTTTTTCAGTCGTAGAGAAATTATGCTTTTTGAGGAAAACATTTTGCCCCCAAGTTTGAACTTCCAAAACGCAATTTAAATGCAGCTTCAAAGGACTCTAAATGATCCCAGCCGAGGAAGAAGGGTCTTATCTAGTGAAACAATTGGTTATTTTCTAAAAAAAAAATAATTTTTTTTATACTTTTTAACCAAACACATTAGTCTTGTCTAGCTCTGCGTAAACTCTGTGTATTCCGGTTCATGACATTATCGTTAAAATCATCCTACATAGCTGTTTTACCTTGATTTTCTTTGTACGTTCACTTTGTAAACACAGGGTCGGTACTTCTGCCGTGATTGTGGGGCGATTTTGAAGTTGGAGGAGAAAATTAGATGGGAATTTTTCTACAAAACCTAACTGTCTTTGACCGGAATACACAGTTCATGCAGAGCTAAACAAAGCGAGCATTGGAGGTTAAAAAAAAGTATATAAATTTTCAATTTTTTCTGAAAATAACCGATTGTTTTGCTAGATAAGACCCTTCTTCCTCAGCTGGGATCATTTAGAGTCCTTTGAAGCTGCATATAAATGCATTTTGGAAGTTTAAACTCCCGGGCACCATAGAAGTCTACTATATGGAGAGAAAACCTGAAATGTTTTCCTCAAAATGAAGAAAGAAAGACATGAAAATCTGACAAGGGGGTAAAATAAATGCTGTAAATTTGTGTTCTGGAAGTGAACTTCTCCTTTAAAACCTATGTATAACAAAACCTAAAAATTTAAAAACAACGTGACATTGTATTCATAAGATTCAACTACGCATAAGCATAACACAGTTTGTGCTTTGTGTTTTTACGTGAGGGAAATTTGGGTAGACAGAACCCAACAGAGCCTATTCCATAGATTTTGTCCCCTATTAATATTTAGAAACCAAATATTTGTACCATATACACCATCACTGATCTCAATTTAGGATTTCTCTGAGAGCGTAATCCCTTTATTCTATTAGACTGCAGAACACTTCCAACGCATTGCTTTATACTGAACATGACGGCAAGCTTTCTATGCTCAGAAATCTACTGTGCCCATAAACGACACACTTTTTACTGTAGGAAATTCTATGCAGTCAAATCCAGCTGATAAATTAAACAATTACTCACGCCTAAGCTATTGGTTTCCTTTTTAATGTATCATTTAGATGAGAACTGTAATGAAAAACATTCTGTTCTTTTCAGGTGTACTAAAGACAATCCTTTGAGAATGAGGAGAACACTTTATTTGCAGTTCTCTTCTCTTTGATCTTTCCTTTAATTAACTTCTTTCTATTCAATCTTATGTTGAAACATTTTAAAGGGGGACATTTCATTCATTTTTCATTATTGTTTTTCATTCCTGAGATAAAGTTTCTTCTACAGATAAAGTTAGCCAAGATTTTTTTTTTTTTTTTTTAGCAAAACAGCCATTTTTTATCCCGATCTGACCCTAAAATTAAAATGTTTTTGGATTCTGACTATAGCTTTTGCTTATTTTTAACAATGGTCTTGAATAGGAGGAAAACCTTGATAGTACAATGAACTTGTATTATTTTTGTCTTTAATTCCAATTTTTATCAGTAACCCAGTGTAATGTCATGTTTGTACTCACGTAGTAAGCAGCCAGCGTGATTGCTTGGCCAGGCCCAGACAAGCAGCGAGACAGATGACCAAATCCAAGATCAGTATCAGGAGATATGTTAACCACCTTCATAAGAAAAAAAAAATAAACAGCAGAAGATGGCTTTTATAAGCAGTTAACGAATAAACCTTAAATGACATGATCGGAGATGCTGGCGAGAAATCACACGATATATTGCCAAGTTTAGAAACTGTTAATCAAGATGTGTGAAAAATAAACAGGGTAAGAAGCAGGAGTTTGTGCAAGAAAAATGACAAACAAAATCTCTTTAATTTCTCAGCTGTTTCACACAGAGCTGCTTCTCAGATTTTCCTCTTAAGAAAACATTTAGGGTATCAAATGCATCTGCTCTAGAATTTCAGAAATATCTAAACAGCAACTGTTCTCAACTTTAACACAATACCATGGAAAAATATATAATAAAAATACGAAACACTTCTTTAAAGACCAGGTTAGTATCAGTTCTATGTTCTATCAGTTCAACATTCACGTTGTACTAACCTTTAGTGTCAACAGTTTTTCAATTTGTGTCATTTTTTAATTCTCATTTTATGTTATATACTTAAGTAAAACATGAAATAAAATCTCCTTGTTTGCGTGTGTGTTCTGCTTAGGCCACTCCAGAGAGCTCTTCTTCTCTGGAAATAATTCATAATAGATGAACAACTTCTATAGGTATTAATATTTCATATGCTGAAACCTTGTCAGAGGGGAATAGATGAACGTGTCTCTTCCTATAAACTGCTCGCTGACACATGCACACCCACATTCACATTATCACTATCGCATGTCAGCTATATTAATATGCTTCCTATCAAATACGAACTTTGCTGGCAACCTAAACTAAAGAACTGTGACATCATCACTTATCAACCTGTCATCTGCAATGTGGAAAGATGACAGGAGTAAAAATGCGGTACTGGCAGATGTTTTGATGGATGACCAGCGACGAAGCTGAGGCAGTAAATAACGTGTGATCTATAGTGTCTAACACGAGGAGATGGCTTTAAATGCAGTTGTAAAACAGACTGTACACATATGCAGTCATGCATTAGCAGTTAATGGACTACTATGGCGCTTCACTCAACCACACTTGGGAGGATATGAAAAGTCAAGGACGCAATTTTACAATGTTTTTGCCTGCTACAAAAACAAGGGGAGAAAATAAACCTACATTGCACAGAAAAGAAAGGTACATTACGGGAAAATTCAAGGTAGCAGGTCTCATCATTACCTGTAATACTCCACGTATGCTGTCTGATCAGCTATGGCGGCCAGGTCTACTTTCGCCTTTTCCCAATCTGGAAGCCCAAGCAGCTGCTTAATGATGTTGTCTGACATCTGTTGCATGAACTGCAGCGTCTGCACAAAGTCTCCCCGTGCGGCAAAGATCTCGCCCAGTCGAGACAAGTGCTCGTTTAGGCCGCTTTGCATGCCTCCCACGGTACCAGTTACCTGTGAGAGAATAACATAGTTAGTGCACACAAAAATAATTTGATGTGTTTATAATGATATACTCTGGGGGTGGGAATTTTTTACTAAGCTATTAAATAACCAAATCGTGACCAAAGACTCAAGACTCGACTCGGACTGCAAGTTAAAGACTTGTGAACATGTCTGCAATAATGTTTCACAATATTATAGGGTCATTCTGTGTAAAATCAACCAAATTACAAAAACGTCCCCGGCTTAAATTTTTGATTTGGCTAATATTTTTTCTGAAAACAGAAAAAAAAAGCCAAAAATTAAATTTCATGGCTGAATATTTACAGAGTTATCCACAATTTTCTGTAATTCCTAGTCAAATTACAGGGGGATACAAATTATTTTAGAAAGGCAGCAGCATCATAATGTTATTTTTTACACATAGATTGGTAGGTACGTTAGTAAAATCTGTTGACCAAAGCAATCCGTCGCATTATGTGCCAATGGTGACTATTCAAAAAATGGGGAACCAGCACTTTTTTCTCCAAAGTTTGCATGCCTGTAACTCAAGAAGTAATAAAGAATCTTAATGCCTTTTTAGATATTGGGTTTTAACAAACTTTCCTCTTGGCATCTTTATTTTCAAGGCCATATATGATTTGTTTCTAGAGATATTGGAATTTTAATATGGCTTCACTGGTAAATCGTTAAAATGCACACATGTGGGTCAGTTTGCAAAAATATGATACTTCTTTTCTTTTAAAGAGGAATGTCTGAAGAACAAATAAGTAGAAACTAGAGATGTATGAAGACAACTGCATTAAATATACCTTTCTGAGTGCCAAAAAATATTATTTGTCCAATGTTTGCGTGCCTATAACTCAAGAAGTATTTAAAACATCACAATATGATTTTAGACTCTAGTTGTTAATAAACTTTTCTTCCGGAATCTTAAATTTAAAGGCCCATTGTTTAATCCATTTTCAGTGGTCGAAAACCAAATTTGGTCACTTTGTATTCAGCTAAAACTTATTTCATTTAAAGAACAATGTCTGAGGAAGAACTAATGTCCCTTTTTCAAAATTTTAGCCAGGGACCTGAGTTGAGTTGACACGGAATGACCCTATAGTTTTATATAAATATATACAGCCTTGAAGAGCAAACAGACTTCCTCCAAACTATTTCAATTTGTTTACTTTTTAATATTGAAAACATTAAGACCATTTTTTTAAACAATCAATTTAAAATACAAGTAATTGAAAAGCTTTTAGAGCTCATGTTGTTAATTTAGCATCACTAAATCAGTTTACCTGGCTAACAAGCACAATAAATGCAGAATAAATAAGAACACAAAGTCCTTCTTACATAATCTCTTATTCAGTATCCCTTTCAAAAAGTAATATGCACACTTAGGTACTAATATGCATTGCAACCTTTAAGTGTGTATATAAGGTACAAAAGTTTAACCAATCCAATGACAATTTTTGTACCTTCTTTTCTGAGAACGTGCTTGCCTGTTTTAGCAAAGAAAAATCTAGTAAGTACCGCATGTGCTCTAAAAAGAACTGTTTTCTGTGTGAACAGCCACAAAGATCTAGCCGCTTCATAACCAGATTTGTTCCCTCATCCTTTCTCATGGACCCACCCAAAAGCTTCATTAAATTGAGTGCGTTGTGTTAGAAAAAACATTAGATGAGGCCAGATGGGTGCACATACAACATATTTACAGTTCAACAAATCTAAAAACAGAACAGAATCAGGGGATTCCCAGGCAAATGCTCTACATCCTGAAATCAAATACTCATGGCCCAGACTCAATTCCCAGCTGTTTTCTTTAGGTTATGACATCACTACTTGAGAGCGAAGTGATCTCATACCCAAAGCTGTGAGAAACTCAATTCCACATTGATTATCTAGTTTGACCGGATTTGTTTTCATGAGATCTTTGATCTCACGTATGCACTGCACTCTCATGAATCCTTTCATCTTCGTAAAATAAAAGTCCTGATGTCGTTTTTTAGTTCTGAGAGTGATTTTGGAAACATCTTGTATGTTTCTTGGGAATAGCAACGTTTATTGTGTGGCCACGACTGTGAAAACCTCCTCAGTGGGGTTTAATATCTCAGCTGAACGTAATCCAATAATCCAGCTAATGAACAAACGCTAGACATCCGAGCTGTGTTTTATAAGCCACAACTGTAATGCATATGAGGAAGCGGTTAAGATACGAGACCGAGATTTTCTCCCAGCGCTGCGGCTCTAATTGATTGTCTCTGGTTTCTGTAGGCGCAGAGCTTCTGCAATTAAATTTGAATGGGAGAGTTGAAGCGTGAAATGGAACACAAGCACTAAGTGGTGCTGCCTGCTCTATATCCAGATATGATTTTATATTTCTCCATTAAAATCGTGGGGGGGAAAAAACAGCAAGGCAAAAATGTGAAAAGAGGGAATGATGACCTTACTGCTTACAGGTCTAATAATGGCTGTGGGAATGTCTGGGGATTTGCTGGTAGAACTAGTTCAGAGGTTCTCAATATAGTTACTAAGAACCAGAAATGAACATATAAGGACCAACATGCAACAAAGACTGAGAAAGTAGTAAGATAAAGATCAAATGTCACTGGTTGGGGTAAAACTTGAGCTTTTGAAAGTTCAGAACCTGACACTGAAAGGAAAAATCAATGTGAGGAACTCAAGACAACAATCAAATTCACTTTGTCTTCAAATTCACCTTCGACGAACGTTTGATTAACTGCCTCGTGGGTGATGGATAAACAGCTCTCAGCTCCACAAGTCGTTATTACTTTCTATCAATTTTCTCTCGCAGTTAACTGATGTGTGAGAAGCATATCAAGAGGATTGTGGGTTTTTTCCTGGGAGAGAGACTTTCAGAGGTTTTGAGTTTTTTGAAATGGTTAGAATCCCGCAACTTTTACACCAACCACTGGCAAAAACTTTCTAAAGAACATGCATTTCTTGCACCTTTAACATATTTCAAATATTCCACCCTATTAAATACAGTCTAAATATTAGAATGTTGGCAGTCATTTGCACACTGCCGGTCGATTAAATAAAGAAGAAAAAAACTGTTTTCAGTAGCTAAAACAAACGAACATTTACCTGACTCACTTTAGTTTGTCCTGAATGGTCAGGAGGGGACAGTGAAAGGCCGAGGGCTGACAGCAGTTTCAATATAGAGCACTGAAGTGGCTCATACTCCTGCACCTGGAGCCCAGCCTGACCGAGAGCTCATTCAACCTCCATTCCAAAGATTGAAAATAAAGGTAGTCTATAAATCACAACCCTTTCAAACAGACTCTGCCTTCAGACTATTTTCCTCCATGTTTTCCTGAGCGAGTCGTTCCGTAGCCTTTTGCCTAAACTGAAATGTTCACAAATGTGACACTTTAATCTATGCTGTCAAACATTTCACTGACTACTTCTCACTCAAAACCCAAACTATGGATAAAGTTACGCTCAATGAAAACAGTTTTGGTTAAGCAGCTGGCTTGGGTCCAGAAAATGTCCGCACTCTGGTCAAAGCGTTAAAAAAAGTGACCTTCACAAGCTGAGAGGATGGTACAAAACGACCCAGTGCTCTGCATCATGTCACACCGGGCAGAGAACAGATTATTTATAGAACAACAGAGCTCTGGGTTGGCATTCTGTAATATTATATATACACTGGATAAAAACCCTGAATAATGTTAAATATCCAAATAATTCATAAATAAAAAGGTAAATTATGTCTGCTTGTGGACCAAAGTCTATAATACAGTAAAATAATACATATACATTAAATTACAAATATATTATAAATTAAGATATTTAATTTATTATGAAGAATTTATTTATGATAATAAATTAAGATTAATTATAATTTATATACATTTTATAAATTGTATACAACATAAAACATGTAACAACTTGCCCAAAAATGTATCTACAACATTATGCTTCTCCTGTAACTCAAACCAAGTAATGTATGTCCTTGTTAATCCCTAGGTGCCTCTGTGAACACAAAACAGATCTACACAGGAAGCCACACAGTTCATTTGCAAGCACAGAGGGGGTGTTGAGAGGAGGTGAACCAGAGACCTTATGGCCCAGAACCAATAAAACTAAGCAGTCCTCGCTCAACACTCCTGCAGAAACAAAACAAAAAAAGTCCTGTTACTCCTTCTCGTGACTCCTTTCAAAGGGCAGCCCAGTGCTTTCAAACAAAAAGACTGTGTGCGCATGTGTGTGAGAGAGAGAGAAAGAACGAGCATCTGTGTGCAATGGATGCCAAATTAAATCATTGTTTTCAGGCAGGCAGAGCCATTGAAGAGCCTCAATCAGGAAGTCAAAGATTTCCACGAGTGACTTCATCAAAGCCTTTGTCGTAGGGTTCATAGCTAATTATAGGCACTGCATGCAGGGTTTTCAGACAGTGGACACTTTGTACCATTTGAAGGACCTGGTCTCTAAGGAGAAATCCAAGAATGGAGGGTCTCTTCTACTTGATGGCAGGCTTAGATAAATGTATTGATGATTCTTGAAGCTAGCTGACATTAATCTGAGGTCACGGCCTGAAGATCAAAAACATCTCTAGTCCTTTTGAGCACCATTACATCATTTTTTCACAACAACGTGCTCTTATCTTTCTGAGGCAGCCTGCTAATGAAAATTATAGATGATTTTTTACCCGAAAGCACAGTTCCTAGGTCAGTACTGCCTTTTGGCTTGTGATGACTCAGTGTGTGTGATGAGGGAATCAAGTTGACCTCAGATAAGTGTGCCTCATAATTCAGAGTGAGAGAGAAACAGACGCATTAATCTCCATTAGTGCAGATGGGATGTTAATCCTCGACTCCTCAACAGTGTAAGCGGCAGATGCTTGGAGCACCTTCAGTTTCCGTTCAGTTCAGAACCACAGCATAAACGCTTCCCTGAAGGCTCGTACAACAGGTGTAAGTGAACTGAACAGCTGTGGATTACTGATCTGTAGCTTTGAAATGTTTGCACATTTAAATTTTTACACTTTTTTTGTAGACCTATATGGAAGTCAATACATTTGCATATATATGTAAATAAATATAAGTTTAGGTTGCTAATGTCAATCACTAGAGCTGACAGTATCTGGGACTGATGACTGTTTTACTAACAGGTGTGAGACTCAAATTGTCCACTTCATACAACATCTCATAACAGCAGCTGTATGTCTGTTTAGAGAGACAGATGGATTGATATATAGATAAAACGATGGATAGAGTGATGGAGCGATGGAATGACAGCTAGAGTGATGGATGGTCAGAACAATGGATGGACGGATGGATGGACGACAGAACATAGACGGACGGATAGAATGATAATTGTATGGTTGGACGAACAGAACCGATGCACGGACAGACAGAATTGATGGATGGATGGATGAATGCACAGATGGATGGTTGGATGGATGGATGGATGGATGACAGAACGACAGATGGACAAACAGATGATGAATGGATGGATGGACGGACAAACGACAGAACAATGGACATATGGACAGAATAATGGATGGACGGACAGACAGAACGATAGATGGAAGGATAGAATGATGGTGTGGTTAAACAGACAGAATGATGGATGGATGGATAACAGAGTGACAGATGGACAGACAGATGATGGACGGATGGACAGAAAAACACACAGATGGACAGAATGATGGATGAACGGACAGATGGACAGATGGATGGACGACAGAACAATAGACGGACAGATAGAATGATGATTGTATGGTTGGATTAACAGAACAATGCACGGACAGACAGAATGATGGATGAATGGATGACTGATTAATGGATGGATGGATGGACGAATGACAAAACGACAGATGGACAGACAGATGATGAATGGATGGACAGACGGACGGACAAACAAACGACAGAACAATAGATATATGGACAGAATGATGGATGGACGGACAGACAGAACGTTTGAGGGACGGAGAGAATGATGGTGTGGTTGGATGTACAGAACGATGCACAGACAGACAGAATGATGGATGGATGAACAGAAAGATGTAAGATTACAAAGCGACAGATGGACAGACAAATGATGAATGGATGGACGGATGGATGGATGGATGAATGGACGACAGAAAAAATAGATGGAATAATGGATGGCCAACAGAACGATAGATGGACAGAGAGAGAATGATGATTGGTATGGTTGGACAGACAGAACGATACAAGGACAGACAGAATAATGGATGAATGGACGGACTGAATGATGGATGGATGGATGAGTGGATGGACAGACAGAAAAATGATGATAGATGACAGAACAATAGACAGACAGGACGGACAGACAGATGAATAGTATGGTTAGATGGACAGAACAATGCACGGAAAGACAGAATGACGGATGAATGTACGGACTGAATGATGGATGGATGAGTAGACGGATGGACAGAACAATGATGGATAGATGGATAGACAATGATGATTGGTATAGTTGGACAGACAGAATGATGCACCGACAGAAAATTGATGGATGGATGGATGGGTGGGTGGACGGACAGAAAAATGGATGGATAGATGACAGAACGATAGACAGACGATTGATGAATGGATGAATGCATGAACAGAATGACAGATGGATAGATGACAGAACAATAGACAGACAGACCTAATGATGATTGGTAAAAGAAAGAATGATGAATGGATGGACGGACGGACGGATGGACAGACTGAATAATGGATGGATAGATAACAGAACAATAGACGAGTTAAGAATGATGGATGCCTGGATGGATCACACAATGATGGATGGATGGAAGGATGGATGGATAAACGACAGAACGATAGATGGACAGACAAACGGGATGAATGAATGGATAGACAATCGAATGATGAATTATGAATGATACAGCACGATAGACATACAGATTAACAGAACGACAGATGGAATGATAGACAGACAGATAGACAGATCTTGCAGTCCACCATGCAATGAAATAGCTAAAACTCACAACCAGAGGCATGAAAGACCCTACCAAGTGCATGAAATTGGTGCGTGAAGCAGGATTAAAGCGTCTTAGTGTCACTGTCAGCTCTACGCGTTTGAATCAGAAAACGGAGACGGATATAAATAGGTCTGGCTGAAGATACATGAATTAGGTTTTATTCATGCCCCAGCCTTCAGGGCCTTGAAAGGGACAATGACGAGAAGGAAAAAGAGGCCTTCATAACTGCACAAACATAAAAGGCTGTTAAAACCAATTTTGAGGTATTTTCTCCAACCACTCCATATCACAGGAACACACTAGAGCGTGTGCACGTTTTCTAACACACACAGATACAACCCTTGTCGTTCAAATCTTTCCAGAGAGACTGAGCGGATGCATGTTGCTGCATATATCTTCAGCGGTGTCCTTGCTATTGCAAAGGGATGTCAGAAAATCAATCATGCACTCAGTGGGGAACCTATGAAATTTTTGCAGTGCCGATTGGCAGAGAAAAGGATTTAACAGGAGCAGGCAACTGAACTGGATATAAGGACCATCTGGCTGAGGTTTGGTTGGAAGGAACGCTTCTGCAGAACTATTTGCGGGAAGGGAAAAGAGATGATGTTAGAGACTTTAGAGGGGGTGAATTTGCTTGGAAGACATCAGCAAGACTACTGGGACATTTCAGCTGACTTAGTCAAGACTAAAGTTGGTCAAGGAGTCAAAAACAGCCCTCAGTGTGTTATTTATAGTCAACGTTGCTATATTTGTACTTACCAAACTGTCCACTCCCGCCAGTGTGTGATTGGCATTATAGAGAGAATAGGTCAGCTGGTACACCCCATCATTTGTTTCACTGTTTCCATAGAAACCAACTCCCACGGCAACACTGAAAAGCCACAAGGTGAAAAGTTACAATTAGTTCACACATTGTAATCATCAGGCCCTCACGAAATATGCACATGCAGAAATCCTCAGAGATTTCCAGAGATCTGGAGCGCCTGTCATTCACAAAGTTTTACACATCCCTCCCTCCTTGCATGATTTCTATGAAATATTTTGGTTGTTTTTAGCATGATTTTAGCTACCACTAAGTATTTTTTTTTTTTACCATTTTTAAACCAAAAACTGATACCGCAAGTATTATTATATTCTTATTATTAATATAATTCATATTTTATATTATTAGTAGTATTATTATTTTGAATTAAAATTCAGTAATTTAAGCATTTATGTCATTATTATTAGTTTTTACATTTTCTACTGTTTGCATATGGCTTTATTTCAGTTGTAGTCATTTTAGTGACATAATTCCAAGACAACATTTCTAATATTTACATTTTTATTTATTTTAGCTTCATTTCACTTACCAAAAAAGATTTTTTAACAGTTTTAGTTAACAATATCAACACTATAATGAATCCGAAGATAGCTACTGAGTAAGGCATGTCAGAAAATGTTTTATGAGCTCAAATAAACAATTTTTGAACGATTCGGCTCTAAATGGATCTCAATTTAAATGACTGGAAAATAAAGGCACTGTGGTAGAACGGGTAGTGTACCCGTGCCACATGCAGGTCTTTAATATTCAGCAGGAGCCATACTGAGCCAGAGGCTAATGTTCCCCAGATACAAATAACATAAGGGTTGAGGAAATGACAAACAAGATGGTGCCTTCTGCCTGAGAACAGCTCACAAACAGTATGAGAAATGAGAGAAAGTGACAAAGAGTTCAATACATAAATACAATTACTAATCAGATCACTACATGTAATTCTTAATAGGCTACAATATCACCAATCACTGAAATTATTCTGAACCAACCGTATACATTTTGATTTGGCAACCAAATGATACAGTTAAGGTCAAAAGTTTACATACACCTTGCAGATTCTGTAATTATTTTACCAAAAAAATAAGAAGGATCATACAAAATGCATGTTATTGTTTTATGAAGTACTGGCCTGAATAAGATACATTACATAAAAGATGTTTACATACCCTGATAGCAGACATCTCGGAGACGTCTATTTGACATCTGCATTTACATCAGCAAGACATCTGCAAGACGTAGTTTGCTGATCTGCAATACGTCTATTGGACGTTTCCTAACAGATGTCAAATAGACGTCTATTAGATGTCTTTAAGATGTTTGTGATTTAGAATGTATGTAAAACTGACATCTTACAGATGTCTGCCAGACATTTGTACACAGCAGATGCTTTCCAGATCAAGAGATCTTTAACAGACATCTTGCAGACAAATTAATGTGTTAGCATATGTGCTATCTGGGTATAGTCCACAAGAGAAAATAATAGCTGAATTTTTCAAAAAATGACCCCGAAATGTTCTTCTTAATACTGTGTTGTTACCTGAATGATCCACATCCGTGTTTCTTTTTGTTTAGTGGTAGTTGTTCATGAGTCACTTGTTTATTCTAAACAGTTAAACTGCACACCGTTCTTCAGAAAAATCCTTCAGGTTTCACTAACTCTTTGGTTTATTACCATTTTTATGTATTTGAACTCATATGTATCTATCACAGAAGGGTTAAACACTCACTGATGCTTCAAAAGGAAACACAATGCATTCAGAGCTGGGGGTGAAAACTTTTGAAATTTGAAGATCAGGGTAAATTTAACCGATTTTGTCTTCTAGGAAACATGCAAGTATTTTCTGTAGCTTCTAAAGGGCAGTATGAAATGAAAAAAATGTACACATCTTTATTCTGCTCAAAAGTTTACACCCCTGGCTTTTAACGCATCGTTTTACCTTCATCAGTGTGAAAAGATGGATCTCAAAATCATACAGTCATTGTTGGAAAGGGTTCAAATACACAAAAATGCTGAAAAACCAAAGAATTTGTGGAAATTTTCTGAAGAACAGCGGGCAGTTTAACTGTTGAGGACAAACAAAGGGATTAATGAACAACCATCACACAAAAAAAACTAATATGCATTTTGTATGATCCCTCTTATTTTGGTAAAATAATTAATTTTTTAGATTGTGCAAGGTATACGTAAATTCTGACCTTAGCTGTACGTAATGTGACACCTTGCGAATCAAGAAAAAATCTTGTTTTTATTGTCATTAGTTACTCACTTTCATGTTGTTTCAAACCTGTATAACTTACTTTCTCCTGTCGAAAAATCTCATAAAACTTACATTGTAGGGGCTTGTGACACATATGAATACTGGAATGCCATACAGACTTGGGCTAATAAACAACCACCTACTAACCACCCACAACACTCCAGTATCACACTGGCAAGTTTTGGACAGTCTCTACAACTGCTGGGGCTTTATATTAAAAGCAACTGCACTGATATTCCCAGTAATATTGGATTGGTGAAGACATACTCATGATATTTCATTACAAGCATCATATTTCTCCAAACCAAATTCTAGCTCACTACACAGCTTCATTAAAATCAAACAATGGTCCAAATGTGTTTTCAAATGCAATCTATTTGAGATAAACCATTTACAAGACCAGACAAACAAGTTAATGAGTTTTTGGCATGAAACAAAGAATTATAGCGTGAGAGTGCATTCCCTCCACCCTATGCAATGATCTTCTCACCAATGGGAACAGGAAGCATCTCACACAGAAAGAATGATGTCATCAGAATGGCTAGACTCATCTCTGTGCTTGGTATTTGGCTCTTTAGCCCCTAGAGACCCTATAAGGTCAATAACACCGCACAGGAAGTGAAGTCATATCCTACATTGTATTGTTCATATAAGCTGCCCTTTAAAGTCAATTCCTGACTGACCCTCCTTTGTGTTAAACTTGAATTTGACGTTTTGGGTCCATAATGAGCAGAGTAATGAAATGCAAAATCTGTTCTCGGTTCCGAATTGAGAGTGGTTTTAGATCAGACTGACAGTGTGTGGAGATGCACAGGGTGCTTCTGGGGAAATGTAAAAGTGTAATGATTCTTCCAAAGCTTCTTGCCTTTGGAGTGAGTGAAGAGTCATAAAGACACACTCACAAACACAAACACATAAAGAATGCATAGTGCCCGGAGGCCGCGTAATGTCTTATGTCGAAATGACGCGCGGGAGAATGTATGCGGCCTGAAACAGGGGACTTTATTAAAATTATGGGAAGAGTGAATTCTCATTAGCTGGATGCCTCTAGCCAAACTGCATCATTCTCCTGATCCATCTCTGATTTAAAAAGCGCACAGGAAAATTGAGCTGCATTAGAGAAAAGAAGGAGAGAGGAAGAGAGGGATGCCAGCTTTCTCATAAAAATGGCAACCGCTGACTAAAATTGGCAGATTCGATTAGTTTTATTAGTATTAAAAGGAAACAAAAATGAGAAATAAATGAAAAAATGTTGATCATCGAAAATTACATAAAATAAAATATAATTGTTTTATTATTTTATTATTTTTTGTATTACATAATATATTGTAAAGTTTACATAATTTTTAACTATATTTTGGAACACAAAGGAATACATTTAAAGAAATGTCTCACCGTTTTTTTTTTTCCTTTTTGTCATGATACAAACTTAATTCTGAGAAAAAAGTCAGAATTGCGAGTTTGTAACACAAAAAAAGTCAGACAAAAGATATAAACTCATAATTCTGATGTTTTTCTCAGAACTGCATGATATAAACTGCGAAGACGAAGAACTGCGAGATAAAAACTCACGATTTTTCCGACAAATGCGAGTATTTTCCTCACAACACCAGACAAAAGATATAAACTCAAAATTCTGACTTGTTTTTCCTCAGAATTGCGTGATATAAACTCATAATAGCGAGAAAAAAAACTTGCAATGTATCTCGCAATTCTGACTTTTTTCCTCACAACTTCAAATTTATATCTTGCAATTCTGAAGAAAAAAAAGTGCAAATTGTGAGTTTGTATCATGAAAAACGTTAGAAAACAGATATAAACTCACAATTGAGACTTTTTTTTTCTAAATTGCATGATATAAACTCACAATTGCGAGAAATACAGTCAGAATTGCGAGATAAAAACTTGCAATTTTTCTGACAAATGCGAGTATCTCGCAATTCTGACTTTTTTCCTCACAATTGTGAGTTTACATCTTGCAATTCTAAGAAAAAAGTCAAAATTGTGAGTTTGTATCACAAAAAAAAAAATCTGACAAAAGATAAAAATGTGCAATTCTGATTTTTACCACAAATGAGAGTTTGTATCTCACAATTCTGAGTTCTGAGTTTATATCTTGCAAAAAAAAAAAAAGTAAAAAGTTTGTATCATGAAAAAATGTTAGACAAAAGATATAAAAATTCAGACTTTTTTCAGAATTGCATGATATAAACTCACAATTGCGAGAAATAAAGTCAGAATTGTGAGGAAAAAACTCGCAAATAGAACTCGCAAAAACAATTCTGACTTTAAAATTCAGAAAAAAAAAATAGTGAGTTTGTATCATGCAAAAAAAAAAGTTGTGGGATAAAGGCCCCGATATACTTCAAACAAAATCGAAGAACGAACTGAAATGACGTCATTTCGAACAAAATCAGGCCAAAACGAAGTTCGTTTTGAGTTCGTTTTGGCAGTTCGAAATGGCTCACCAAAGCAAACTTTTTGGGGGAGTTCGTTTTGGCTCCTAAACACCTTTGAGCGTCCATTGGTCCGCGGCGATTACGCAGTCGATGGGCGTGTTCTGGAACTCCACCTGCTTTGACGCGTGACTTTTTTCCCCCCGGTTTGTTCCTCATTCAACAGAAGTCAGACAGGAGAACAACATCCAGAGCAACATCCAAAACAACAACTCCACGGTAGCACTATGAATACACTGGAGAGTCGAGTAGCAGAGCTGGTACAGATGTATCCACACCTGTACGATCGCTCGTGGAGAGACTTTAAAGACGCGGAGAAGGCTTTTAACTCCTGGAAAGAAATTGCAATTGAAAAAATTGAAATTGCCATTGTTGTTGTGTTTAGGGGTCCACGCGAGCGACGTGACACGTTTAAAAACCCCGACTCCAGCAGCGGGGGGTGTCCGAATGTTCGAAAACAGTATACTGTCCCTCGGTCTTTTCGAACTTCTATTTGCCCTCAAACGAACAACGAAAACGAACTTCGTTTGAAGTATATCGGGGCCTTAAGAAGTCGCAATTACCTTTATTTAATTTTTTATTCAGTGGTGGAAACGGGCTTCCATAGGTTGCTGCAATGAGCAGTTCTGAGGAATGAATTAATGCATCAAACCTTTAAAAGATACTCAAAGGCTGAAAGCATTTAGCAGCAGGTTAACTAGATATCCAAGAGTAAACAGATTCTGTGAAATAATCAGTACTGATTTGAATGTAAAATTTAGCTGGTTGGTTGCTTTACATTTCAGTTACGATGATCTTTTACTATCCAAGTACGTTGTTCTTGGCCAAAATAAGCAACAAAATGGATTAGACTTTATACCAATACTCAAAAGTCTGTCTCTGCAAAAGACTGTGAACATCAGAATTTGAATCCTTTCTTGGATTAGCTCACAGATTTATTCAAACACACTGCTCACAAAAAAAAAAAAAAGACTTCATCAAGAGACAAAGCGCTTTCATCTTTCAGTGTTTAACCAAACACTTCAAATGCAAAACCTGTTAAGAAGCGACAGCTGAAAGAATAGCTGTTTTTGCTGCACTCTGCACGATGAATTACCCAAATTATTAACATTGTAGATGGTTGCTGGAAAGAACCGAATCAAAATCCTTCTGCAGAGAGCTACAGCCCAAAATTGTTATCAGACAGGCAATAAGGAGGAAAAGCATGTGTTTGTAAAAACTCCAGGTACTTTGATGCTTATAAGTCCAGGACAAAAATACCAGATTGTAGGCAACTGCTCCATATGTTTCACTGATTTAAAACAGAAACGAAACAGTATAGCATTTTGTAAAATTATTTTTGTGACACAAATGTCTTTACAGTCAACTTAGATTCATTTAAAGCATCCTTGCTGGATTTTTTTTTTTTATTCTTTTGTAAATGTTACCATTCACTCACTACATGCATGTATGGCATATGGACAGTTAGAGTAACAGCTACAATAATAAATTTAGAAGTTCTTAAAATAAAACCAAAGCATTAATGCTGTAACTTCCACAAGAGCCACAGTGCCTTAAGATGTTTTGCTTTTAAATGACTTTATATGGTCAAAAACAGTGCCAAAAAAACCTCTACTCTGGCCTCAAAAACCAGGTCTGAAAGCAGGCACATAAATAATGGCTAAAATAGTGCTAGTGCTTTCATCAACTGGATGTAGAAAAAAATGAATGGATTTTAAAAGTAAAATGGAGCAGTAACTTACATCAGCCTCTCTTGCTTAATTTTCAATTATTTCTTTGCAAAATGAGGCATATTTCACAACTGAATATTATTTCAGTATGTTCTCAAGATGTCTCCTCCCCTGAGGGGGGCAGCGTTTCGTTACAATGTATTTGCGTGCATTCATTCAAGTCGTTAGGTTCTTTGTTCATGCCACCACAGGGCTTCAAAATGACAAGAGCCCCACATTATTTTGTAGGGGGTGGGCAGGCTTGTTTGCTGAAGCTGCAACCATCTGTCAAGCCATCTTGGTCCTACATGATTCATTAGAATATGACTGATGAACACCACATTGGTCACTCACCCTCAAACTAGGCCACAACTTCCTGCTTCATCATGTTCTTCAAAATAAAAAGACTACACAATGGCATGAGAATTGCAGAAACTGCTGATATCTACATCAAATGTAAGATCATAGATCATAGAATTAATTGTGACCCTGGACCACAAAACCAGTCATAAGGGTTATTTTTTTTTTTTTAAATTGAGATTTATACATAATCGAAAAGCTGAATAAATAAGCTTTTCATTGATGTATGGAGAAACAACTATTTAAAAATCTGCAATCTGAGGGTGCAAACTAATCAAAATATTGAGAAAATCACCTTTAAAATTGTCCAAATTAAGTTCTTAGCAATGCATATTACTTATCAAAAATTAAGTTTTGATATATTTACGATAGGAAATTTACAAAATATCTTCATGGAACATCATCTTAACTTAATATCCTAATGTTTTTGGCATAAAAGAAAAATCAATAATTTTGACCCATACCATGGATTTTTGGCTATTGCTACAAAATACCCCAGCGAATTAAGATTGGTTTGTGGTCCAGGGTCACAATTTTCCATCCACTTTATTTAGATGTTACTTTCCTTACAAAAAGGGAATATCAAAGTAAAGACACTTATTTGAAAAGGACTCAATACAAAGATATGGCAGGTGTTATCAAATGCATACAATTAATTAATGATGAGGCTAAAGTGCAATGATCAAGAATCACAGCATCAGCCATATGCTAAACAGCGGGTGTCAGGAATGAGCCCTTACACATGCCAAACAGGAAACTGACAATAGGTTACAGATGTCAGAGAGCACTGGTGTCTATATACACATACACACACACATACAGGTGAAGCAGAGCAGGCAGAATAGATTTCTCTTTCTCTCTCTTCTCTTTAACCTGTCAGAGAAAGCTATTGTGAGATATGTGGAGGTCATGTCATCTGGTGGACCATGAATCACATGGAGGCTCTGAAACAATGACAGCCGCGGCAAGTGCAAGACCTGTCTTTTCACAATAGAAAAATAGCAACTCAGTTCTATTAATGGAAATGTTTCTGTTAATATTTTTTTTCATAATGGTTATATTTATATGATAATTTTGACATAGTAATAGATGAGATCAAAAATGCATGCACCTCGCAGAATCTGCAAAATGTTAACTATTTTACCAAAATAAGAGAGATCATACAAAATGCATGCTATTTTTTATGTAGTACTGACCTGAATAAGATATTTCACATAAAATACATTTACATATAGTCCACAAGAGAAAATAATTGTTAAATGTATAAAAATGACGCTGTTCAAAAGTTTACATACACTTGATTCTTAATACTGTGTTGTTACCTGAATGATCCACAGCTTTTTTTTTTTGTTTGTTTGTTTGTTTAGTGATAGTTCAAAAAACAAACAAAAAAAAACAAAAAAAACAAGGGTATTTGGACCCTTTCCAACAATGACTGTATGATTTTAAGGAGTTCCTCACTAAGGACAGGGGTGCTAACTTTTTGAATTTGAAGATCACTGTAAATTTTGCTTATTTTGTCTTTTGGGAAACATGTATGCATCTTCCGTAGCTTCTGAAGGGCAGTACTAAATGAAAAAAAAAAAATGTTATTTAGGCAAAATAAGAAAAATATACACATCTTTATTCTGTTCAAAAGTTTACACCCCTGGCTCTTAATGCATTGTTTTCCTTCTGGAGCATCAGTGAGCGTTTGAATCTTCTGTAATAGTTGCATATGAGTCCCTCAGTTGTCCTCAGTGTAAAAAGATGGATCTCAAAATCATAGTCATGGTCCAAATACACAAAATGCTGAAATACCAAAGAATTTGTGGGACCTGAAAGAATTTCTCTGAATAACAGTGGGAAGTTTAAATGTTCTGGACAAACAAGGAATCTGAACCAAATTAAAAAAAAAAAAAAAAAAAAACAGCTGTGGATCATTCAGGTAACAACACAGTATTAAGAATCAAGTGTATGTAAACTTTTGAACGGGGTCATTTTTTATAAATTCAACTATTATTTTGTGGACTATATGCAAATTTATTTTATGTGACAGATCTTATTCAGGTCAGCACTTAATAAAAAACAACATGCATTTTGTATGATCCGTCTTGTTTTGGTAAAATAATTAACAATTTGCACATTCTGCAAGGTGTATGTAAACTTTTGACCTCAACTATACACACACATATGTATATGCACACACTATAAAATATAAAATCTTTAGATTGAACTATTGATTTAAATGCACTGTTTTTTTTAACACTGAAGGCTATAGTCATAACTAGTTTTATATTTCATTTTACTTTAATCAAAGCAGTTAAAAATGCTCTTCATGTTGTGATCTAAGGGACTCTTGAAAAAGAGCATTACATTCAAGTGCAGGGCAACCATGGCAACACATGCCGTAGATTAACGGAGAATCTAAATACTAAAGAAGCTATTGCACAACTCCTGCCATTCAGCAACATAATAGAGAAAATGAGAGAAAAATTCTCACATTATGTAGTCACAATGAGATCTAGAGTGGCATCCCGGAAAGCACCACCATAGTTTTCTTTCATTTTATTTAAATAATAGGGCTGGACGATTAACCAAAAACTAATCGAAACCAAAATTTAGAACATGGAAAATGTTCAGTTTTTCAATATGGTTAAAACTTTTGTATTACTGTACAAGTTTAGATTCTAATACAAATCATCACACCTAAGAGCAATCTAGGACCCCTATAGAGCTCCATCACCCGAGATCCTCGCTGAGACAGAAAATTGATTTAGAGCCATAAAGTCACTCATCTATCTACTTGACCCATCCATCCAACAAACCAAGCAACCCTACCTCTGGACACAGAAACACTTCTGCTACAAATCACATTAACGTTTAATGCAAATGAACTTAGCCTTGCTGAGACATACTGCCAGTTTTAGCAAGAACACATAAATAATAGAAGGAGAGGTTACGAGTGTTTAATGTAAAGTTTTCATATAAGGCAGAATATATTAGGGCCAGCTGATATAAATCATGACATGTGTTTACAATGATTTTGTTGCCAAAAACAAAAAACTATTTTAAGGCACATTGAAAATTACAATGACATTCAGATTAAATTCCTGCTGTTAAACCCTGACCACGTTTCTGCATTTACCCCAACAGTGGGCTCTGTTTCACCACAGAAGCTTTCAGAATACCGACAGCAGTAATGCTAACTTAATAATATCAACACAAATGAGTGTCATGGGATTAAGAGAGGATGGTGCTCCCATAAACATACGTGCATTTATACACATTCATATACACAACACAAACTAATTCAATTGAGCACTTCAGGGCTCAGCATTTCTCCAGCAGTGCTAGGATGATGTAACAGCTGGGATACTGCCTGCTGGGAGACTGGAGCGTTGAGTTAGATTAGATAACTCCCCTTCTGCTATTAGCATGTCAAAGTAACAACTACTTCCTTTAAGAGAGCTCCGTATAGTGAAGCTCCCAAGAGTTAAGACCTTGAAAGTCTGTGAATGCTGCTGTCTGCAAAGATATCATTTTTTTTGTGACCAACTCATGAGGACGTGAAACCAAAAATCGCTAATGCATCACGACTGTCAAGCTTTAAAAGAAACATTGGATACAAAATGAACTTTTACATGGTGTTTGGACCCAAATGTGTCTTAGTAGTGTGGACACAACCACCCTACAATCAGGGCTGTACGTTACATTTTTTTGCACATAACACTGGTGCTATGGAGGTTGAAAGTTTTGTAGCACAAGTTAGGGGTGGGTGATATGGCAAAAATATCATATCACAATTATTTTCAGGAATATCATGATTTTATCATGATTTTAGTAGGGCTGGTTCAATGCCATTTTTTGAGCTTCGAAGCTTCGGTGGAAATCAGTATCGAATATTCGAAGCTTCGGTGTGAGGGGCTAAGCACATAATAAAGGCAGAAATCTCTGAGTCTGTTTGCATTTGTATTATGTCCTTAATTGTTCATCCAAAGAACTACAAGCGCCGCGAATGTGTTGCTGCAGACCCAAGGGAGCTCCGCTCCGACACCGCTCACACCAGGAGTCTAGGGCAGAGGTTTTCAAACCGTGGGTCGCGGGACTTAAAAATGGGTCGCCAGGATGATTTCCTGAAGATGTATAGCCTATATGTATGTTACAAAGTTCAAGACGCGGGGAAGGATGCGGGGAACTGCAAACGTAACTTTAATAACATTGTAAACATTAACAAAACGAAAGTAAACGGCAGTCGCCTCACGCCATTAGCTTCTGCAAGCTAATTATTCCTCTCATTATAACAAAGCCTGTAGACTCGCCTGTAGAAAGCACGTTCAGTGCCGCCAAGAGCTTTAAGCGATCGTTGAAACCAAACCGATATTAACTGCGCACGCGCATTCAAAAGCAATTTTAATACTCCATGTTTATATAACGACTCCCCAATGCGCGCAAATTAGGCTATATGACATATCTGGGCTTTATAACTGTTGCAGTGAGTCCTTTATATGATACAGGCTGCGTGGCGATGGCGAACGCATCACGAATTTGCTGCGTGTTGATGAACAGATTAGAGCAGCCACACTGCCTGCGGAATACGCGCATATCAGGTGCGGTCCAACCACACCGCATCCGCGGCCCCGCGACAAAATAGAAGTGAAGCAGTCACGTAACAAACCCGCTCCACGTCCACCACGCAGGCAGAATGTAAAAGGCGTAAGGCTTCGGTTGAAAACGGCTTGCAGCTCTTCTCACATGCTATGTTAGGTTGGCTAGACAGCTCACATTTTAATGAACAAAAATATTTCTTTACATTTCACACTTTAAAATAAATCGCAACCAAGTTGCAAGCTATAGTAAAACTAGTACACTCTTTTCTCCGTGGCTTGCTGACAGCTCTTCCCCCTCCGCTAATGGGCCATTCAAGCGCGAATGAGAACTGTTCGCGGGGGAAATCACGTGTTGAAAAAAAAAAAAAAAAAAAAAAGGAATATTCGAATCTCAGAATTGAAAATCGAATGCCAACCCACCGAACGAATATTCGAATATTCTAGTCCAGCCCTAATTTTTTGTCATGTTGGCTTTACTATTTACTACTAATAAATGTCGGTAACCAGTTGCTGTCAACTTCTATAGTATTTTCCTCTCTACTATCAAATGGGGACCAGTTACCCACATTATTTGAAATATCATCTTTTGTGTTCAGCACAATAAGTAATTCATACAGGTTTGGGGCAAAATGTGAGTGAGTAAATAATAACAGAATTTATTTTGGGGTGAAATATCCCTTTAATAACAAGTGGCACCATGTTTAGTTCTGTCGCTTTAAGAACTGCACAAAATCAATCAGATGTGAAAGACAAATGCCCAGTAATCAGGCGCTGTTTGACAGGTGTGTGCATGCGCTTACAGTAGGCGCTCAGAAAAAGCGCAAGTCAGAACAGCACATGAATTAAATGTATAACCGGCAAGGCTTTAAAGCAGATGCAAATAATGCACTTTTGTGATTGTGAATAAGTGCAGCGTCCTGCGAGTATAACTACTGCTGAGTTAACATTAGATGTGAACGTATGTTGCGCTGTACAGTATATTAAGGTGGATGCGTCAGAAATGCAGCTCATAGAATGTGCGCTGTAGCATAATAGTAGCTACAATATTTCTTCAAAAGAAGATTGTGGAAACATTTTATTTATCCACGATCAAAAATATATATCGCACACCCCTAAGTCTACTAAGTATAATCGCACACAAACAAGCACTACGAAAACTAAAATCTAGTTTCATTTATCAAGCTATTTTGATTTTCTAAGCAGTATGATGTCATACTATTCAGGCCCCACCCACAACCGTTGACAGAATGTCACATATTTGCATATACCTCCCTCAGCCAGTGAAAGTGAAAATAAGAGTCTTAATTTTCTCAGACGCAGTGGAATGTTTTTGTTTTTGATGGTAACGCGCCACCAAATACACAAAAATAAGGAAGAGAGGGGCGGGGTGAGCAGTAGCTCATTATCATTTAAAGAGACATGCACTGAAACAAGTTGCTGTGATTTTGAAGTTGGATAAGAAAATGAGGGGATGCGTTTTTCAACAACTCTAATGGTGCGTTCACACCAGACGCAAATGAAGCATTAAGCGTGAGTGATTTACATGTTAAGTCAAAGCAAAGACGCAATAGACATCCCGCGGCACGATTCGCAAGAATGATGAATTGAGTGTTTCAGGCGTTTAAGGCACATAATGTGTGATTTGTGCAAATTACAAAAAAAACTGAACGAATATACGAATATATAGAATTTTTTTTCTCTCAAACATCTATTTCTTTACCACTGAAGAAAGCAAGACATGAACATCATCTTTAAGAGCTGCAACAGAGGGGAGCTTTGAGTGAATACCAATATTATATGGCTTCAGAAGTCTTCCAATGTAGCACACAAGTCATATGGACTCCTTTCTTAGTTCTTTTATGCTGTTTTTTGGTTCTTTTTGCAGCTTGACAGCCATGGTGACTAAGACCCGAAGCTGTTTTAGAAGTGAATGCTGCTTGTTCTTAATGGATGACGGAGGCAGAAAAGTGCACAGTGTCTGAGCAGAGGTCAGAGGGCCGTCTCGGTATGTCCAAGACTATTCAACCCCCTGTTAAAGTTTTAAATACTAGTCAGACTCTGAGTGTTCCCACAGCCCCTCCTCCAACTCAGACTTGACGGACAATGTGGCCTATAACAAAACTGAAGTGTTTCTATCGCCGGTCAGCAGTATAGTGTTTAGACAGGAATGTAGACTGCTCTCTGCATCAGAGCACAGCAGCGCTACCCAAACTGACCCAGTGAACCATTGTTTTTATAGAGCAAGAGAACAAACTTGACAGCTGAGTCCACTGAACCTCTAAGAAAGATAATGAGCAAATAAGAGTACGAGTAAGAAAATGGGCCTATTTGCTAGGTTTCCTGCTAAATCTCTACAGTCAATAAAATAGAGCAGTTTAAAGAAGTCTCTTCTGCTTACCTTATTTGATCCAAAGTACAGCAAAAACGGTACAATTTTGAAATATTTTACCATTTAAAATTTTACTGTTTTCTATTTGAATATATTTTAAAATGTAATGTATTCCTATGATTTCAAAGCTGAATCTTTAGCATTATTACTCCAGTCACATGATCCTTCAGAAACCATTGTAATATTCTGATTTGCTGCTAAAAAAGGCATTTATTATTATTATTATTATTATTATTATTATTAATATGTTAAAATAGCTGAGTAGAATTTTTTTTAAGTTTCTTTGATGAATAGGAAGTTCAGAAGAACAGCATTTATCTGAAATAGAAATCTTTTGTAATATTATAAATGTCTTTATTATCACTATTAAATAAATTTAAAGCATCCTTGCTAAATAAAACTATATTAATTTCTATAATATCTTTCCCCTCAAAAGACTCCTAGCTTTATAAATGGTATAAGCTTTTTATTTCAGATAAATGCTGATTTTTGGATCTTTCTTTTCATCAAATAATCCTGTATAAAAAAAATACTGTTTTAAATATTGATGATGATGATAATAATAATAATAATAATAATAATAATAATAATAATAATAATAATAATAATGTTTCTTGAACAGCAAATCAGCATATTACAATGATTTCTGAAGGATCATATGACACTGAAGACTGAGATAATGGTGCTAAAAATTTAGCTTTGATCACCGGAATAAATACATTTTTTTAACACCTATTCAAATAGAAAGCAGTTATTTTCAATAGTAAAATATTTCACAATATTGCTGCCTTTGCTGTATTTTGGATCAAATAAATGCAGGCTTGGTAGTGAGCAGAAGAGAATTCTTAAAAAAAAACAAAACATTAAAACCCTTACTGTTCAAAAACTTTTGACTGACAGCATATAATATATATATAACAAAGAGCTTCTTAATGAAATCTTACCATGCAAGAGACCATATGAATATATAACCACATAATTCTCCCATACACTTGAGTGCTTAACTATGCAGCCTGCATCCTGAGCGGCTTTATCCTCTCAGAGTGAGAACGGTGGGTGGTACGTACCAGCAGATGAGTCCAGCAGCAACAGCAGCCCAAGTGACACAGCAAGAGTTGGATTTCTTACTTTCCTCTTCCTCCTCATCCTTCCGACAGCAACACAGGCAGCTCAGGTAGATGGCCAGACACAGCAGGTTCACGCCGAGCCCAGCTGCTGCTACACAGCCCAGGAAGATGAGCGACTGAAACAGACAAAAACATCAGATTTCAGACAGAAGATTTGTTCAGTTTGTCACTCATAACACAAAGCTCTTTAACAGTCAAGTGAGCCCATTTATGGAAGCTAAAATTCTACAAGTAGTTCAGAAATCATCACTGTTATGATATCTGAACTATGAGTAATTAGATTAAAGAGTTGGTTCACCCAAAAATTTAAATTTTGTCATTAATTACTCACCCTCATGTCGTAAATTAATATATTTCTGATGAAGTCCAAGAGCTCTCTCACCCTGCATAAACAGCAACGTAACTGGCACGTTCAAGGCCCAAAAAAGTAGTAAGGACATCGATAAAATAGTCCATGTGACATCAGTAGTTCAACTGTACTTTTATGAAGCCACAAGAATACTTTTGTGCACAAAGACAACTAAAATAACGACCTTATTCGATATTTTTTTCTTTTCCGTTCACGAGAGTACCACATACATGTGATACTTCTGACCCAGGAACCAGTGTTCGAAGACTGACATGGAAGAGAAGAAATTGTTGAATAAGGTTATTTTTGTTTTCTTTGTGCACAAAAAGCATTTCTTAGCTTCAAAAAATTAACCACTGATGTAACATAGACTATTTTAACAATGTCTGTACTACCTATCTGGGCCTTCAATGTGGTAGTTGCATTGCTGTCTATGTCGAGTCAGAAAGCTCTCAGATTTCATCAAAAATATCTTATAAAAATATCTTAACTATAGGTAAACTAAATCATAGAGATTGAAATAAAACATGATGGTTCAAGAAACTCTGACTAACCTTATAAATGTACTTAGGTAGAAGAAAAAAATTGTTAGCAATGCGCAGAATATAGCCCTTTAAAACAGTGGTTCCCAATTCCGGTCCTGGGGACCCCCTGCTCTGCACATTTTGCATGTCCAGATATCGCCAAAAATATCGTAATTTGTGTTCCGAAGATGAACAAAGGTCTTACGGTTTTGGAACGTCATGAGGGTGAGTAATTCATGACAGAATTTTCGTTTTTGTGTGAACTATCCCTTTAAGGTTCAGAGACATGAGTCACAGAAAATGAAATAGGATGTTATGATTCAAGAACCCCTGACTAACCTTATAAGTATACTTAGGTGGAAAAATTTATCTATATTCAGAATATGGCCTTTTAAAAAAGTAATAAATATAACCCTAATAGAATCATAAAGTTGCAATGAAACGGAAGTAGTAGCAACAGATTTTTTCTTTCACATTGTGATGTACATCAAAGTGTAATGGATTATCTTGGAAAAAAAAAGTAGGGCTGAGAGCTTTAGTCAAAGTTTATGACCTTGTCTACTAAAGCAAATTTGTTGTTAATGTAGAATGAAGTCATGACTTCCTGAGATGTCTTTCCCAAGCACAGACAAGGCATTACACTGATAACAAAGAGGTCCTTTCCGGCTGCAACACTCTGTCACATAACTTCAAGTTTCAGTTGATAGATCCGGAGCTATTTTAGTCTCAGAGCATTTAATGGGGGCACAAGGTACTGTACCACTCTGCCAATGCTTAGTACTACACACCATCGTAAAATAAGCATGATCTCAACTGGGCTGAAAACCTTCACCCAGAACAGGAATCTATGAACTATATAAGCAGTGACTGAGACTAAATATGACAACTGATGGGGCAGCACAATTATTCAACAAAGCCACACTCATATACACACACCATGTTGTGTTCCATCCTGCTCTTGGCTCTGAAGAGAAAGTAGGGCAGCTATAGCAAGCAGCCCAGAGTCTATATTTGCTGCATCACCATCCCTGTTTCCTGCATTGTCTCTGTCTCTCTCGGTTACATCCAACACACTCTCTTTCATCCTGTGGGTGGTGGGACATCCTAAGCCATCTGCTCCACTCCCATAACTCTAAGACTAATGATTCAACCTCCCTACCCACAATTCCAGTGGCTGCATTCATGCACTGTGTCAAAGAACCTGTTTAGAAGTCAAGGGATACAGAACTGTGTTATACAATCTAATTTTACAGTAAATCTCATTCGTGATGATATAAGGCATGTCAGCATTATAAATAATGGTTTGGCCAACAGTTTATCAGTGGGTCATTTTATCCAATTTTAACCATCATAGCCCGTCCTGTACTCCATTACCACTGGCCACTGAAAAACCCATAATGAGGATAATACAGTATGTTCAATTATCACTTTATAATGCAATTTAATGACACATTAGCAATTACGACCTACAAAAATTAAATGTCACATATTATGTACTGTATTTACAATTTTAGCATTTATTAATTGACCAATATACATTTTTATAGTATTACATATATAGTATATACGTTTTATATAGTATTTTTATAGTATTATATATATATATATATATATATATATATATATTATAATTAAATACTTTAATTTAGAATGATACATTAAATTAATCAAGTGACAGTAAAGACTTTTACATTATGAAAAAAATTTAATTTCATATAAATGCTGTTTATTTTTATTCAAGATATTCTATTAAAAAAAAAATCAGTTTCCACAAAAATAAAATAAAGACACTGAAGACTAGACTTATGATTACTGAAAATGTATTATTTATTAAATGTATTATTACATTTTAGCATTTATTAAATTGACCAATATACATTTTTATAGTATTACACAGTTTCCACAAAAACAAAACAAAACAAAACAAAACAAAACAAAAAAATAAAATAAAATAAAATAAAATAAAATAAAATAAAATAAAATAAAATAAAATAAAATAAAATAAAATAAAAAATGAAGGTTTGATATATATTAAGGTTAGGAAATTTACAAAATATCTTCATGGAACAAGATCTTTACTTAATATCCTTATGATTTTTGGCATAAGGAAAAATTGCTAAATTTGGACCCATACAGCGTATTTTTGGCTATTGCTACAAATATACCCCTGCTACTTATGACTGGTTTTGTGGTCCAGGGTCACAAATATTACATTTTAAAATATATTCAAACAGAAACCGTTTCTTTAAATTAAAACATTACTGCTTTTAGTGTATTTTCAACCAATTAAATGCAGCCTTAAAACTTAAAGTCTTACAGGCTCCAAACTTTTGAACGATGGTTTAGATATTTAAGTAAAATGCATGATGAAACCTAGTGTCTCATTTCACTCACATTGTCTGAAAACGATGCGTCTGCGTCTAAGCCCCTCCTCCACCTTTGAGGATGGAGAATTCCCCCATCAGGCCTTTGTGAAGGACAAATAGGGGTTGATGAAGGTACTGTGATGAGGAAATGGGGGGAGGACGTACACAGACTGCCACAGGGGGGTCTTATGGGAGGAGAGGGGGACATATTAGGGAACAAGAGTGTGTTTTCCAACTGAAGAGTGGTGATGTGAGAGGGTGTGTATGGAGGGGGGTGCTAATCAGCAAGGGGAGCATTTGGTGTGGAAACAACAGGAGGAAGACTGGCATTATGTTTAATGCTTCTGGCCAGAGACAGGAGAAAAAAAAAAAAAAAAAACACACACACACACACACACACACATTAATAAACATCACCATGGCAACCTTCAGGTCCTCGCTGCCCTTGTAGTTAAGTCCTGGGACAAAGTGAAAAGAGGAATTATCATAGACTATTTTAATGAAGCTGCGTGTGACTACAGGGCTGGAATTACCCTGACTAAATCCTGTGATCTTCGTGAACTATGTGAAACTTGTTCTATCTGACAGGGAAAAGCCTAAGAGATTAGTGATGGGTGGTAAATCCTAAACCCTATATCATGGCAACAGCAACAGTATATAGGGGCCATTCTACAGAATTGGTTCAAAGTCAGACTTGGAAACCACAAATATTCACTAATTATGTATGTATGCAAATTGTGTAATATCCAAAGGTACACGTTTATAGCAACTGTGCATTTAATTCTCATTGTGTTTTTAGAAATTTTTATATAAGAATATTTGTCCTCTGCCCAAAATAGTCACCTCCTGAAACACAGTCATATATAATCTAATAAGAAGGGTTAAACTGACCTATTAAGATTAAACCAATAACATTTTTTATTGGTTTCAATTCATAATTTCAATTTTAACAATATTTCAATTGTGATTTATGAGATTTGCTGTATTTTGAATCCAGTTTTTCTTTCTAAAAGGCAAAAAGTTGATCATACTGATTTCAAACTTAAGGATTCATTGGTTTGAATATAAACTGAACCAAA
This sequence comes from Cirrhinus molitorella, assembly GCA_033026305.1. Classification (NCBI taxonomy): domain Eukaryota; kingdom Metazoa; phylum Chordata; class Actinopteri; order Cypriniformes; family Cyprinidae; genus Cirrhinus; species Cirrhinus molitorella. The sequence goes on from CM065136.1 coordinate 7,867,049, forward strand.
CACTATCATAATAGTTAATAATTAAGTAACTTCATTTTTTCAGTATTGACGGTAACATTTTGGTAGCCACCATATCACATTACTTAATTTTAACCCATATAAAACACTACAAAAACATACTAAAACACAAAAAAAAAAAAAAAAAAAATTGCATAACTGTACTAAAATGGTTTATTTCCCTCCAAATAAAGGATTGTGTTTTTCTTTTGTCACTACCAAAACAATGATGATGTTACGGTCATGACTCTTACGGTAGTGACAATTTTATGGGATAACACACAAAAAACACCCACAAAAGTGAAAATGTCCAAATTGGGCCCAAAGTGTCAATATTTTATGTGGCCACCATTATTTTCCAGCACTGCCTTAACCATCTTGGGGATGGAGTTCACCAGAGCTTCACAGGCTGCCACTGAAGTCCTCTTCCACTCCTCCATGACGACATCATGGAGCTGGTGGATGTTAGAGACCTTGTGTTCCTCCACCTTCTGTTTGAGGATGCCCCACAGATGCTCAATAAAGTTTAGGTATGGAGACATGCAAGGCAGTGGTCATCTTGGAGGTGTGTCTGGGGTCGTTTTTACTGTTGAAATACCAGTCTCCGAAGGGCCAGTATGTTGGCATTCATGATTCCTTCAATGAACTGTAGCTCCCCAGTGCCGGCAGTACTCCAGACCATGACACTCCCACCACTATGCTTGGCTGTAGGCAAGACACACTTGTCTTTGTGCTCCTTACCTGGTTGCCGCCACACACACTTGACACCATCTGAACCAAATAAGTTTATTTTGGTCTCATCAGACCACAGGACATGGTTCCAGTAATCCATGTCCTTAGTCTGCTTGTCTTCAGCAAACTGTTTGCGGAGTTTTCTGTCCATCATCTTTAGAAGAGGCTTCCTTCTGGGACAACAGCCATGCAGACCAATTTGATGCAGTGTGCGGCATATGGTCTGAGCACTGAGCACCCCTTCAACCTCTGCAGCAATGCTGGCAGCACTCATACGTCTATTTCCCAAACACAACCTCTGGATATGACGCTGAGCACGTGCACTCAATTTTTTTGTTTGACCATGGCGAGGCCTGTTCTGAGTGGAACCTGTCCTGTTAAACCGTTGTATGGTCGTGGCCACCATGCTGCAGCTCAGTTTCAGGGTCTTGGCAATCTTCTTATAGCCTACTCCATCTTTATTCATTAATTTTTTTCAGATCCTCAGAGAGTTCTTTGCCATAAGGTGCCATGTTGAACTTCCACTGACCAGTATGAGAGAGTGAGAGCAATAACACCAAATTTAACACCCCTGCTCTCCATTCACACCCGAGACTTTGTAACACTAACGAGTCACAAGACACCGAAAATGGCTAATTGGGCCTAGTTTGGACATTTTCACTTAGGGCTGTACTCACTTTTGTGGCCAGCGGTTTAGACATTAATGGCTGTGCGTTCAGTTATTTTGAGGGGACAGCAAATTTACACTGTTATACAAGTGTCATTTCTTCAGTGTTGTCACAAAAAAAAAAAAAAAAAAAAATTATATATATATATATATATATATATATATATATATATAAAAAAATAAAAAATTACAAAAATGTGAGAGTGAGATACTATACCTCTAACACAGTATAGCAAAATAATGTTTACCATTTGTCACATCTCCCCCGCCACATACAGAAGATATATAATATAAAATATTGCTTGTGTGTGCGCAAGAGAGAAACAGACACAGATAAAGCGTGCAATAAAGATTCAGAGCCATTACTATGAATATAATGAACCGCTTCAGAATGCATTCGGAATACATTCCAAATACGCATAAACAACACCAGTGTTGCAGCCTTATCTGGACTTACCAATGTTCTCTCTGTCACAAACATTCACACTGGTACAGCAAAAGTGAGTGTGTAATTATAATAGTCAAACAAATACAATGTGCACACACACACAGAGGGTGTGCATTAATACCAGGCACACATGAATAATGGAACACCTGCATTATCTTCTATGGGAAAAAAGCAAAGAAGAATTATTTACACACTCCCACACTTCTTCACCAAGTCATTTCCACCCACCTATTCCCTTGTCATTCAAACGCACAAACAGACAAGACACAACAAGACCGAGAGCTGTTTTTCAATTAGCCGCTGCTAATGCTTATAAATGCTTACTACAGGACAACAACGCTGGGTTCCCACACCTTTTCACCAATGCGTTTCCATAGCACTTCCATCCATTTGTAATTAGGGATGTAACGGTATGAAATTTTCTTATCACGATTATAGTGACAAAAATGATCACGGTTATCAGTATTATCACAGTATTGTTAAAATGTGCTGGAAATGTTTAAAAAGTACTAACACATAAATTGTTTCACCAAGTTTTATATTTAAAATCAAACAATATATAAAATGACTTCTGTTTGCACAAACACTAAAACAATAACATTACCAATGAGATTTTATATTACAACATGACTGACAACAGTTCTCTTCAACGGTTATCTAATAACATGTTCGAAATGTTCAAATAAAGCTTTGAAAAGGTTTTATAAAATGGTGAACCTCACATTTTCAGCCTTTAAATAAAGAAAATGGTTAAGTCAAATCAAAATGGTTATATATATTTTATCTAAATAATTGTTTAAATGTGTAGAATCCTAGTTTTTCCTCAAAAGGACAGTTGACAGCAGGGCATGCAAATTCGGTCCGTTTTAGCTAGACAAAAACTGCAAACAGGCTGAACGTAATTGTAGGTCAATGTAAATCCACTCTCTGCCACTAGGCGGCACTTATGGAACAGCAAAGTTTAAGCTGTTTCCGTAAACTCCGTGGACAAAGCAGCATTGCGATTAAGAACACTACTTTATTAGGCATTACATGGAATGAAGATCAAAACAAAATGTCATCGAATCTTTTCTGAAGACAGTCAGAACCATCAGAGGTACATTCATATAATTAATTCATTTATATATTAATTTGTATATTCCCTCAGCACCCTTTTAAAACCTCCCAGCTTTCCGTCATGCTTTCATTCAAAACTCAAAACTACTCTGCGTGCTCTGCGCACATGAGACGGTTATTTAAACTTTGCTTTACGCTGGACAGTATATATTTATCATAAGTTGTTCAAATCGTGGTAATCAAATACGGTTTTAATGATAATTAAAATATGAAACGTTAAATACTAACCGTGGAGAATTTTATCATGATTTATCGTCAAACCGGTTATCGTTACATCCCTATTTGTAATCACTGGATGTTTAATATAATTTTACCACTCAGTTTCTAGCTAATATTTAAAGCTAATTTAAAGCTAATTTCACATTATATCATTATATATATATATATATATATATATATATATATATATATATATATATATATATATATATATATATATATATATATATATATATAAGGGCTGTTAAGCGATTAAAATTTTTAATATAATTAATTACATGATGTGGCGATTAATTAATTAAATTAATCGCTAATTAATCGCACATCAAATTTGGCTGAAAAATTACTCTCAAAAGATAATTTAAAGTCATTGTTGTGTAAAATGTCAAACAGACATTACAAAAAAGTAAATATTTAGTTTATAAAATGAATTACATATGCTCTTTTGTACCATGAGGGTGAGTAAATAATTGTCATTTTTGGGTGGGTGAACTATACCTTTAATAACGTATTTCATTAATTTTATTAATATTACTTTGGAAATATGAAATTATTTCTTAATGAAATGATACTCTAAATAATAAAATAAAACTGCCAGTTGGTGGTGGTAAATTCATTTGATTCATTCAAATGGCTGATTCATCAGCATTAGATAGATCGGATTGTAACATCAAAGTACTGCAAGGGCTATCGAAAACGGCTTTCACAACCAAAAGCTGGCCGCTGGGTTTAGTGCAGCCCTTCAGATACAAAGCAAACTTTTAACTCTAAGCGCGACTTGCGCATCAGTGGTTTGCTCCGCTGCGCGTGCGCTTTGGTCAACTCAGCAAACAACAGTCCTCCGCTGCGCTATGATACTCATTCATTCAAATGGCTTGCGCGGCACGAGGACAGTTGGTTGATGCGTGACCAAAACGCACGCGCCGCGGAGTGAACCACTGGCGCACAAGCCACACACCCGCGCTCAAAATTTAAAATGAAAGCCTCTTAATGCTTTTGAAATAGCTTTCGTGGTACTTTGATTTCATACACTGTCTGTGTGTTGCTTGAAGACGAACAGTTCTGCTCTCATTTGCACTCGTGTGGTAGTCGATTGCACTTATAGCCTATTGCTTGTGTGATATTGCTTAACTATATGATTTAAGTATGAGACAAACTTTTTTGCCCCATATCTTAAATTTTAGGGTCATTCTAACTACGTTCTCTAAGCTCCATGAAGCAGAGAGTTGTTGCACTGCCTCATATTTGCAATCAATCAACTGTATGAAATGTCAGATGACCCACATAGGTTTTGGGCGGGGCCAGTGCGTTAAATGCGTTAATAATTTTAACGCGTTATTTTTCACCGTAATTAATTAATCTAATTAACGCGTTAAATTACCAGCCCTAATATATATATATATATATATATATATATTTTTTTTTTTTTTATTCACTGAAGTAACAAATATTATGAATCCAACTTAGTGCTGTAGCTTGCAAATTTTAATGTTTCAGACAAGCAACATTCATCGTAAACTGTAAACAATGCCTGATGCCTCACTGAAACATTCAGATTTTACTTAAATTTGTATTAACAGCTACAGCATTGTTTGGGAATCATAATTTTGTTAGATTATTTGCTTATATTAGTCGACCGATGTGTGTTTATCAGGGCAGATGCCGATTATTAAAGATCAAGTAGACCGATTACTGATATTTTGAACCGATATATATGTCTGATGTAAAGATGAAAATGAATGTCAAAATTAGGAATAACAAGGGATCTGACAGAAACTCTTTAAATGCTTTTAAATTATTTTATCTGCAAATCAGTTTTGAAAGTAACCATAAAAATGCTCAATATCGGCGCCGATAATTTGCCAGGCCGATAATCACCGACCCCTATACATCCTGTATCACTCAGAAAATTTGATGTTAATTGTTTTTTTTTGTTTGTTTGGTTTTTTTTTTACTCAGAAATTGCTAATAAATTTCACAGATAATTACAAAGAAATATCAAGTAGCAAATTGAACAAAACATGAATTTTTAAAAGTAGAATGCAAGTCTAGTACGTTTTATTTATAACTTTAAAAAAAAAAAAAAAATCTACATTCTATATGCAAAATGGGTTGTGATTGTTGTTTCATGTTGACTCCAAATGAGCAAGGTCTGACAGTGCACCCCTTTACAAAGCAGCATGCTTTTCTGTGCTTGTTAAGACTATGAATGTAAATAAGGGGAATGTTGCTGACAGGTCTTCCATAATGTTGTTTGCTTCTGCTGTGCTGTGGTTGAAAAGCAACCACCCCTGTCTCTTCCACTTTTTAGTTTTTCCATTACTTGTATCATTCAATTTCTGCAGTCCATCCATCTTATCCAAGCATACAGAGAGTCGTGTCTAGGAGAAAAAAAAAAAGGACAAGCGAGAGAAGGATGGGTGGGGAAAGAAGAAAGGGACAGTAAAGAGGTGGGGAAAGACAGACGTGGAGCTGGAAAGGAGGGTAGAGAGGATGGTGTGAAAGAAAAAAGACACAAGGGAGAGACAAAAGGGGTTCAAACATAGGATTATGGGTGAAAAAAGTGGCACGATAGTCACCATGAAAGAGAACAAAGGACACATCGCAGCCCATGTGAACAATTTCTGCACATCCTCACTCACAGCCACCCACCATCTCTCTCAGTCAAACACACTGCTGTCTTTCTCCAGGAATGAAGTGCTCAGCATCTCTCTTGTTCAATATAATAAAGTCTAATTGAAACCTTAAGGAGATGACTGCTGAAACACTGCTTATTCATTTAGAATGTGATGACAGTGTCAGATGTATACTGTATACACATTCAGCATCTATTCTCACAAGACTGTATAGCAGCTGACTCGTAATATCCATATTGCTGAATGTACAAATAATTGCTTTACAAAGGTAACTCTAAAAGGATTAGTTCACTTCCAGATAGGGGTGCGTGACATTGACAAAAAATATTATCTCGTTATTTTCAGTTGTGCTATATGAGAATTTTTACGGTAAGGTAGACTAACCATGTTCCATACACGATGTTCTGTACAGATGACGTTTTAGCACCAGTCGTTGAATAAATACTTCTAGGTCGTATGTAAAATATAAATGTGTCTTAATTTCTCCCTCTTTCACCCCCGATCAAGACAGAGACCCACCATCATTTGTTACAGTGTTGAAATGAAAATTATTTGGCTTGCTACCGAGGCAGATAACTTGGCTACTTAACTAGCTAACAATAATTAAATTTAGCTGGTATCACGTCTATATTTTTAAGCCTCCTGCTATTGTTAACATGGTTACATCTGTTCAAAATCACAACATTTAAAACACGAACAAACTGCTGGCTGTAAGGTGTCTTTGCCAGAGTGTTGAATGGAGAAGAGACTGTGTGTGTGTGTGTGTGTGTGTGTGTGTGTGTGTGTGTGTGTGTGTGTGTGTGTGTGTGTGTAACCCTCGCGCTCTCTCTCCTTATGTGTATGTGCAGACGTCCAAACCTAATCCAGGAAAGGTGAACATTCCTGCATCAAAACTTGGACTGAAAGATGAATGTATAGAATGTGAGCATGTCTCCAAAGACCTTGTTGAGCTGCAGGTTTAACGACTGCATTTTTTAATTTATTTACAGAAATTATGTTTTTCTATATTTTTTTTTTATTATAGTGACTGCACTTAATTTGATTAGGAAGAATTCAATTATTAATTTTAATTATTTATCCTGACATGTTTACTACTCCAAAATGTTCTATATATTTCTTAAAAATAAAAATATTGAATTCAAGGGAAGAAAAGTTCTGTGATAACGATAATTAGATTATATTTTGCTGTGTGTGTTATTTTGATTAAGGACTACAGTGCTGACTTTAAGAATATCAAAAACTTTAGTTTTCATATTCTGTGTGGTCAGTTCACAGCAGTTATAAAAATTATTCTTTTCCTAAAAGTTTAAATTGATTTTTACCTTTTATGGGGATTTTTACCTTTTATAAAGCCATTTTTTTCTAAAGGTATGCGTCATCTTTTGAGTCTAATTCTTACATTTATCAGTCAATTATAATAATACAATACATTTAGGCTGTTACTAAAAAAAAATTTTCAGTATCAACAAAATTCATGTTTGCAGAAGTTGCATATAAAGTGGCATTTAGATGCATTTACACATGATAATGCAACTATATTTTAAATGATTTAACAAGTAAAAAGATACTTTGTGAAATTAAAACCACCAGTAGGTGGCAGTAGATTACTGTTAATAAGTGAGTCATTGCGAATGAACAGAATCATTTAAAAGGTTGAATCATACAGAAACAAAACACCTTCATGTTGCTCAGAGACGCAAAACAGTGCTGTGGCTGTTTGGAATGATTTTTGTTTACAAAATTAAGCAAAAACAGGAAATATGCTGTCTAAAATGTAAGTCTTTTAATATTAACTTCTGGCTGCGGCAGAGCAAGTACCGAGACTTGCTACTGCCAATACATCCACAACATGCTGCTGTAGGCATGTAAGAAATACTGCTGCTGCACATATAACATATGAATAACCCCCATAGCATACATGAATCACCTCGTAGCAGATCTATACAGGTGGAGCTGGGGAAGGTGGAGGGTTTCTGAAGCATGCTGCAAACTGCTACATCTAGCACTAGTCATGTATTTGAATGTTGAGCAGTGAGCTCACTGGCTACTGATACAGGAGAGGACCAATCGGCTGTGCCATGTAATTATGATGTCATGTCAGATTGAGTTAGACCCATCGGACTGCATTCTAGAGTTTCATGCCAGAACTCTGTATGTATTATAAACAGAAATCTTTTCTAACACAATATAATCAATAAAAAAGTAGGTTTGAATTCTTCGGATTGAATGCAATTAATTTCTTTAAAAAAATCTCAATGACCTCAAAATGTAAATAACTCTGTAATGCTTCTAATTATTATTAAAGTCATTTTAAAAGTATTGTCAAACCCCATTCAGAACCAACAGTGAATTAAATCTTACTGCAGTTTTCTCTCTCTCAAATGCTTTCCAGGCCAAATTTGAATTGCATTTGGCTTCGTTTTCTTTTTGGAAATGGATACATGGATCTGATTTCAAAATTATTTAGGCACACCAACCACGACGGTCATCACAAACACTTTACATTTCTTTCAACACTAACAGATCTGGGTTATTTCAGTTCAGTGATTTGGTAAACTGCTCTGAGTTGTGCTTGTTTGCATAGTGTGTCCACTACATTCACAGAGCGAATTTCCCTTGGGGTCATTGACATACAGCTCAACCTGAGCATTGCTGGCTACAGGCCCAGATAAAACACCCTTTCAAGCGCCAATCACACTGTCCTCATGAATAAGCGGGCTGTAAAACTGGACGTGAATGAGGTACCACAGACAAAGCCTTTAAGCTTTGAGGAACAAACAGGGCAGAATCAAGTACTGTTTGCTGCCTGAGGGAAGATTGGTATAGACGCAAACAAGAGTCGAATACTGCAGTTTGGGAGCTTTAAACAAGCCCAGACAGAATTTTTTCTCATGGAGGATATAGATGACTGATCCCAGGTCAGGTTTCTAGGGAAAGTGGTTTATAATTTCTAAAAATTCCAGAAAGAGAGGAATATGTAAGAATGTAAACTAAGCTGCTCCAACATGATACTTGTTTAAAGTTTACAAAGTTTGCTTATCTGAGAGTGAGGAGCCCTACAGGTTTAGGACACATTGAGACTTGTCAAACCAGTATACTACTAGTGTAAAACATTAAGAAACACAGGCTGAATCCCAATTCCCACACTATGTGTCCTACTTCTATACAGCATGCATTATTACCATTAATATGTCTGAAATCATAACACATAGATTGTGTACTATTTCCATTGCATTCATGCAAATGAATCATTAAATAAAATTAAGTATAAAACAAGAATTTGTGACCCAACAGTCCATTTTTCACTTTCATTTTATGTCCTCCCCGAGCTAGTAAACATACATATTTTATTGTCTCTAAAAAAATGGGAGTGTGTGTGTATGCAAATTGAGTTATTTTAAAACTGACATCACACATTACTGTTCAAAAGTCTGGGGTCAGTAATAATTTTTTAAATACTTTTATTTTGCAAAGAAGCATTAAATTGATCAGAAGTGACAGTGCAGGCATTTATTACATATGTTATAAAAGATTATCATTTCAAATAAAAGCTGTTCTTTTTAACTTTATTTTCAATAAAGAATCCTGAAAAAGCATCATAGTTTTCACAAAAGAATCACAACTGTTTTCAACACTGAATTCAACAATAAGAAATGATTTTAGAGAAACGAATGTGACCCTGAACCACAGACCCAGCTATAAGGGTACATTTTTTGAAACTGAATTTCAGCTGAATAAATATGCTTTCCATTGATGTATGGTTTCTTAGGACAGGACAATATTTGGCCGATATTCAACTATTTAAAAATCTGGAATCTGAGGGTGAAAAAAAAAAAAGAAAGAAAAAAAAAAGAAAAAATTTAAATCTTAACTTTGAGAAAAATCGCCTTTAACGTTGTTCAAATTAATTTCTTAGCAATGTTAGCATTAGCATATTACCAATCAAAAATTACGTTTTGATATATTTACAGCAGGAAATTTACAAAAAAACATTTATGGAACAATATCTTTACTTAATATCCTAATGATTTTTGGCATAAAAGACAAAATGTATAATTTTGACCAATGTATTAGTTGCTACAAATATACCTATATTTGACTGGTTATGACTGGTTTTGAAGTCCAGGGTCACAAATTAGCATATTAGAATGATCTCTGAAAGATCATGTAACACTAAAGACTGGAGTAATTGATGATGATCATGTCACACTGTGGGATCTCAGTGTCATTAATGTCAGACTGTACGACAGTCAAGACGCGTTCTAAATGGGTGCGCGCAAGAAAACCTGTCCGGAGTTTTACCATAAATGTTCAATGACTATTCATTTCAATGGCTTGGGTGGCGCGAGGACGGTTTGTTGCTGCGTAGTCCAAAGTACACACGCAGTGGAGCGCGCAAGCCGCGCTCAAAGTTCAAAATAGTTTCACTTTTGCCACTGCGCTATGAAGGGCTGCACTTAGTCTCGCGTAGCCAGACCTTCAGACTGACGGCTGAAGGTCTGGAATCTTTGGCCGCTTTGAATGGCCAAGGCCCGCCCATTGGGCCATATGACTGACAGGTAAAACAACCAATCGTGTTTCGTTTTGTTCCGCGTCATGTATACGGGCGTGGAAATGTCGCCATAATAACAGACCGACGTGTGAAACGCTCTGACATATTTTAAAGATTCTATGCCGTGAACTTGACTTTTTTTGCATTCTTTTCGAAGTCTAGCCTTTAGTTGATCCTAATAGGCACTCGTCGTCACAGTTGTAAACACGACGACTTTCTCATTTGTGAGGGAGCTGGGCGCCACGGCATTTTTGTTTCCAGGCGGAACGTTAAAGAACGCGACACACGTGTCTTCCGGAAATCCCGTATAATCTAACCAATCCTGTGACGACTTCGAAACTCCTGAAGTGTTTCCAGATAAGTGTGCCATATGCATCAGACGTTTAGCCAACGTTCCGTGGGCGTGACGTCTGAGGCTGAGACTAGGCTGCACTGAACCCCGCGGCCAGCGGAGTGCTTTCTGCGCTCGCTGTGAAAGACGCTTTAAACGCAGGGCTTAAATGTTGGCTATCATTAAGTTTATGAATAGCGTAAGCAGCACTACAAACAAGCAAATGGAAACAGCGGCACAACCGGTGTTTATTTTAGCAAATGCAGCATATCACATGATTTCGGTGCACGGCTGATGGGAGTTTATGCGGTTAGAAGAAATCTCTAGCAATAATTCTAATCATGGCTTGTCTTGAAAAACGGAGGTCGTTTGACGTTCGTCGTAGGAGAAGTCACACTGCAGGATTGTGCGCTAAATCTTCTGACACTGCCAGAATTTCGTCGGAGGTAAAATCTGATCGCAACAGCCATTAATCGGCTGTCTGTGAACATGTCAAACCAGCGATCAAAGACTACAGATTTTAGCCTAGGATTATAGGAATCTTTAAGGATTTTCAAAATTTGTCTCAGACGACCAAATCGTGGCCAAAATCGCACAGTGTGAGCCAGGCTTTAGTCAGCATAAGAAATGATTTTTAAAAACATTACGAAATCTTACCAACCTTAAACTTTTGAACAATAGTGTAAATAAATATTTATTTTTTCATTAATTACAAAATATGAATCCACTAAAAACCTTGAGTTATGCATAATAAACCAGGCACAATTGACTGTAAACTGTCTGTCTACACTGAAAGCAAAAATGCTGAGTGACATGAAAACATCACTGCCAATCAGAACACTGATGCTTAACATACAGTGAGGGGAAAATTGTAGACCAATGAGATTCCACTGTGGGCGAGGCTACCCAGCACTGCAGATGACATCACTTGTCATGGTTAGTTAGGAAAAACATTTCAGACCCAGTTCACACTGACAGTGCTATAGAGTTTGCCAAGTTTCCAACCCGCTCAACGGTCACCATCACTCATGTGGCAGAAAATCTCAGACTTATGAAAAATGAATGTATCTGCAAAACGCTGTCAGTCTGAATGGCCTTCCAGATTTGTCATAGTAAAACATCCAATGACAAAGTTTGACATGGTTCTTCAATATGTTATTCATACCACATCAACAAAACCTCTCAATATTAGCTTATGCGTCATTGCCAGTGCAATATGAACTTTTGTACTTGGAAGTAGTATGCAAACTGGAATTCAGCCATATTTTGTTGAGATGTGCTTTCTGTGGAAGTTCAGAGCCAAACTTCAGCTATGTGACCGTCACAGCAGGTGGAGAACAGCTGTGTGGAGCGCACTGACGCCCATCTGCTGGAAGCTGTGAGAGATCTACACTCGCTGAAGAGTGACACCATCAACCCCCTGATCAGAAGTCTACAATTTTACAGTTTTATGCTCTGTGAGCTAGAGCATTACATATTTTACATGACAAAATGGAGTAATATGCCAGAGGGAAAGCTACCGTTTATGTATTAAAGCTGCCATTAAACGTCAATGTAAAAAAAAAAAAAAATCAAACGTATGCTAATGCAACCTCCAGGTGATTTCCAAGATCTCAGTGAAGGAAATGCTGCACATAGTTTCTCTGAACAATATACCGGCATATTTGAGAAGATTCCAGTGTTGGATCAAGGCAGGGCCATGAGGGGCCTGGATGACTGAGGTTTTTTATGGAAATGCAAAGGCAAGCCTTAAGGAAGGTCCTCAAAGGACCAGTCAACCTCACTCGATTCTGTCCTCATCTTTCCTACATTGCTTTTGAAAGGGTGTAAGGGGTTCAGGGGCAACCTCGGGGGGCTTTTCCAACACAGTACGCTCGAATGAACCTCCCCAACCTCACAGCTGGGACATCATTAACTCAGAGCGGCGCAGGTCATGGACTTTCGGTGAATAAAGAAACCAAAAAGACAGACAGAGAAGAATAAAGAAAGATGATAAGGGCAAAACAATATATGTTTTTAAGAAAATACATTTGAACAAAAATATTAAGCACAGTACAACCATTTCAAACTCTAATAAGTATGTTACTTATGGACCAAATCAGCATATTACAGTGATTTCTGAAGGTCATGTGACACTGAAGACTAAAGTTTAGCTTTGCCATCACAGGAATGAGTTAAATTTAAAATAAATTATAATAGAAAATGTGTTTTAAAGTGTGATAACATTCCACAGTATTACTGTTTTACTGTATATGATCAAATAAATGTACATTTGGTGAGCATAAGAGACCTCTTTCAAATACATCTCATCGACCCTAAACTTTTGAACAGTTTTGCATTTGTAGTTAATATTTATGTCAACATTATATTAACTTTTTTCCCACTTCTTGAACTCTTCATAAAGACAAGGCTCCTTCAAAAATGTCATGAGGATCTGAAAGGCGATAACATGAACTGTAAGTAAAAGCTCTTTGGGAAATGAAAATATCAAGCAATACATGCACACTTCAATGCACTAATATTAAAATGCTCATTGAAGTAATAAAAATGAATACTTAACTTTACAATGTAATATTTCACAATGATGATCTAGTCATGCACCTCAATAAGAGCCTGATGCAACAGTATATTGAGTATTAGTGGGCTTGGAGAACACGGCATGCAATCCATTTCATATACCATAACACTATTCATTGAGACCCTGATTCTTTACTAACATTTCTGACCCAAATACCACAAGCGGACATTTTTTTTTCTATTTCAACTTGACCACACCAACATCATAAGACTAGCAATATCTGCTGGCAAGGATTTAAAATATGGACATTGCAAAAGACCAATAAGCTCTTGACTTACCACCACGTCAAACCGACACTAAATATTTCTGTCTTAAACTACCCCAAAACAAACTGTGGATCTCTGATATATCTGTTCAGCCTGATTTAGTAGATCGATGTGGTTTACCACACAGCTTTTACATGCTTTTGGGATTATTTTTTTTTTCTGTGAAAATCTTTGTGGTTTTATGAACCCTGGCCCACCCAGAATCAGCTGCAGAAATTGCTTAAAAGGGTGCTGACACGACCAGACCTGCAAGAAAAATAATGGAAGAGATGGCTGATAAATCAACACCGGTTTTTCTCTCATCTTACATCTAAAATTGAAGTGCGATGGTTCAGGTCTGAAGTGATAAAACAGAGCCTAAGGGAGACAATAAATAAGAACTTCCAGCAAACAAAAAGGCTTGGCAGCAAAGTCATGGCAAGAAATATTGGCTGAACATCAGAACTGTTGAAAAAAAGGGGCAAATGTGAGGCCCTGAATATACCTGGTCATATTAAAAACGGAAAAATATGGCCTCACAATGCTTCATAACCTGTTTGTTTATAAATCAACAGACAATTTGAAATTGAAATCATAAATTCAAGCTGATATGCACATTTAAAAGAAAAAATATTGATGATTCATCCTGTATGACACAGGTTTTTGTCTAATCAAATGTTCTCTAGAGTGACAGTCCTTTCTACAAATAACACTGATTATATAGTTAAAGGCAAAGTTGAAAATGTTATTTTACCAAAATAAGAGAAATTATACAAAATGCACGTCGTTTTTTAATTTAGTACTGACCTGAATAAGACATTTCACATAAAAGAAGTTTACATATAGTGCACAAGAGAAAATAATTGTTTAATTTATAAAAATGACCCTGTTCAAAAGTTTACATACTCTTCAATCTTAATACTGTGTTGTTTCCTGAATGATTTGTTGTTGTTTGTTTGTTTGTTTGTTTGTTTAGTAATCATTGTTCATGAGTCCCTTGTTTTTTGAAAACTTTTGCAGTTTCTGCAAGGTGTATGTAAACTTTTGACTGTATATTTACTGTGTAGGGATAAAATATGCTTTATATAATAAGAAAAACATTGCTGAACTGAAATATTAACCATGCTTCTAAAAGTAATAATCAAGGGGAAATTCCACACAGTTACTAAAAGAAAAAAGGCATGTGATTTTTTTTATTATTATTATTCCCATATGACTTATGACTCAGTTGATTTCTTCTTCTTAAAACCAAACTGTGTGATCATTTTCATGTTAAAACAAAATCTCCTATATAATGACAAATATGTAATTCCTAGGTTGTTTCCCCCAAAGGTGTAAACACTGTAGCTCTGTATTGCTACTAAAACATTATTCCATTAATCTGAGAGTCCCAACTAGCCTGTCATAACAACTGTGCACACTTTTGGGACAAGACTATTTGTTTGGAATTACAAACAAATATGCCTAGTTGTTTTTGAGTGATCAGACAGACATGCATTATGCAGACCTGCAAAGCACACTTAAAAACTAATCAGATGCTATGAAAGACCAGACTCTTTAAGTGGCAGTTTTCCAGTGATTTTTTTTTCTGTTTTAATCAAGCCAGACAATGGGCCTGATGATTTTTATGCACGTCTTGTCTTAATGGTCACGATAAAAAGAAAAACAACAACTTCCAAACATTAAACTGCTCCTTCCAGTTAATGTTCAGTTGCGAGGGATGTAAAGAGGTGTTCGCGGCTGTAGAAAAAAAACAAGAAGATGGGTAAGGGTGGAAAATGGGAAAAGCAGTAAACACAGATGCTAAAAACAAAGAAACAGAACTGCAGTCAAACAAAACAAAAAGAGAAAACAAACATATAGAGTACAAACCATAAACAAAGAAGTGAAATCACAAAAGGAGAATTGTAAATAATTGTGTATTTTGGACAATAACAATAAATGGCGCTGAGGCTTTATAAGCAAAAGGCAAAAAAGGTACCGTGAATACAGCACTAAAGTGTCTTCTGAAGCCATATGGTAACTTGAAGACAATGAACTGGTTGATTCAGTTTACAAAACAATTCAGTTTAGTCTGATCATCACACAATGTTATTGCATGCCTTTAGAAGACTATAGCACACAAAAAGTCCCCAAAAAAACATTCTTCAATGATGCTTTCACATCCTTTTTGAAACCTAAAAGGCTCAGTTTCCAGTCTTTCCACGCAGTGCATGGCAATTGCATAAATTGCAAGCACATTTCTTCAAAATTTCTCTTTTCATGAATTCACACAAGTTTGGAACGAATGTTAATGTTTATAATTTGGCCATGTTTATCATACAACATCTTGAAGTCAACTTTTAAAATTTCAGCCCAAGTTGGAAGCCTGATGCAATTGCACTGGTCCAATTAGGAAGTTGGAAATTCCAAGTTACATTAAATGCAGCCTGTGATATCACTGGAAATTTTATAGAGCTCTTTTTGTACCATTCCAAATTGCACATTAACGAAAGACAAAAAAACAGGAAGTGGGCTACATCACCTGAGGGTCAGATGAGTCAAATGTCAGATGACTGAGAATTTCAGTATGGTTCAGTTAGGTCACCAAAGCACAGATCTCCTCCATCTGCATCTGAAAATCTCTCTCATTAATTTAGTAGGCTAGTGTTTGCCAAGGCAACCATTACTATTAGTACTGCTCATGCTTAGTGATTTGAACTTGACCCATCAGTATTAAACACAAGCAACTAACTCATCTTGCTAAATACCTCAAAACAAACAGCTCGATGAGGAGATGTCTTCAGAGGTCTAATGTGACTATCATGTATGCACTCTCAACATGGGTCAGTAACCTAACAACAAACCAGAACAGCATAGCAAACATCCATAACACTTCAAAAAAATTTAGAAATGTTGTCAAATTTCTTGTACATCACGGCAACACAAGTAAATATCTACAGCTGTCTTTAAGTAAATGTCTGGGCAACAAACAGCTCTTTATGGTGTGAACTAAACAGATGCATCCTCTATCTAGGATGGGGGGAAAAAACAGCTGTTAGCAATTCATGCCCACAGGAAATAACAGAATCATATGGACAGACGACCTTTGACCCATCTAACACACAAACAGATATCCACTCAGGCATAACTTGACGATTGGTCCTTTCTGGACATCTACTTAGTCGCTGTCCTCACTGCAAGCCCATAAAGGATTTACATTCACAAAGAAAGCTGTGTTTTATTATATGAGACCATATTTAAATTTATTCTACACGATTTTCTTCCAAAATCAGCAGAGAAGATGCACAAAAAGCATCTGCAGATTCCATCTGGGCTTGCTCATTGGGGAATCTAGATCTAAGCACAAAGCAGAAATATTTTCATTTGGGTCAGTGTCAAATAGGAAATTAAAGCATACAAAATAAAATAAAATATAATAAAATAATAACGATTTTTATATAATTTCTGAAACTTAAATGTATAAAATAAATACATTAAATACATGAATATAAATAGATCAACAAAAATTACATAATAAATAAATAAATGTTTTTACACTCTGGAATTAGTATATTTCTGAAACGTAATACTAAAATAATAAATAACAACAATCTAATAAACAAACAAATAAAATTAAACATTTCATAACTTTCAAATTTCATAACTCTCCAGAATGTTTTCATCAGTCAAAAGTAAGATTTTAATTTTTTTTTAAATAATTTTCTTCTGCTCACCAAGACTGCATTTATTTGATCCAAAATACAGCAAAAGCAGTAATATTGTTAAAGATTTTTGCTATTTAAAATAACTGCTTTCTATTTGAATATATTTTAAAATGTAATTTATTCCTGTGATCAAAGCGAAATTTTCAGCATCATTACTCCAGTCTTCAGTGTCACATGATACTTCAGAAATCATGTGTTTGCTGTTCAAGCAACATTTAATTTTATTATTATTTTCATTATTAATATTAATATTATTATTATCAATATTTAAAACATTTTCTTTTCAGGATTTTTTGATAAATAGAAAGATCCAAAGAGTAGCATTTATCTGAAATAAAAAGTTTTTGCAACATTATACACTATACCATTCAAAAGCTTGGAGTCAGTATATAAATATATATAAATCTTTTGTTACAAAAATTTACATTTATAGATTTCAGATAAATGCTGTTCTTCTGATTTTTTTATTCTTCAAAGAAACCCGAGAAAAAAAAATTACTCTGATGTTTTCAACATCATAATAATAATAATAATAATAATAATAATAATAATAATAATAATAATAATAATAATACAAGTTTTTTGAGCAGCAAATCAGAATGTTAGAATATTTAGAATTATATCATGTGACAAAGAATCATGTGACTGGAGTAATTATGCTAAAAATTCAGCTTTGAAATCTCATGAATAAATTACACTTTAAATATTCAAATAGAAAATAGTTTTTATAAATAGTAAAATATTGCAAAATGTTACTGTTTTTGCTGACCTTTGGATCAAATAAATGCAAAAGTGACCTCTTTAAAAAAACATCTTACCGTTTAAAAACATTTGACTGGTAGTATATACATATTTATTTATTTTTATTTATTTATTTTTTTAATATAGAGGTTTTGGATGCGATTTTATTTTATTTTACTAGCATACTAATCAAACTTATCCATCTCTATGATTTAGCAAATTCATTGTGACTAGTAGGAAACACTTGTATTCTGAATCCAAAGGATACAACTTCAGAACAAAAAAATGGATCCAAACGGATCCTTCTCTCCACATCATTTGGAACATTTAGCGTCAGCCTAACTGCTGTAACGATTAAACACAGCGAGTCTACAGAGAGCACATCATCCGCCTGGTGTTCAAAATAAACATTAGCAATTAGACATACAGCACAACAACAGTCTCAGCACTGCACAGAGCTCATATGCACAAGCTCCCAAGCCAAACCTAAAACCCCACAGAGGAAAGAGATCCCACCAGTTTCCTGTTCTGCTGAAAAGCTATATTAGGATTCAAGTCGCAGCGTCAGCGGGAACAGAGCATTTAGATTCACAAACTGGGGGGAAAATAGGTTATGAAGGAGGATCCCTCAGGCCATGTGAAAACGCCCCGGTGTTGATGCCGAGACGGCGGAGGACCCAGCGTGAGCGCCTGATCTCACACCACAGCATCTGGTCTCGCTCTGCCTCCATTTACACCATCTGCCTTAATAGAAACAGACAGCTACAGAAATGAGCACTCTGCCCCTCCATCCTTTCTCTCATTCCCCCTCACTCCATCTCTAATCAACATGATGTTGATCCAGGTCAACAGAAAAACCCACGCTCACAAAGACAGGTGCAGCACAGATTCAAGCAACTTACGGTGGGAAATAGGTGTTTTAGCAACTCAACCTGATTTGAAATGAAATGCAGTTCTGTTGTGAATTCAATGACTACAAAGAAACAATTTACTTAATACGTGCCATCAATTAGACCTTTCAAAACCAAAGCAGATAAATATTGCCGATGCTGAACCAGACATGCTGGAAACTAAAGAGGCTGTTATACAATACATTACTTTCTCTCGAGGACAAAAAAAAAAAAAAACAGTGGGTAGACCAATCAGACACTCAATGCATCTGAAAATGTATTGCATTTCTTCATTCATATTGCATGGGAGGTCTCTAATCAAGGATATCTGAAAAATGTTATTAAGTTGCAATCTTGTTTAGAATCTTTCTCATAAAAGCATGAACCTTAGTGTTACATTTCTAAGTGATTTAAAGAGAACTATCTGAACTGTTCACACCTTTATGGCAACTAAAGCAAGAACCATGAAGCAGGGTTGTTATAGTTAAGTAAAACTATTTGTTTTATAAACTAAATGTTTATAGCTACATGAAATATAATAAACATTAACTGAGATAAAATATTAAAATACTTCAGCTCATTCCATCTAACTAGTTACTTAAAACTAATTTTAAAATGCTGAAATAAAATAATCATTAACTGAAATAAAATATTAAAGTACTTAAGCTCATTCAGTCTAACTAGTTAACTAATACTATTTAAAATTGCTTCCGGAAATAAAATGTTTAAGTACTTAAGCTCATTCAGTCTAACTAGTTAACTAATACTATTTAAAATTGCTTCCGGAAATAAAATGTTTAAGTACTTAAGCTCATTCAGTCTAACTAGTTAACTAATACTATTTAAAATTGCTTCCGGAAATAAAATGTTTAATTACTTACGCTCATTTCGTCCAATTAGTTAACTAAAACTATTTAAACAAAACGCTGAAATAAAATATACATTAACTGAAATAAAATATTAAAATACTTAACCTCATTCCGTCTAATTAGTTAACTAAAACTATTTTGAAAAATTGCTGGGGAAAAAAAACATTAACTGAAATAAAATGTTAGAATACTTAAGCTCATTCAGTCTAATTAGTTAACTAATACTATTTAAAAATTGCTTCCTGAAATAAAATTTTAAAATACTTAAGATCATTTAGTCTAACTAGTTGAGTAAAACTTTTTTTAAAATTGCTGAAATAAAATAAAAATTAACTGAAATAAAACATTCAAATACTTCAGCTCATTGTCAAACTAGTTAACTAAAATATAAAAAAAAAAAAAAAAAAATGCCACCTGAAATAAAATAAACATTAACTGAAATAAAATAATACTTAAGCTAACTAGTTAACTAAAACTATATTCAAAATTGCTACCTGAAATAAAATAAACATTGACTAAAATAAAATGTTAATAATTAAGCTAACTAGTTAACTAAAACTATATTAAAAATTGCTACCTGAAATAAAATAAATAACTGAAATAAAATGTTAAAATACTTAACCTCATTTAGTCTAACTAGTTAACTAAAACTATAAAAAAGGCTACCTGAAATAAAATAAACATTAACAAATAAAATGTAAAAAAACTCAAGCTATTTCTTTCTAACTAGTTAACAACTATTTTTAAAAAACTGCTGAAATAAAATAAACATGAACTAAAATAAGTATTTTTATGTACTAAAATTGAAACTGAAATTAAAACACATTTTTAAAATGGTAAATATAAAAATAAAAATTAATCCAAAATATTAATAAAAACAACAGCAGCACCTCAATGACACTAAAATAACACTGTTCTCATGTTCTTAGAAGACTTGACTTTGCAGCCTTTAGGATTGGGTTTTTTTAGAGACCACAATGGTGAATATGAAAAAGAATCATAGTAATTCCCATATTAATCATTTAGTTTCCCTTTAAATATTTAATATGCATTTATCTGACCTAAACAAAACTCAGGTGACAGCTTATTGAAGCTCTGTTGAATCACTAAGTAGAATCACTACTGTTGTTCAATATATAGTAGTATTTGTGTTTGGACTTCATTTAAAACTGTGGACAAAAAATAAATACATACATAAATCAAGAAATAATCAAAGTATACTGACTAGAGTATGTATTTATATATATGAAGCAAAATGTACATTGTATTCATGATTTATTAGGAGTCACTGGGACGCTAAACGTAATAAAAACACTTTCATTAAGGACTTCTGAAACATGTTCATTTCATGAAATATAGACTTAACGTTACTATATTTCTGAACTATGACCTGGAGTTCTAGCCAGAAAAGCCCATCATGACGGTGTTTGAACCATGAACCTCTGTATGACAGCAAAAGCATTTTAGGTCTGACCTGCTGGTAGTTCTCATCCTGCGGTTTAAATGTGTGATCCAACGGCTGAAACCTTAGATTCACATGGGGAAACTGATGAAGCCAGTAAGTCCACCAAGGAGCGATATAATCAACCCGTGCAGACGACATCCTTCAGCAGTCGACGAGACGAATAAATCACTTTCCCAGATAGAGACGGTCGGACAATTTGGGTGTTTCTTTCCCGGTTACTCTCCGCTGTCTTGTCTTCTCAAACAAAAGCCATGGATTCAGACATTAAAGAGACTGAGTACTGAAAACAAAAGTGCTAAAAAGGGCATAAGAAGACCTCTGAATACTTCCCCCGAAACGCAGCCCATGAGAATTCACGGGGAATTTTGAATTATTGCATTAAATCCTGGTCTCGTGCCGCAGCCATTCCTGCTAGTGTTGGGCGCTCTGAGTAACTCGGGAGCGAGCCTGAATGAGCGCACGAATGGGACTCGGGGTCGCGCTTGAATAGGATGGATGGAGGCAGTTTCTTTTGGAACTTTTTTATGGTGGCTGTTGAGTTCATAACGAGATTCAGCAGAAATTGAAAATAATGTATATTTTAGTTTTTGGTGGTTTAAGCTTTAATCAATTTGTTTGAATAATTTGTTCTTAAAATAAGATAAATGCTGAATCTAGTCAATTATTAGAAAACATGTAACGCAATGCTGCCATCTTTTGGGCAACTCAAGTAAAAGCAGACACTTGTCCAAAAAAACAGCCTACTATGACACGGTTACGGTGCCTTCATTTATGAAAGCCGGTTTCCGCCACTAAATAAATAAATAAATGTTATTGCGACTTATCTCACAATTCTTTTTTTCTCAGAATTGGGCGATATAAACTCGCAATTCTGAGAAATAAAGTCGGTATTGCGTGATATGAACTCGCAATTCTAAAAAATAAAGTCGCACTTGCGAGAAAAAGTCGCAATTGTGTTTATATTTCACAATTCTGAGGGAGAAAAAGTCAGACTTTGGAGTTTAAATGACGCAGTTCTGAAAAAAGGCAAGAATTTGCTAGATGTAAGCTCGAAATTCCGAGAAAAAGTCGCAGTTACCTTTTTATTTTTTACTCAGTGGCGGAAATTAGAGCCAATTACATTTTAAAATACTCAGACTACAGTTTATGGATTACATATTATTCACACAATAGCAATAAATTAACCATTCCAAAACCTTTTGTCATCTAAACCTTATTCACAAAATATGCTTTAAGTATATACTTTACTTCGGGTACCCCTGAGATTTTACTTTTTTTTTTTTTTTTTTTTTACATTAATGCAAGATAATCCTATTTAAAATCAATGTGATAAACAAGTAAAGTCAAAAGTAATCTGATTAGATTTCCTAAAATGTGTGATGTAACAGATTACGTTACTCGCTATTATTTTAATCATGTAATCTGGAATCAGTAACGGATTACAATTTGTAAGTAATCTACCCAGCTCTGTTCCTCCCATTAAGCGCAGAAAAATATAGACAAATGAAAGCTATCGTACGGCTTCATTAACTTTCATAGTGAGGTTATTTTAGATGTGAATTCTTTAACAAGATATCCTTATGTCTGTTTTGTTAGGCTTTTTAAGTAGATGTTGTTAAAATGTCAATCCTGTTGTCATGGTTTTGCACAGAAACCTAGATTCGTTGAAATGTCAGACATCAATTTTCTTGAACACCTTGTAGTTTTACCTGTTACAGAACGCCAGTATTTGCTAAATGTCAATATTGTTCATTTAACTTGATTACATAAGGCAACTTCTGAACACTGTTTAAATTCACAAAATTAAAATGTCATGCATGTAATGACACCAATACAAAACTAACCTGATAAAATGCTACATTTCATAGAAATGTAGACATTCTGAAGACTCCATCAGGGGCATATGGAAAAGTGTCAGCTTTATTACATTCATGTTTAGTAAATGTTTTTAGACTGTCTTTATAAGAAATACCATAGTTGCCAAACAATTATATAAATATTATGGCCTTTTTAAACAAGTAAATTTTGCAACAAGTGCATTAAACATTCTTACGTATTTTATGCATCACCAAATACCAAAATATTGTGAAATTTTACAACTTAAAAGAAACATTTTCTATTTTAATATTTAAAAATGTAAAAAAGTATTGATCCTAAACTTCTGAAAGACAGTGTATCTCTTAAACAACCTAAATAAAGATTCATTATAAAAGATCACCAAGCAGGTCCCAACTGTGAAAAAGCACACAAACAAACATACTTCTTAAATTTTCCCAATTTTATTACAACATTTTGTACAAGAGAGACATCTACTTCAGCTCCTTCACAGCCAGACCTGAAACGAGAGATAGGGGTTATATTTACAATAATCCTTAAAAACACAGAGTCCAGGACTGTCAGAGCTATAAATGTTAGTGAACCGGTGGAACTGATGTCTCTGTGTGAAGCAAAACCCAGCACTTGGTCCATTATTGTTCTAGCAAGCTTGAAATTCACAGTGGGCACGATCAGGCCCAAAGTGTTTGGACATCTTGCATATTTCTCAAAAACCTGATCAAAGGTTAACAATCTCACAAAAAAAAAAAAAATAAAATACACAGCCTTAATATTAATAACTTTTCTTTCACAGGCCTGGAAATTTCAACATTTCCTTTTACAAAATATTCTACATGTATATTATCAAACCAAAAATAAATTTCTAGAGCCAAACATTTAACACAAATCCTTTAGTTTCATAATCTTTTTGCACTAGCATTATGTTGCACAATAAGATTTGGTTCTATCCTACTATTGATGAGGTTTTTGAGGACTCACCTGGTGGAAGTGACTGCTTGAGCTTCTCAGCCTTCTCTTTGTCTGTGATGACCAATGTGTACAGGTATCTGCTGCAGCGGACCTTGAACTTCACATTGTCCTTGTTCTTCTTGATTTTGACAGCTGTTGGAACAATGCATGAATTTAGAAAATGTCCATCAATTCTAGAAAACACTTTTGTAGTAGGCAGTGCAGAAGCAGAACATGGTTAGAATTCTGAATATTTGCAAAAATTAACAACCAGAACAAAACCTATTCAATTTCACTTCCAGAATAAAAAAAAAAAAAAAAAAAAAAAAAAAAAAAAAACTCCTGATAATTCACATACACACACCCATACCATCCAAGATGCCCATGTCTTTTTTTCTTCAGCCAAATTTTTTTTTTTTTTTTTTTGAGAAAAGCATTTGGAATTTCTCTCCATATAGTGGACTTCAATGGGAGCCAACAGGCTCAAGGTCCACATTACAGTTTTAATGCAGCTTCAAAGGACTCTACACTATTCCAGCCAAGGAATAAGAGTCTTATTTAGCAAAACCATAATTTTCTTTAATTCTTTAACCACAAATGCTAATGCGCGTCTTCGTGCAACGAGTAATCATGTTTGAAAAGTCACAAGCAGTGTTAAGTGCTTTGTAAACACTTTGTCAGTCACTATGCAATGCGTGAGATCGAGCTTGTGCAAGACGTGGTTTGTGGTTAAAAAGTATATAAATTTCCATTTTTTAACGGCCGATCATGTTGCTAGATAAGACTCCTGTTCCTCAGCTGGGATCATGTAGAGCCCTTTGAAGCTGCATTGAAAATGCAATTTGGACCTTCAATGTCTTGGCCACCACTATAGTCCACTATATGAAGAAAAATTCTGGAATGTTTTTTTCTCAAACTTAATTTCTTTTTGACCGAAGAAAGAACAACATGAACATCTTCGATGACATTGGAGCGAGTAAATGATCAGGAAACTTTTATTCTGGAAAAGGACAAATCCTTTAAGCCAGTACTTGTCAATCCTGTCCTTGGTTTCACAGACAAGGTTTAAGTCTAGACCCAGACTACAATGCAAGCAAGTTGTTTTAACTGAAAGAAACTTGCACTGACTGATCCTACAGGGTTTCTGCAGATATAAACAAGTGAAATTTAAAATGAAAGACATTAATACCTTAAGACATTCAAGACCTAAAATGGAAATACATATTATATTGCATACATACATATAATGTATTTAAATGTATAAAAAAAACAAAACTTCATCGCAGTCATAAATGATATAAAGTGAACTTTAATATCAGACAAAATATCCCCATAAAAGTACCACATCACCGAGACTTTTGGTGATGTAAATCATTTATTCTGAAGCGATATTTACAGTGTTCCATCAGCTTTTACATACTTAACTCTCCATTTTTATTTATCTTTATAAAGGCCTATTTTTTTTTTTCCACTTTTGAAATGTATGCATCACATTTCATGTCAAACTACTACAATTCATCAATAAATTCTATAGGGCTGTTACCAGTCAGATTAAAAAAATTTACACAGCAAAATTAAAACTACACATTTTGAATCTTTACCTCAGTGTGTTTCTTCCGAGTTTTTAAGTCTGCCGTTTCTCTCATTTGTTTAAGTCTCTCACAGGCAGCACAATTTTGATTCCAGAAATACACTATCCATTCCCAAACTCTGTTTACTTTGAATGTATTCAAATAAGAAGAATCATTCTTGCGTTTCGATGCTTCGCCATTTATTTTTGTTCAATCTTCGGTCTGTCCAATTATTGTAAACGGACATTAGGTCCGTCAGACTGAAGATATTTTAGCGGCAATGTGACCAAAATAATTTAAGACCCATCGAATCTGAATCTAAGACTTAACATTTTCCAAAAAAAAAAGGCTTAAAGACATTTTAAGACTTTAAGGACCCACGGACACCTGGTCCTAAACATATCAGTGCCTTTGTTTTGTTTAATGCACACTAGTGAAGTTTTTTTTTTTTTTTACTAAAGCACACTTATAAAAATGTCCTAATTGAACTATGGCCTAATCCTGGTTTAGTCTAAACTCTGTCCGTGAAACCAGGCCCTGGCCTTTAACACCCCAATGGAGCTCGGGAAACTACGTCACTGCGCGCAGCATTCTGGGTAGTCACGGCCATGTTTGGGGACAGGCTAAGGGACAGCATACAATGACAACAAATACAAATGACCAGAGGAAAAGACTGCTGTATTTGCTTCAATATTTTAAAGAGCTGCTTGTATTTGCTTAGAATAAATGGACTAATATTTGAACCCACTGCGTTCATTCAAGGGCTTAGTCGTG
The DNA here is from genome assembly GCA_033026305.1 of Cirrhinus molitorella. Classification (NCBI taxonomy): domain Eukaryota; kingdom Metazoa; phylum Chordata; class Actinopteri; order Cypriniformes; family Cyprinidae; genus Cirrhinus; species Cirrhinus molitorella. The sequence goes on from CM065136.1 coordinate 7,893,371, forward strand.
TGGCCATAACACAACACATAAACAACATGATACCCACTCAGAGAAATCGCACCGCACACAGGACCAAACTGATTCTATTTTTGCAGTTTTTAATAATTTAAGTGGCACTGATATGTCTGCCAGATAAAATAAAAACAATATAACTTGATCTCAGCCAGGTGATCATGTAAGCGATCCACCGCTCTGCACATTTGTGTATCTTACAGCTTCATACATTTGTTCTAATCCACCATAAGTAAGTGACCTACGAAGTGGACGTCGTAGGATATTTCCGGCATGATTCCAGTTCAAAAGGCGCATATATTTTCCATTCAAAGGGCATTAAAGTGTGCGAGATGTGAATTTAAATTGTATTTATTTACAGAGCTATATTATGTCACATTTCACACTACTAGTGAAGATGCTGCAGGCAGCACAAATAATATTCCCAAACGTGTTTTGTACAGTATTCATAGCGCAAGTACTTACACATTCAAGTGGATCAGGAATTATGAATCTGTTATAAATAATAAATACAAATGGCAAAGCCAAATGTCAGTCAAGCTGTTTATTTTCATTGAGCAGCTTTCACCACGGTGTTGTTTAAGCTGAAAAGTATAGTTGCGCTTCATTTTTAGATCCGTTTTCCACTCCGGTCACGAGAGCAGATATGGCGGTTCATAACACAGAAAGCGCTCTCCATTATGTTTTTAACTGTTTAATATACATTTTAACATGTACCTCCACTATTACCCAGTCTCTACTGTAGTGTCCGTGTCCCCAAGTCCCAGAATGCTGTGCGTTGCTGACATCACTTTCCCAGACTCTATACTAGACATTTTGGGCATTTCAACGGGTAACATACATCAGCTCATTTCTAGAGACATTCAAAAATGTCCAGTCCTCCAGAATTAAGATGCACTGTTTTCAGCAATGTGAATACTTTAAACACACACCTTGCTTAATAGTTAACAGCATCAAAACAAACCACATAACGAGCTTACAAACGGTCACAAAAAGCAATAGATTGCACTACAGCAGAAATATGAAATACAGCCTCATGCTGAGATCATAACTGAGTTATTAGAAATAAAACTTACACTTGGCATCCTTCCTCCTTGCTGTAAGCAGGAAATCTTTGATTTCTTCAATTTTGCGTGGCTGTGAAAATGAACACATATTAGACAAGCTACGACATTTACGTTACTACTTAGATCATTAACATTATCTTAAATTAATAACCATTTTACAACAGCCTGAGCGTTCCCGCTCGTTTATGATTACCAGACTAACATTCAAAGTTAAAACTGATGCACTACTGTATTATTCACAGTAAATTCGCTAACATTTCCAATTTATCTATCAACGTGACGATCCCCCATTTAACCACCATTAGCCACCCTATGCTATCGCATGATTTTACTTTTTTGTAGATTTTAGCAACACATTTGAGAACAAATATCACTAAAACAAATGCAGACTATACCTCATCAGTTAATAAATTAAAACGAATACAAG